>JBAIZL010000002.1:131663739-132071239 GCA_036971475.1 Prosapia bicincta | reverse complement strand
TGTTACATATTTATTTTTATATTATTACTGTTGTTTAAATTTTGTTGTTGTATAATTTTTGTTTTATTTAAATTTTATTTTGTTTTATCTAAATTATTTTGCTTTGGTTTTGTTGTTGATTGACAATGATAACCATAATTGGTTTTTCACCAGGAAAAAAATAGAAAGAATCGATCTATCAGAAGTGGACTTTTTGCCCGCCTTTTTTAATACGGATAATGGATTTTATTAATTTTCTATAAAAAAAGGCGCACTACTGAAATGCATTTATAAAGAATAAAACGCAATCCGGAGGAACACAACTTAATATAAGATTTTTAAAGCATAGTAAAAAGTATAGGGGTTCAATCATACACTAAAATACTGAATAGTGTCGCCGCCGAGAAGGGTTTTTTAGACGTCATTCTAGATGCCAAAATTGATTAAAACCATTATTTTTTAAAATATAGTATGGTTTTCAAGTTGTTTACCATTTATTAAGCTAAGAAAAGATTTCAGTATATGACTAATTTATTCTGTATCAAATGTCCTTTGTCAGGTTTCAAAAGTTGACCACCTACGGTCCAAAGTAGAAAAAGTTGTAGAAAAACCTTAACAATTCCATTAAACATTGTTACAGTTACGTAACTATATCAGTAAAAAATCGAGAAACCACTTTCAGAAGTAAAGGAAAATCACCATTAGTAGTGGAGATACACAACGAATTTACTAAGGTCCTAAAACAATAGGCGCGATACTTTGCAGTACCTGAAAAAAAACGAAAAGTTATAAAACACGCTGCAGTCTACTTATTAAAAATTATAACTTAACAATTCCATTATACATTGTTACAGTTACGTAACTATATCAGTAAAAAATCGAGAAACCACTTTCAGAAGTAAAGGAAAATCACCATTAGTAGTGGAGATACACAAGGAATTTACTAAGGTCCTAAAACAATAGGCGCGATACTTTGCAGTACCTGGAAAAAAACGAAAAGTTATAAAGTACGCTGCAGTCTACTTATTAAAAATGATAACTTAACAATTCCATTATACATTGTTACAGTTACGTAACTATATCAGTAAAAAATCGAGAAACCACTTTCAGAAGTAAAGGAAAATCACCATTAGTAGTGGAGATACACAAGGAATTTACTAAGGTCCTAAAACAATAGGCGCGATACTTTGCAGTACCTGGAAAAAAACGAAAAGTTATAAAGTACGCTGCAGTCTACTTGTTAAAAATTATAACTTAACAATTCCATTATACATTGTTACAGTTACGTAACTATATCAGTAAAAAATCGAGAAACCACTTTCAGAAGTAAAGGAAAATCACCATTAGTAGTGGAGATACACAACGATTTTACTAAAGTCCTAAAACAATAGGCGCGATACTTTGCAGTACCTGGAAAAAAACGAAAAGTTATAAAGTACGCTGCAGTCTACTTGTTAAAAATTATAACTTAACAATTCCATTATACATTGTTACAGTTACGTAACTATATCAGTAAAAAATCGAGAAACCACTTTCAGAAGTAAAGGAAAATCACCATTAGTAGTGGAGATACACAAGGAATTTACTAAGGTCCTAAAACAATAGGCGCGATACTTTGCAGTACCTGGAAAAAAACGAAAAGTTATAAAGTACGCTGCAGTCTACTTGTTAAAAATTATAACTGTAGATTTACCCGTTGGAAAAATACTTTACATATCTGGAGGATTTGAAGTTGAAAATGAATGCCATAAACCTTGATTCCACCGTGCAAATGTACAAACTGTTCTAAACAATTTTCTTCATGCTCCAAACAGGAAAGTTCATGCTGTGCGTATTGTCCTTGCAAAGAGAAATGCAGAAACAAGTTTACACAATGAGATATAGAAGAAGATGAGCTATAGTATGTGATAAATTAAACTTTACAAAACAATTGAACCCAAGCAATAATAGCCATAAACTAATTACACTAGAGCCTTTTCTTACATTAATAAATAGTAAATAAAACTTAAAAACCAAATTTATTCAAAGAAAGTTGGTTTTAATCAATGCTAACCTAAAATGTTCCTTCTGGGCCACTATTTAGTATTTAGTGTATGATCGATCCCTTGTATTTTAAAAATCTTCTATAAAATTGTGTTCCTCCAGGTTGCATTTTAATCTTTATAAACACATTTTAGAAATACATAACATTTTTTTGATAGAAAATGGAAAATCAGGCGAAAAGTCAACTTCTGATTGAACCATTCTTCCTGGTAACAAATGTATTTCCACATTAACAAATTACACCTGCTTACCAAATTTGATCGAAATCGGACGTTTAATTCCAGGTTACCATGGCAATTATCGTGATATTAGTATAAATTTGAACAAATATTTTTTTAGTACCAGAGACCTTAAAACATACTTTCATCTTAGTCTCCGGCTTACGTTTACCGCAATTGGTTATATTCCAATGGAAATTCACTAAAAAACCCAAAGCAAAAATATATGTTTTAAAAGAAATAATTTGTTACTCAGTAGGTATTACTGTTTGCGATTTGTACGTAAGAACCGTTATTGAAGTCCTTATTTTTGTGAGCTTGAAAACATTTGTGCCCGAATTATGAAACTCGGACATATCTTATTTTTTTATGACAGTAAGACGCAAAATTACTCAAGGACGAAACAAACACTTTCAGATACTATTCCACGCACAAAACCGAAATTATTATTCCATTAACATTTGTACACCTTTTATTTCTATCTTGCCCTAAAAACGATAGAACTTACGACCCAAAGCAGTGTGAGATTGAAGTGTTGAACTTGATTGTTTTTCAAACTTTGTAACTTTTTGATAGGCAACACCAGGTTTAATTACATTTCGAGGCGTTTTGCGAGTAATACGTAAAAAAATAAAGCCAAAACATTGAATTAGTAATGTTTTAATATAGTAAAGTTTGTCGTGGAGGGCTGGTTAATTGATAATT
This sequence comes from Prosapia bicincta, assembly GCA_036971475.1. NCBI lineage: Eukaryota > Metazoa > Arthropoda > Insecta > Hemiptera > Cercopidae > Prosapia > Prosapia bicincta. The sequence goes on along the minus strand of JBAIZL010000002.1, from coordinate 132,068,294 downwards.
TTCAAAATTTTAATTTTTGGGGCGTGAAAGAAGAAGTTTTTATAAATATTTTCGTATTCCTGATGGCTTTCTGCATCGCCCGGTATAATGTTTTTTTGCGAAAATCGATTACGTGGGAACGGGAAATAAATACCAAGAATTGGCTTATGACTGAGTATTAGAAAAATATAAACGAATTTCTTTGAAGCAACAGCTAAAACTGGAAGCCAGGAGTACACATACGCCTTTGTTCCATTAACAGTTGACGCCAATGAAAGCGAGGCACAGTATGGCCAGAGGGCGCGTGCCATGCAGCTGCACCTGCCTACGCGCATTCCTCGTCGCGCCACTTTGTAGTCCGATTTACACTTGTTTTAAAGAGTACAATTGCCCCTTGTTATTCACGGAGGTTGCGTTCCCCGAACTTGCCGCTAGTACTGAAACCAACTGTAGGCCTATATGGAAAGGAGATGGTTACGTTCCCCGAACTTGCCGCTAGTACTGAAACCAACTGTAGGCCTATATGGAAAGGAGATGGTTACGTTCCCTGAACTTGCCGCTAGTACTGAAACCAACTGTAGGCCTATATGGAAAGGAGATGGTTACGTTCCCCGAACTTGCCGCTAGTACTGAAACCAACTGTAGGCCTATATGGAAAGGAGATGGTTACGTTCCCCGAACTTGCCGCTAGTACTGAAACCAACTGTAGGCCTATATGGAAAGGAGAGGGTTGCGTTCCCCAAACTTGCCGCTAGTACTGAAACCAACTGTAGGCCTATATGGAAAGGAGAGGGTTGCGTTCCCCGAACTTGCCGCTAGTACTGAAACCAACTGTAGGCCTATATGGAAAGGAGAGGGTTACGTTCCCCGAACTTGCCGCTAGTACTGAAACCAACTGTAGGCCTATATGGAAAGGAGAGGGTTGCGTTCCCCAAACTTGCCGCTAGTACTGAAACCAACTGTATGCCTATATGGAAAGGAGAGGGTTACGTTCCCCGAACTTGCCGCTAGTACTGAAACCAACTGTAGGCCTATATGGAAAGGAGAGGGTTGCGTTCCCCAAACTTGCCGCTAGTACTGAAACCAACTGTAGGCCTATATGGAAAGGAGAGGGTTACGTTCCACATAAAGAATGTTAACAATATTTACAGCTATACTCTATGCCTATAATACGGTATGGTATATTTACGTACTACACAAATATAAACAAATTTTTATTGATAATTTGTTTTACTTCAATCCGAAAACACTAGAATTCTATTATATATGCGCGCTCACACACTTACTCACGTAGTCTTTGTTGTTAAACACTATCCACTAAATTTTTAAATACCTAATTTTAGTAATAAATACACAAAAACCTCTTAACCACAAACTTTTTTTATTTTACCCTTATTTATGTACATTTCAATTACCAAGTAACCATCCTCAGAGGGATAACATACAAAGGCTGAGTCTTTGTATGTTATCCCTCTGAGGATGGTTATTTGGTAAATGAAATGTACATAAGGGTAAAATAAAGAAAGTTTGTGGCTAAGAGGTTTTTGTGTATTTATTATTAAATCCAACCACAGAACATTCCTATTAAATAGATATGTACCTAATTTTAGGTAAATAATCTTTTAAACACTGTAATTTGATTTTTAGAAAAATTGTGATTTTTTTTTGCACCATGTTTTTCTTGTTCTTTACTCTGTTCTTTATGTGTCGATAGTGTTTGGATGTGTTAACTGATGTTTGGAGAATAATTAGATTTCTTTATGATGAATAGCTACAGTATTGTATAAAATAAATAAGAACACATCCTACAACCTGCACAGTAACTATACTGTCTTTCTTGTCTTAAACAAAAATGCTATACATATTAGCGGATTTCTTGTGTATCGAATTTATCGAACCCGCGAATAGAGAGCGACTACTGTATTGTATTGTTTCAAAAGGTGAAACCATCAACGATGAATCAATATGAATAAGTAGGCAATGTTTCTATCTCTTAAATGTTACAAACTGATATCAATCCGAATGTAAAATAAATCGAATAAAAGTAATTAATTAAGAAAACAAAATATGTTAACATATTTGAGGTTTTATTACAGACTAGCTTCTCTACAGTTCTTTATTGAACACAAACTTTTATCAAATAATTCCATAAAACCGTATATTGAAACACTCACTTTAAAACAAAGTATGAAGTTACGGTAAAACAAGTAGGCCCAATACAAACAAAAACAAATTAAAAGTAAATTTCTACTTAGGTCAACATGACTAATTTTGTTTTAGTTACTTTTTATCAAATAATTCCATAAAACCGTATTTTGAAACACTCACTTTAAAACAAAGTATGAAGTTACGGTAAAACAAGTAGGCCTAATACAAACAAAAACAAATTAAAAGTAAATTTCTACTTAGGTCAACATGACTAATTTTGTTTTAGTTACTTTTTATCAAATAATTCCATAAAACCGTATATTGAAACACTCACTTTAAAACAAAGTATGAAGTTACGGTAAAACAAGTAGGCCTAATACAAACAAAAACAAATTAAAAGTAAATTTCTACTTAGGTCAACATGACTAATTTTGTTTTAGTTACTTTTTATCAAATAATTCCATAAAACCGTATTTTGAAACACTCACTTTAAAACAAAGTATGAAGTTACGGTAAAACAAGTAGGCCTAATACAAACAAAAACAAATTAAAAGTAAATTTCTACTTAGGTCAACATGACTAATTTTGTTTTAGTTACTTTTTATCAAATAATTCCATAAAACCGTATATTGAAACACTCACTTTAAAACAAAGTATGAAGTTACGGTAAAACAAGTAGGCCTAATACAAACAAAAACAAATTAAAAGTAAATTTCTACTTAGGTCAACATGACTAATTTTGTTTTAGTTACTTTTTATCAAATAATTCCATAAAACCGTATATTGAAACACTCACTTTAAAACAAAGTATGAAGTTACGGTAAAACAAGTAGGCCTAATACAAACAAAAACAAATTAAAAGTAAATTTCTACTTAGGTCAACATGACTAATTTTTGTTTTAGTTACTTTTTATCAAATAATTCCATAAAACCGTATGTTGAAACACTCACTTTAAAACAAAGTATGAAGTTACGGTAAAACAAGTAGGCCTAATACAAACAAAAACAAATTAAAAGTAAATTTCTACTTAGGTCAACATGACTAATTTTGTTTTAGTTACTTTTTATCAAATAATTCCATAAAACCGTATGTTGAAACACTCACTTTAAAACAAAGTATGAAGTTACGGTAAAACAAGTAGGCCTAATACAAACAAAAACAAATTAAAAGTAAATTTCTACTTAGGTCAACATGACTAATTTTGTTTTAGTTACTTTTTATCAAATAATTCCATAAAACCGTATGTTGAAACACTCACTTTAAAACAAAGTATGAAGTTACGGTAAAACAAGTAGGCCTAATACAAACAAAAACAAATTAAAAGTAAATTTCTACTTAGGTCAACATGACTAATTTTGTTTTAGTTACTTTTTATCAAATAATTCCATAAAACCGTATGTTGAAACACTCACTTTAAAACAAAGTATGAAGTTACGGTAAAACAAGTAGGCCTAATACAAACAAAAACAAATTAAAAGTAAATTTCTACTTAGGTCAACATGACTAATTTTGTTTTAGTTACTTTTTATTCAATAATTACAAATAATATAAATATAATAACATAACAGATACGTTAAAATGGCTATTCTAACTCATAACACGAACGCGGCTGGTTTTTTGAAATCATATGTTATCACTTATATCTAAGCCAAATGGGTCGGAATAACTATATTGCATACCTTTCCCCTTTTGTGAAAAACTTCTCCCTTATAAAACTAAAATTAAATAATTAAATTTCATAAATGGAACAACATTTGAAAAAATTGATTTAACATCAAGTATTATCCACTACAAGTTTAAAAATATGTAATTGAACTTGAGCGGATGAATAAAAAATATTTTAAGGGATTTTAAGTATGTTAAATATTTTTGGAATATTCCACAGTAAATAAATAATAACAGTTTTTGAAAATAAACAGTATAATCCGTATATTCGTAAAGCATTTTAAAGCTATTTTCTTAAAACGCTGAGAAAAACTATATTTGTGAAAATCGTTCTCGTGGTGATAATAGAAATGTTCTCTAATTTGTTGAGAAAGCGGTTCATAGTACAGTTTTAATAAAACTCAGCCAAACGGGTACTGTCCAAGGAATATCTAGGATTTGGGATGGATGAGCTTCTTAAAGAAAACATCGATATTAACGTCAATATAATAAACCCATCGAACTCTAAACATATATGTTTCAAAGCCTGTCTTCTTTCATCGTTGATCTGGTAAATGTTTTTATTTTTTTTAATGTTGAAAAGCATCTTTCACTCTCTGCAGTGGTCATAGGAATTGTGCATATAATTTGAAGTAGTTTCACACATTCAGGGAGCACATCTTTTAAATTGTTTTCATATATAAATCTAAGCAGTCTTAATGAGCCAGAAGCGTGAGAGAAGTCATTTCTGCTATATATTACAGTAAAATCTTGTTTCAGTTCTATTTCGTTGAAACACATTTACTGCTGTTTGTAATTAATTTTCCGGAAATTTTACATTGAACTCAGGAAATAAAATTGGTTGGAACAATTGTGTTACAGATAAGTGTTCTAAGTAAAACGATCGTCAATTCCAGTCATGATAACATCACACACTTCTTTTCCCAATATATGTTTTCTGTCCTCAAATCTGCCACGTTTAATTCTCGGACCAGAACTAGATGGATCATTCCTTTCAGTTTCATCAAGTTCTCTTGAACTGGACTGGTCAAGATCAGGAGAGTTTCTTATCTTTTGGATTGCAGACTTGAATTTCCCTATATTGTAAAATGCCTCTATGCAGTTAATAGTTTTATTTTGTAGCTCACTGAACAAAATATCACAATGTGGCATAATTTTATTGAAAAACCCCAACCAGAAGTTCAAATCACCGTCTTTTAAAAAGTAGCTTAAGCCTAATGACTTGTTTACAGTGGTGTAATCATTACTGTCATCGTCTACTATTCTGTCTAGGCATTCAGCTATTTCATTTTTGTATTTAAATATGGTACTGACAGTTCTGGACTGAAAATTCCAACGAGTGCTACAGCTGTTATGTGTCTTCTGCGTTTGTTTATCAGATCGTTTTTATGCTACAGCAGGGTGCACAACCCGCGGCCCCGGCATGGTTTTTTGCCGCCCGCGGTTCACTCCAAAATGTTGCTTTTGAATGTAGTGAAATGTAATGCTGTTCCATAGAGAAATACCAGTATAGATGTGTGGTAGTACGGTATTTATTGTGCGACTTCATCAGTTGTGCTGGTAACGATTGATTCTTTGTGATAGCTCGAATCTAAAAATGTCATTGTCAATAGAACGTAAAGTTGAAGAAGAAGGACGTTTTCAAGATATGTGGACGGAATTATATATTTTTATTCAATATGAAAATAAGGCAACTTGTCTTATTTGCCAAGAAACTTTTGAAGTCATTAAAGATTTCATTTTAAAAAAAACATTACGAATCTAAACATTCAATAACATATAGTAATTTTACAGGGCAACTGAGAAAAGACAAAGTAAACTATTTGAAAAAGAAATTAACAAGTCAAAAAATTGTTCAAAAATGCCACTAAAAATTCGGAAACAGTAGTTAAAGCAATGTTCAAAATTTCGAAAATATTAATGAAACATTTGAAACCTTTTGTAGATGGAGAATTAGTAAAGGAATTTTTAATGGTCGTAGCTGATATTTTATTTCCGGTTAAAACCCAATTAGTTTCACTGATTAGCCTAAGCCAAATGACAATAGGTCATAGAGTGGAAGACATGTCAACCAATATTAAAAATTCGTTGAAATAGAAAATCTCCAAATTCAAGTTGTTTTCGATCGCGTTGGACGAAACTGTTGACATTTTAGATACAGCCCAGCTTGCTGTTTCTGTATGAGGCGTTAATACAGATTTTTAACATCACTGAAGAGCTATTAAGTTTGGTTCCTATGAAGGCCACAACGACAGGTTTCGTTATTTACCAGAAGACGTTTTCGAACGTTTTGAATTGAAAGTGCGTATGGATAAACTGTGCGGTGTGACAACTGGTGGCGCTCCATCAATGATTTGGAAAAAACATAGGTTTAGTGTCACACCTTGATAAAGACTGTAGTTTATATGGAAATGAGCTCATAACTTTTCACTGTCTTCTTCATAGACAAAATTTGTGTTTGAAATCATTACAGACGGATCATGTTGTCAAAGTTGTTACTAAAGTTGTAAATACTATTCGTAGGAAAGAACTTGTCCATTGCCAACTCAAAGATTTTCTAAATGAGATCGATTGTGAATGCAGAGGTAATTTATTATACTCATATTCAATGGTTGAGTGCAGGCAAAGTTTTAAGAAGAGTGTTTAGTCTTCGTGAAGAAATTGATATTTTCTTTTCTGGTCGTGGTACTAAGGTATTCGATTTTAAAAATAGACTGGTTATGTGACGTAACATTTTATGTCGATATTATGCATCATATGAACGAATGGTTTACCAAACTTCAAGGGCAAAATTCACTCGTCAGTGAGTATTATAAGAGCGTTTGAAAAGAACTTGTCAGTGTGGGGCGTCCAAGTGGGAAATGGAGTTCTGGTTAACTCCCTTCGCTTATTGAGATGAATTCAACAGATCCTGATAACACCTTGGACTTCTCGAAATATAGCAATGTAATACAATGTTTGAAGGAAGATTTTGAAAACAAATTTCACGATCTTAATAAATTTGAAACGTCATTTGAAATCTTTGCATCTCCACAATATATATATCTTTGTTGATTATATGTTTGCACCACACAATATCCAAATGAACCTTATTGATCTGCAGCACATGATTCATTTAAAGTAAAAATTCTGTGAAGTTCCATTATTAGATTTCTACAAAAATTACTTGCCTGTAGAAATGGTTATTTTGCAAGAAATATTCTTAAAAATTTCGTGTTTGTTCGGTAGTACTTTCATGCGTGAGCATATGCATCTTCGTTAATAAAATCTATCAAATCTAAAGCTCGTACGCGTTTAACTAACATTCACTTGGAATCAACATTGAAAATAGTAACTACAAACATTAAAATAGACATTGAAAAATTACCAAAAAGAAAACATTGTCATTACATTTCCCACTAAAATAAATACTTTTCAGAAATCATTTCATGTTTTTTTAATTTTCAAGTTGAAAGTTGTTCTATGTTTTGAATCCTGGTATAGTACGATCAATAAGTTTAGTAAACTTTAAATACTTGCTGCAAGTATCAACATTGTAACATTAACAAGGTTGAAAAATTGATACTGGATACGTTTTTACAGGTAAGTAGACTATTATAAATTATAAAGTGGTTGTGTATGTATGGGATGTACTCTTACATTATAATTTAAAATGTAGGCTATATTATTTCAAAGTTAACCACAACTAGATAAGACGTATTTCACTTGTTGAAGTCGAGAAATTTTAATCCTGCGGCCTGGCTCGAGAAAAATGAACATTTAATTGGCCCACCGTTCCAAAAGGGTTGAGCACAACTGTGGTTGAGTGTCGCGAAGCACATCTGTTGGCGTGGTGTCTGTTGTTCAATAAACGTAGTTCAGTTTCCAATTCACGTTTTCGTCGCGACTAAATTTCGTTTCTTTTATTGTCTCGGTCGAACCCTTATCTTTATTCTCGTCACCACTGCCTTCAGTACTTTTTGCACCATTTCAATAATCGTAACATCTGTTATCTCAAATTGTTCACATCGGAATTTTCACAACCTGGAAGTTTCTTGATAAGAAGTATCAAATCTGTTTTAAAATATATTTGTAAAGCTAGCTCTTGTAAAGAGCATGCTCTTCAGAATCCGTTATCAGGCTATAGTTTAAATGATAAAGTTGTTCTAGAACGTCGAGTGTTATCTTGACGCCGTCTCCATCATCCTGACTTGCACCAAAATATTTGATTCGTAAAAATTATTTAAACGGCGATTGCATTGACAAAAAACAACTGTTATATTATGAATGATGCCGTGACGGATTCTTTTCAGATAATGACGAGGGAGTGAATAAGAGCTCTAGCAGTCTGTATTATTTTGTCCCCATAAAGGTTCACTTCCGAACATAAAGCTCCGATTCTGAATATATCAGGGCGGATAGCTGGCGTAGGTTCTGTGTACTGGCAGCTTTGGCAGTTTCAGTACACGTTTTCTTACCCTCTCTGTTCATCCCTCTGTGATGGTCAGTTCTTAGTCTGACGAGTCGATCCTCATTGATGTTACAGTCATGGGATCTTTGGAATTGAAATCTACCTCAATTTGAATTTGGCTACGGCATTTGTTTCCAATATGGTCACGTCGACGATAGTGTTATTTGTAAAACCTCCTCGGTGGAACTTGTGACTCCTAGAGAGCGCGTCCCAATTTGATTGTAAGGGAACACCTCCTTAGGTTTATCCCTTGGGTAGGAGAAGGAAAATTTCCGTAGGCCAAGCGGCAGAAGTGCAACCTTTCAAGGAAACCCATTGTTGAACGAAACGTTGTCGCCAAGTGGTTAAAATGCAAATAAAAAATTTAAAAAACCGGCAAAAGTTTGATAAAAGAAATAAACTAATTTAAAATATGTATACATTTTATTTACAGCGATAAAAAATCAGCTAACATACTGAGGCTTCTGGAACATTATATTCAATGTCGGCGTTAAGTTGACTTTTAGTTTGGAAGTCTTCAGATTATTATTGAAAGCATTTTGAGGTCAAGTCACGTTTCAAGCTAGTGCCCCCTATCGTTAGGGCAGAGTCTACATTTGTATACAAAACATTTGTTAACACTTGATAAGTCAGTATTATAAATATTACATGTTTACACTATTCACAGTGATTGAGTGACATTTCTAGAGGGCGCCACTTGACAGGAGGTGTAAGTAACCGCGTCACTGAGTGTTATCTATCTTTAATGAAACTATGACCTCTCGTCCTTTACATGTGTAAAATATGCGACAGGCTACGACAACGCACGGCAGGCACTGACCGAACCAAACCTTACTTCTTCAGCAAGCGAAGCCATGCCATTAGGAGGGGGCTTGTTGCACGACGTCTCGCAACAACGCACAAATTCCTATTCTGTTTGGATTTTTCGTGCGACGAGCATCATGGAAACTTATTCATCTTGTCAAAGAAAGTTTACCCCTGTGGGACCAACGAGATGCTCAACACCTAATGAGGTACATCATTCATGAATTATAATTATTCATTCTGCCAGGCCGAAGCCTAAAATTAGTAGCTAGTACAAGCACCCTGTACTTACAGACTGTAGTCATGCCAAAATACTAGAGGGTGATATAGTTTATAGTCTAAGATTTCGGAAGAGCGCTGTACCCTCAGGCACCCCGTGTAAACCCCGCTTGGTCCGGCAGCCACCAATTGCGTTCTTCATAAATAAAAAAGTACGCTCTATTCCGTAGCTATTTACTTTAAATTGAAAAAAAATCGACTTTAACAAAAGTACCCGAATATATAATTTTTACGTACTAAAAAGTAAAACATATTCTAATAACGAAAACCTATTTATTATAAGCTTATTACCCACAAAATTTCCAAGTCGTCGCCGAATTTCGTACTTGAACTCATAATCAACATACTGAACGTGACAAAAAGGGATTTTATATGATGTTGAAGCACCTGAGCATATAGATAAACAAATAATGATATAAGACTCAAATTCTTCAATAATTTCTTCCATGCATTTATTTTATAGATATAAAAAATGTTTTAAACTTGTGATAAAAAAAGGTTTAAGCAGATATTGTCTCTTATTTATAAGCACCTACAGTAATTACACTCTGTGTAAATCGTTCACAGAACGTTGAATTGTCCGCAATCTGCATATCTAAACGAAAACTATCCAATCACATATTTTTATCGGATTAAATCTGATATTTATAGGAGCTACTTCAAATGACCGAAATTCAACTAACCAAAATGTACGCACACAATTTACGCAACCTTCAACTAACCAAAATACGCGACATTCAAATAATTGTAGTGCACGGGCTTAAATTGTAAGAAGTGCTGCGGGTTATCGTTTGGGCGTTCCGCAGGCGTTCATCGCACAACTTGAAGTTAATAAATGGGAAGTATTATTTCTGTAAATATCTAAACTTAGTAGTTTTTACTACTACCTTTCAATTATTTCTCAAAATGCTACGGTTTAACTTATCGTTATTTAAGTAAATTTAATGCAGCAATATTATTCGGTTTGATTAGACCATAGATCGTAAAGTATCTTCTTATAGACTAATAGTAAATAGTCAACTTGAACATCTTTTTGAACATTAAGTGTAGTTACAAAACTATGGGAAATATGATACAGTTATTATGTTTGTAAACAGTTGTAGATTTAACAACACATTGAAACATAAATAATTAACGTAATAAAAAAACCTCATAACTACTTGCCTAAAATAGCAATATCTTTCGACTTGGTTATAGCATAGCACATAACACGTCTTATTACGTTTGTAAGTATTTAAACATCGTGCTGAATAAAAGTGTAATTACAAAACGATATGTAATATGATAAAATTGGTTATTTTTCAAAAGTTTTTAAAAAATTATTCTAGATGTAAACAGCATACTGAGATCTTAATATTAAGGTAAACTAGTCAAGGTAAAAATATTACTATTTATTAGGAATATACTGTGGTTGAATTTAATAATAAATACACAAAAACCTCTTAGCCACAAACTTTCTTTATTTTACCCTTATGTACATTTCAGTTACCAAGTAACTGTCAGTCTTTGTATGTTATCCCTCTGAGGATGGTTACTTTGTAACTGAAATGTACATTAGGGTAAATTAAAGAAAGTTTGTGGTTAAGAGGTTTTTGTGTATTTATTAAGGTAAAAATATGCATTTCATTCATCAAGGAACTATAAATTACAATTCATTTTTATAAAGAAGAAAGCTTGTCACATTTGATCTCATAAAATCATAAAGTAATTGAAAACAACTAACAATTTATGTTTACCAACACCGTACTTATTTAGTTTCTTCTAATATTTACATATTTATACTAAAGAAATTCCAAAATAGAAGCTACGTATTTGTATTTAAGAAAAAAGGTCATGTAAGGAAATTGCTAATAGGAGAGAGCAAATGACTAAAATACCTTATAACAATATAGCGCCTGCACTTTTGTTTGCAAAAAAGATTTGAAAGTACAAATTTCATCGCCAGTTAGGTCACGAATTTGGTTATCAAAACAGTAATAATGGGAAGCACAGCAACATTCACATATTTTTATTTATTAACAATCAACTCGACTAGGCAAATAACATGAATTTGTAGACTTACAAATATATGATCTTCAGAATTGCCCAAAATTATTTTTTAAAAGTTCACATTTTTCTAAACGAGTATTTCTTGACAATAACTTGTGCAATTCTTTTATGAAAATGAAAACTTCTTTTCTATAAAAAAAATGGGTTTTTTTATTGCTTACTTTTTCACAACTCTGAAAAAAAGACTACATTTAGTGCCCCACACACACACACGATTGCAGTATTACCCGTTCAGAAAACATTGATTTAATTCCATTATCTTCATTCCAGACGTAAACGATACTAGTCAAATTATACTTTCCAAATCAGGAAAAGCGAGCAAAAATATAAATACTGGGGAAGGAGGAGTTGACAAGTCATTTTTGTGTCGATATAAATACAACATACCATACGTCGGCACTTATGTTGTGAAACATTTTTCAACGTTGCCTGCTTAAAACTTACGTATTGAACATTACCAATACACATCGAGTCTACAAGCCTAAAGTTGTGTAAATATATTTTTCTGGTTCAGGTTAGCAGGGCTGCTCAACCTTTTTGGACCGGTGGACTAATTGAGTGTTCATTTTTCTCGAGCCCAGCCGCAGGATTAAAATTTTTCGAGTTAGCAATTGGAATACGTCTTATCTAGTTGTGGTTAACTTTCAAATAATATAGCCTACATTTTAAATTATAATGTAAGCGTACATCCCATACATACACAGCCATTTTATAATTTATGATAGCCTACATATCCGGACATCAAATTCTCTGTCAATATCTGTTAATATTACAATACTGATACTTGCAACGAGTATTTAAAGTTTACAACACTTATTAATTATACTACACCAGGATTCAAAACAGGACAACTTTCAACTTGAAAATTAAAAAACATGAAATGAATTCTGAAAAGTGTTTATTTTAGTGGGAAATTTGACAGTTTTCCTTTAGATAATTGTTCAATGTCTATTTTAATGTTTGTAGTTACTATTTTCAATGTTGCTTCCAAGTGAATGTTAGTTAAACGCGCACGAGCTTTAGATTTGATAGATTTCATTAACGAAAATGCATGCTCACACATGAAAGTACTACTGAACAAACACGAAATTTTTAAAACAGACTAGCCGTTTCTACAGGCAAGTAATTTTTGTAGAAATCAAATCATGGAACTTCCCAGAATTTTGACTTTAACTGAATCATATGCTGCAGATCAATAAGCTCCATTTTAATAATTTCTGGTGTATCCATACAATCAACACTGAACGGAGATGCAAAGATTTCAAATAACTTTTCAAATATATTTAGATCATGAAATCTGTTTTCAAAATCTTCCTTCAAACATTGTATTATATTGCTACATTTCGAGAAGTACAAGGTGTTATCAGAATCTGTTGAATTTATCTCTATAACCGAAGGGAAGTTAACCAGAACTCCATTTCCCATTTGGACGCCCCACTCTGACAACTTCTTTTCAAACGCTCTTATAAGACTCACTGACGAGTGAATTTTGCCCTTGAAGTTTGGTAAACCATTCGTTCATATGATGCATAATATCGACATAAAATGTTACGTTACATAACCAGTCTCTATTTTTAAATAATAGAGCTTAATAACTCCCTTACAAGCAGTGGCAATTCAAACAGCTGTTCCGTACAAACTCACTCTCTGTTGTGTCTACCTTCCACCAAGTGACAACCTGCAACAGAGAGATCTTCTAGACCTTATAAATCAGTTACCGACTCCGTTTTTATTAGTGGGCGGTTTCAATGCCCACCATGTTTCATGGGGTTCACCAGAATGCAACCCGCGAGGTCATCTGATCGAAAGCATCAGATCGGAACTGGATTTATACCTGCTAAATGACGGTTCTCCGACACATTTAGCAGCGTCAACAGGTGGATGGACAGCTGTAGACTTGTCATTATGCAGTCCTGCTTTGGCTACAAGGCTAAAATGGTCGGCATTGCCTGACCTTTACATTAGCGATCACATCCCTATTGAGATCTCTTTGTGTGACTCCTCACCATGTTGTGTTCGACATCCCCGTTGGATCCTGAAAAAAGCCAACTGGGAACAATTTTCACAAGATCTAGAATCACTGGACGTGGATTACTTGGCTCCCATTGATGACATTGTAAATTCATTTACAAAAACCGTTTTGAATGCCGCCGGAAAGGCAATTCCAAAAACCTCATCCAAACCACGACGACCACCTGTTCTGTGGTGGAATGATGAGTGCACTGTGATCCTTCGTCAACGGAGAAAAGCTCTGAACCAGTTCAAGAGACATCCAACGAGTGAAAACCTGGAAAAATATAAAATCTTCCGTGCGAAAGCACGGAGAATATTTAGGTAAAGTAAACGAGAATCATGGTCTCAGTACATTGGCTCAATTACAAGAACTACAGCTCCATCCATAGTATGGAAGAAATTACGATCAGTCTGTGGCATTTCCGTTCCGATGCCATTAATTTCATTAAGGCATTCGGATGGTGTTTTGACCACGAACTGTGAGGAAATTGCCAATGTGCTAGCGTTATCGTTTTCAAAACATTCTTCATCTTCTGCATACAAAGACGCTTTCCAGGTGTACAAACGTAAACAGGAAGCCTTACCTTTCACCGTTGGATTGTCTGGAGATTCTTGTTTAAATATCCATTTCTCTATCGACGAACTAGAGTCAGCTCTCTCGTCAACGAAGGATTCAGCTCCAGGCCCGGATGATATTGTATACTCCATGATTAAAAATCTACCACCGTCGGCAAAACTAGTTCTCCTTCGGATATACAACCGTATATTCGAGGAGCACGGTTTTCCCGATGCATGGTTAGAGGCGACAATAATTCCTCTTCTAAAACAAGGAAAGGACACTAATCAAAGTAGTTACAGACCCATCTCTCTGACCAGCTGCTTATGCAAACTACTGGAGAAGATGGTCAACCGTCGTCTTGTTTGGTATCTAGAAACAAACAAACTTCTTACTAACGTCCAGTGTGGTTCCAGAGAAGGACGTTCATCAGTTGACCAATTGGTTTTGTTGGAGTCAGCTATACAGAATGCCTTCATCTTACGACAAACACTGGTAGCTGTTTTCTTTGACCTTGAGAAGGCATATGACATGGCATGGAGAAGAGGAATTTTGAACGTATTGAAATCATGGGGTATACAAGGTAACATTCTTGCTTTTATACAAAATTATTTGAATAACAGGACTTTCCGTGTACGTCTAGGAGGCATATATTCTGATCGTTGCGAACTAGAGAATGATGTACTACAGGGTGGCGTTTTGAGTGTGACGCTGTTTGCCGTTGCAATTAACAGCGTCACTTCAAACGTACAGTCACCGGTTCACTGTTCCCTGTTTGTAGACGATTTTTTTATATATATATATGGCTGCTGGAAGTATGGCAACAGCGGAAAGATCATTACAATTAGTCATTAACAAATTGCAAGAATGGACCAAATCTACGGGCTTCAAGTTTTCGGCTTCGAAGACCCAGTGTATAGCATTTAGTCGTCGCAGGCAACACCAGGAACCTATCTTTATCTTGATGGTACGCGGCTTCAGACCGCGGATAATGTGAGATTTTTGGGTCTTTTATTGGATAAAAGACTTTCATGGAATCCGCATGTGCGTGATTTGAGGACCCGGTGCAGCAAGATATTAGATATGTTGAGAGTTCTAAGTGGTACAAATTGGGGAGCAGACATAACCTGTATGCTTCGTTTCTATCGCGCCGTTGTAAGATCGCGCATAGATTACGGCTGTATAGCCTATTCATCTGCTCGACCTACGGTTCTGAAACTCCTTGATTCAATACATCACGCTGGCCTTAGACTTTCTACTGGTGCTTTTAAAAAAGCCCAATCTCCAGCCTTCTAGTTGAAGCTTGAGAATCATCTCTCTCAATGCGACGTCAAATGCTACAAATTTCATATTACACTGGTCTTCTAAGTAAACCTAAACATCCGGCATTCAAAGCAGTTTTTGATAACTACTTCGAGGATCGTTACAATGTGCGTCGACTATCAACTGCTCCCTTCGGAATAAGAACTTTGCGCATTTTTAGCAATTTAAATTTAGAACATCCACCTATATTCCAACGAACATCATGCTACATCCCTCCATGGATAATACAAAAGCCAAAATGTGACTTGTCATTGTCCAGGTACCTGAAACACAATACTCCTGACGTTATTTATCGTCAGGAGTTTTTGCAGATCCAACTAACTCATCAACATACTGTGACTATATTCACAGACGGTTCAAAACTGGACAATGGGATAGGTTGTGCATTTTATATGGAAGGACAAACTTTCACTTACGGTTTACCATCAGCATGTAGCGTTTTTACTGCAGAACTTTATGCAATTTTCCTAGCTTTAAGATCAATTCCGTCTGCAAAATCTAAATATCTTGTGTGTTGTGATTTCAAAAGTGCTCTCTAGGCCATTCAGGAAATGTACACTAAGAACCCTTTAGTTGGAGACATCTTGTGCTCTATACACAGGGTCCAATTACGAGGTGTCATTTCTCTGGGTGCCTGGTCACTGTGGAATATTCGGAAACACTAAAGCAGATGGAGGTGCAAAATTAGCTACAGGTATGGTACCATCGACACAACGTGTGATGGCATCAGATTTTGTATGCAAAGTTAAATCTGCACTATTCTCTGTTTGGAATGAAGAATGGCAAAATGTAAATAGAAACAAGCTGAGGGACATCAAAAATACCGTCCGACCATGCAGGACATCTGTTCGTTCGAATCGTAGGGAGGAAGTGGTGGTAACTCGACTTCGCATAGGCCACTCTTTGTTAACGCATGGATGGTTGATGAGACATGACGATCCACCACTTTGTCCGTTTTGTAAAAGTACCATCACAATCAAGCACATTCTGTTTGATTGTAATGAGTTGACAAATTTGTATATTCGTTACAATCTTCGAGGTAGTTTAAAGGTGGTTTTAAGGGACGATGTCACGGCTATCGACCGTGTCCTCGCTTTCTTACGCCACCTTAATCTATTTAATAATATTTAAATTTTGTATAATTTTAGGTCCTTTAGTTTTAGATAATTACAATTAGTTTTAAACATTTATTTTATTTTATTTTGTTTAGTTTTATTTATGTAATATTTATTTTAAAAAACCTATCTTTAGTTAGGCGATGATAACCTCAATAGGTTTTTCGCCTGGAAAAAAAACAACTTAAAGCCTCCGCACACGGGTCGATTGTTGACTCGTCCGCACGTCACTCTCGTCTTGTGCGATATCTGCGACTCGGGTGTCCGCCATCCGCACATTGGTCGACTTCAGTTTGTTTGCATCTCGCGACCAGAACTGACCTCCGTATTTTCAAACCCAGAACGAATGTAATAAAAATGAGCAGTTCAAGTAGTGATGAGAAAGACTGTGATGTTTTTGTGGTACAGAGTGACACTAAATTTTTAGCATTTTATAGAATGTCGAAAGATTCATACACCAATCTAGTGAGAATTGTGAATATAAAGTTCAGCTAATTTTAAAAATACCCAACTAAGTGAATGCGTAATTGCTTACTTGCTGACGCGTTTCAAAACATTCGTTCCTTTTACGAAGATAACCCCCTACTCTGTAAAAGGAACGAATGTTTTGAAACGCGTCAGCAAGTAAGCAATTACGCATTCACTTAGTTAAGTATTTTTAAAATTAGTTTAATCAGTGAATTCAAGATGATTACATCAAGCAACTTCATAAAGTTCAGAGTGTTTTTCGATTTCCCCAACGAATTTTACATTAAAAACCTAGAACTAGAAGTTCAATGTTTTCAGAATTTTATGTTATAAATAATTATTACAACTAATTATACATTAACCTACTGTAATTTATACTACGAGTACTACAATCGACGAACATAACACTTACCGATCATTTAAAAAATCTGTAAATGTTAATAAAGCACAAAAAAAGAAGAAAGAAAATGAAATTACATCCATGACGTAGAATCGCACGATCCTCTCGATAAATCCCGTGCACTGCCGATCTCATGAGACGAGGAACGCAGGAAACGAGGAACTGCTCGGTTTTTGACGAGCACAAAACGACCCGTCTGCGGATCCCAATGCCACTACGTAGGAAGTTGAGTGGAGGGGAGAGACGAACTCGATTTTAGTGTGCGGAGGATCTTACGTCTACGCAACACCGTAGCACGAAAAGACACAACTACATTTCCCCAAAAAATGTAGCGACCGTGATGAACAATGTATTCCAAAGCAATATTAATTTATGTAAGTTCTGTAATCAATAAAGTTCTATGAACGTATTTTCCTCTTCCTAATTATAATATTAGGGTTCATTAGAACTCCTGTTTTTTCTAATGAACAGGAACGTATTTCCGTGTAATACGAGTTTCCTGTAATCAAAGGGGGTTTCGGTCTCATCTACCTTGAATTATAGAGACTATTCTGTATTAATACAAAATATTATTATTATTTGTTTAATATTCTTAAGTGGCTTAAATATTGTCCACGAAAGGCCATTACAAAACTACTGATCAAATACAAAACAAACACTTAATTTTGATATTTATTGCATTTTACTTTTGATAATCTTCTACTTTTCCGCTAGAATTTATGTTATTATTTTTATATCATAAATATCTGCAATTCCTAGCATTGTCAAATTATTCGGGAGACATTAAAATGAATAATGTAATGAATAATTATAATACTAAAAATAATTTATTACATTTTGTCATTCCGTCGCGTTCATATCTTGTTTATCTACTTTTTGCCAAGTTAGGTATATAATGTCGCCGGCAGTCGGTCTCCAGGGCCGACACCACGTCGCCGCTATCAAACTATGTTTTCTTTTGGTCGCGATGCCGATATTTCGTTCGTAGGTTTTGTCTCTAAACAATAACTTAACAAACTGCGCGGGTAATCAGGTAGATATTTAAAGTAATATCTGTACAATATTACATTATTTCCATTCAACCAATATTGTTTACTTATTTTTTAGCGAGAGTAAGGATTTCTCAGCGCGATGCCTAGAGCCGCTCCACTCGCTACACTAGGACGGCAACGGCAAGCAACATCTTCCTTTTTTAAAGTTGGTTAAATAAGGAAAATGATACCAAACACGAAACAATTTTACTACAAATCAACATTAGTTTTATTAGTAATAGTTCAACATTACATTAAATTTCTAGTAAAACCGGTTTATGTTTGGTACCATTTTTCTTTATTTGTTTATTACACAATATCAAGAGCACAGTGGTACAATATATTACAATAAAAATATTGAAAAGAACCCCAATACCACAACAATAATCAAAAATAACAAATAAAACAAGTTACTTAAGATTAAACCCTTATGTACATTTCGATGACCATGTCATCATCATCAGAGGGTCTTGTTACAAAACACAATCTAGCACACAAGAAGTTACAAACTAGAATGAATAGAATGAAACTATTCTAGTTTGTAACTTCTTGTGTGCTAGATTGTGTTTTGTAACAAGACCCTCTGATGATGATGACATGGTCATCGAAATGTACATAAGGGTTTAATCTTAAGTAACTTGTTTTATTTGTTATTTTTGATTATTTTTGTGGTATTGGGGTTCTTTTCAATATTTTTATAGTAATTTATTTGTTTATTTCAATGGAACTACAATTTTATTGATATTTTTGAGAATAAATAAAACTGGTTTCATTTTGAAGTACACAGTAGGTGACTAACTCCTAGTACACTTGCGACTCTACTATTAAATGCCAGTATAAATCAACTATCCCCTTTAAACCAATATTATTATTCATTTATTATAAATCCAATAATCAATCGTATCCAATAGTCTATCGTGTTGTAAGGAAAGCCTGTGCCAATAACTGTAAGGATCCAATAATAATTATTCATAGTATTCTAAATGACAAACGTATTAGGAAGCCTGTTTCCGCTTTAAAAAATTACGTTTCGGACGTTGAAGTGGCAATGCCTCCGCCTCCCCCCTCACCCTCACGCCCGATGTTATTCACCTATACATACTTGGAAATTCCGGGTCAAATACAGAGGCAAGTTGGGGTGGAGGGGGATTAGGGTTGTCAACCGCTGTGAAATGTGAAAGCGTTTGTATTGTTTGACAAGTGTTGAAGTGCGATTGAGGAGTCCTATATTATTACGACTTGCGAAGGAAAGCCTTTGGAGTGTACTCATGCCGAGTTCATAAGACTAATCAAGTATATATCTCGTGGCTGTGTATTAAGGAGAAGAAAAGCAAGTATTGCGGAAGAGTGGAGACAACACTTCTGCACGCAGAAATACCAGTCAGCACTACAGAGCACTGCTTTGTACCAGATTAAGCTGGAAACCGGCAATGCGGACATGGAAATGTTATTAAATGCCGGCGGTTTAGCTGATCAATCCGCGGCTTATCCTAATCAAATTTAATGGAAGCCCGAAAAATTGGGACTCGGAATTTCAAGACCACTGTATTTGCAAGAATATCATTGACATTATAATTTCTTTGCATGGAGAATAAACAATAAAGGAAACACGCACGAAACATTTGTATTAAGAAATCAACTAAATGGGGTTTAATATAATATTGGAAAAAATATTTACATAAATAAAGCCATACAGTTGATTTCTTGCATATTGATTGATTGATGTTTTTGTATATAAATAACGTATGTTTTCATTTTGAAGTACACAATACACGACTTAATTGCCAGACCAAGCGGTGTTGTTGTGGCAGTCTGAGGGTACACCTTACAGACTTGTCCAGGCGTTCAGGCAGTTACCAAAATACAAACAAATGTTAACAAAAGTCAAAACGTCCTTTGTTTAGAGTTTTTGTTCAGAATTTTACCGTTATGATTTTGCTTCACGACTTTGGGCCTGGCCATTTAGAATAGAATAAAATATTGTATAATAGGAGTAAATATTGGAGCAAGACAATAATTAATAGCACAGTAAAAGTAAAATTGAAAGAGCTTTAATGTATAATTAAAAAATGATTCACATTCGTAAGTTGTGTCACCTGGTGTTTTAGTAATTTGTCTACGTTTTATAAATAATTACACTAAATAATCTAATCTCGTAATGATAAAACGTTTTGATACAGTGGAAGTCCTTGAACAAAGACAAATGAAGAAAACACAGCACCATTCTAATGATTATTATTAATGTTATTTTTTTATTACAATTTCCGTTTCTCCATAAAATGTTCACTTCAAATTTTTCATTTTGTAGACGATAATTAGATTTATTAAGGTTATTTAACTTAATTTATACTGGAGCAAGTTTCACTATTCTGCTTTAATGATAGTTCTGGAGGTTTACTGGAGGGGGGATTCAAAGCTACGCTGGTAAGGATGCCCCTTGGAGCTAAATGCTTTCATAATGTCACTTTTTGTATTGTACAGCAGTCAAATTCACATATGTGATTAGTTGTTGGCTTGAGAAATAGTTTTGTTTATTGTAATAGAATAGTAGTAAACAAACACTTTCTACTTTAGTGTTACCAAATTTGGTTTCAATTTCCAAATTGGTAGTCCCAACATTTAGCCTGGACTGGTGACTGGGGTAATATGGTACTCCAACCAGGCACTATGATTTCACCTGCTTTTTCAAAACTTCTTGGGACCAGCAGAACTTTCCGAATGACTAGGTTTTTTATATCTTTAACACTGCAGTGGTCACGTGCATTACTATTGTAATCCAGGGGTAAACTTTTGTGTACTATTTTGGATCGGTAGGACCTATGACCTTGAGCAGCCATCTACCTTTCACACACTCATCCCCACTGTTACCAGTAAAGTAGTAGAGCTGCAAGTTGCAAGTTATTTTTGTGTGTGAATATTTCTAACGCCCTTGGATTACAATAGTATCCCGCACGACCACTTGTGATATTATTCCTATACATGAAGTAGTTTTAATATTTTGTCTTTTAAATAGATATTTTGTTATTTTTTGTGTGAAATCAATATTTAAATTAGTAACACATTTATCTGTAAACAATTTCTGAGCCAGACTGTGGACAAAGCTCGCTTGCCGAAACAAAAAATGACAATGAAAGTATGTTAGATTGACCTAACTTAGTTTTATAATATGTAGTACATTAGTTCTACAATAAAAAAATGTTTTTCACCACATTAGGTTTCTATATAACCCCATAAGCAACCTAAAATGTTTATAAGATATTTAAAAAAATATGTATATTTTAAAAGCTATTTCAAAGTGGATTACAATTGTAATCAACGCGACCACTCACATTACTTATTTACGCGCGACCACTGCAGTGTTAAAATCCCTTCTGATTGGTTCGGTCCAGGTAATGCAGTTGGACCTCAAGCTATTCTCGGTTGGCTTTACTTAAGGATAGTACTTTAAGACTTGGTCCTAGGTAGGCATAATCCCTTCTGTTAGACATAGAGAACTTGCAAACTCAACAGTAATCACTTCTGCAAACACTATTCAGTCGTAAAATTTACGACTTAAACGTAAGTATTAATTGATCCCATCTTCACATGAGCTACTAAGTAAAAACACTTGTATATATGTTACATTTACATGAAGTAGCACTTACTTTTATGATTGTTGAGGACGGCCGTTTCGGGAGTTGTGGGATATTAAGGTAGGGATATAAGTATTATAGAGTCAATGGGACACATCTTCCAAAACGGTCATCCTCAACTACCATAAAAGTATGTACGAGTGTAACCTATTGGCAAGTGTAACATATCTGCAAGTATTTTTAGTTGGACTTAAATTCGGTTCTTTTGGAACTTTTGTTCATAAGTTTTGGGGATTTTTCAAATAGCGGTTTGTAAATTTTAGAAATGAATTAAAATCCAGGGTTGAAAGCATCGAATTTAATGTAGTGTTATAGTAAATACTGTATTTCATTCTTACATAGGCGTAAATATGAACATTATTCATAGCCTATTCATCAAAATTCTTTTCCCAAATAGTTATTCGTTTTTATACTAATCCTTGGAAAAGTGAATTGAAAGAGTTTTGCTGTATCTTAAAGTTGTTGTTTAATGAGGACAAGCTTCTGCACATAAATATCACAATTAAGTCTTAAAATATTTTTTATAATTTAATGACATTAAAATACTTCCATCTAATTCTTCAGTTTTATTTTCATTACCTTGTTATTTCATTTATGTGGTCAGTTTGAGAATGTCCTCAATGAATGATGAAATAACTGGAAGAAATATTTGTTCAATTTAACAAATATTGGATTTAAAATGTTTTTGTGGAAAAAATTACTTAATCTAAATTGTAAATGTTTTGCTAAACTAATTTCTTAAATCTTCTTACAGAATGTAGAGGGTGGAGGCGCTGCTAATCTAGGGCAACGGAAACTGGTGAGTGGATTTCACAGATGGTGTAAAGTGTTGCACTGAATCTGTTTCTATATATGTGTGGTTGTTGTTTTTCTTTTGCACCGTGCTTGTATTTGCTGTACTTTTTACAAAATATTTGAAAGTCTATATTAAAAACATACTTTTAAAATCATTATAAGATAAATTAAACTATTTTATATTATTTGATTCTCTTTGCCTTGAGCTACTAGCATAAACTTAAACATTTATAGCCAATATGTTACTGTCCGGATTGGTAAAAATGTCACGTACCTCCTATTAAAAACCTGACAGTCTTGTTTTATTTGTTGACTATCAATGAGCCTCTTAATAATGTCAGTTTATTAATTTGATGAAAATATTAGAGGCAATATTTATATAAATATTCTTGTTTATGAAATATATATTGAATTCTGTATACAGGAGTGTGTGTTTTGTCTGTATTACATAGACGTTATTAACAATAAATATGAATGAAAATATGGTTTCAAATGTGAAGCATCATTATTTATTGGTTTTCTTAAATAACTAATTTTATTTGATGAAATACGATTCTATAAATCTTGAATATTTCAGACAATTCAGAGTGCTAAGCCTAATTACTATAATCAACTTTATCACATGTTGGTTTAAATTTCCATAGGTTTTGTCGTAGTTCTAAAGAAATTCGATTTGTTATATCACTTGGGTTTTAGACTTATGCCGGTTCCTGGAGTTGTCTTGCTTACTGAGAATGCAGTATGTTTATATGAGGATGTCAGCTGCATGTCCATAGTTTGAATTCAAAACAAAATTTTTTATTATTCTAAATAGTAATAGAAATGAGGTTGGAATAGTACTTTAAGAGTAAATTATAATGAGCACGCACTCACATTGTTTGCATTAGTAGAAACAGTCAAGAACCAAGTGGCGAGTCAGGATATTAGCAATCACAGCAATGCGGCAATACTACTATGTCAACATAACGGAACTGCTTGTGATTCATCATGCTGGGGTGTGTTTCATTGTCATTTGCAAAAATGTTCCCAAATAGTGAAAATAAGTTTCTGTTTAAAGACAGCGCACAAAACATTTTACACCTTTCAAATACAACTTGAATCTCCTCTGTATATTTGGTAAAGAAGGGACAACACAGATTAGGTCCGACTGTGTTCACATATAATTTATTTCTGCAGTTGGAAAACACCCTGACTGTTTTTACAGGACAAAAGCTTCTGCAATATTTTAAAGTATGCACATATGCATGAGTAAACTGGAGTAGTGCTTAAAAAGAAATTGGTTAATTCCTATCTTCAGGAAGATTTTTGTCGGTGCATGCAACACTTCTCAACAACTTACTATTGGAAGGTTAAATTTAAATTTATGGGTGGTTTTTTAATGAGACTCAACTTGACTTGGGACTTTGCTCTTGACTTGCTCCACTACATTTCCAATTGCTTGTACTACACTTTAATTCCTGCTAGCTGATTATGGCGTATACTCTGTTCATATAACGGCATTACATTAGCTGATAATTCTACACAATTGAGTTGAACACACATATAATGTTGCAAACGGTGTGTTTGTTGTTTTTATGAACTGATTTTAATGCTATTTTCTAAAGCCTAACAAAGTAAGTGTAATTTTGTCATTAACTTGTCTCCCTACTAGATCATGTATGAAAAGTAAATAAAAGTTAGAGGGAGAATGGTTAACCATTAAAAAATCTATCCTTGGGAGGAGGTGATGGGTATTAATGTTCTCATTATTCCAATGGTTTTTTATTTGACACAAAAGGTTCACCAGTTCAATTTTTTAAAGCAACCATTATAGATTATGATCACATATCCTTTTAGTTTGTGGTAAATGGGTATCAAGGAAAGACATGTCTTTACCCTAGTTGAGGTTTTATAAAACTACCCAAGTGTTGCTATTACTTTTATCTATTACCACTATCAGTGTGTCATTATATCTTTCAGTTAGTATTACCTAATCCAGTAATAACCTTCCCCCTTAACTCTCCTTTTAAGGGGGTTAAATAAGAAGACACTTTTTTATGACCCCGTTAAAGAATTTGTCTACATCAGGTACTTGTCTTTGCACATGTGATGCCATATTCCTCTATGCCCTATACTAAGGGGGTTTTATCATTTACTATATATCAATGTTTATAAAAGTGCTTTAAGGGGTAAAGATGAAATAAAAAAAATGTTTTTCAAATTTTGTCTGTTGTTTTCTGAACATTTTGCTAAACAAACTATTACAATCCAATGACGGAAACTAATTAAAAGAAATATATAACAAATTGTCTACACAACAACTTTTTCAACTTCTACTGCTGTTGGGATGAACATATTTCTTATAGTAATGAATTACATAAACATTTGTGTTTTGCTGGCAGCTGTTGTTATCCCTGCAGGAACAGAACATCATAACATAATCACAGCTGATCAGAGCATATTGGTTGGAGTTTTCTTTATTTGTAGTAAACATTGTACTTGTGTGTTGCATTTTAGGTTATTCCTATTCTTGTGTAGTGTTGTGCTGTAGATATCTATTACTTTAATTGAAATTGTAGTTATTCAAGATGACTAAAAGTAATCGAGTGTTAAAAAAACAATGAGAGTTTTGCCAGGAGAAAGTAATGTGGAATCTGAAAGCCCTAGGCCTAGTGTTGACGTTTTGGATGCATTGTGCAGAGGAATCAGAGTTAGTCAGTGAATATAAAGGGAAACTAGGGAATATTGTCAATATCTACAAACATATTATTGATATGTTATCTACAAATTATTTTTTTATTATTTTTTTTTAATAGTATAGAGGTTTGTAAACACTGTAATGGAGCGATTGACTTCACAGTAAAGAATCGTATAGGCTTATTTTTTTCAGGCAACTTTACATGTGCAGTATGTGATATAAAAACTTTGGCATCTTATCAAAACTGTACTACCTAATAGCCCTTCAAACAAAAAACCATATGACATAAATGTTTGATTAGTGTATCATATGCATAAAATTGGTAGAGGCCACTTGGCTGCCGAGACTCTCTGTGGAGTACTAAACTTCGCTAAGCCTCCCACTAGATTGGTAAATGTATATAGAAACTGACCCCAGCTATGGAACAGGATGCAACTAAAACTATCCTTATCACTTACCAAGTAAAACCATTACATATGTATTGTCTTTACCTTTAATTTACCGAAAGTTGGTTTTTTCCACTTATGTACTATTTTCTCAGAAACTAGTGAACGGATTCTCTTAAAGAAACACACAGATGTACGTACTATTACTGCACACATTTTGAGCGCACGAAGTTGTAAAGAAAACTTTATTAATTTACAACAAAAATATTTTATAAAATATTTTTTGGTAAAAATGCAGAACTTTTTTAGAGTGCAAAAAATTTTTTAAATAAATTTGAAAATGTTTTATGTTCTAAATGATTAGAAAGGTCCATATAAAAAGGAAGTAAAATATCATGATTGAACCAGTGGTTCCTGAGAAAAGGTACATTAAGTATATAGAAACATTACATGGGAAGTATAGGCTTTACCCACCCCCTTAAGAATTGATTTCTGTACCCTGAAGTAATATTATTTCCCGTTTTGAAGGTATACAAATTGTAATACTTGTAATCTTATGTGTAAATGCATTTTGTTTACTTCTAAACTAAAGACAGGGTCCATAGGCAGTATTATCTTTCTGTATAATGCTATGTATAGTTTATTAATATTTTAAATTAGTTTATATGTGTAATGTTAAAAGTTTATGAGGTTGATATAGTGTAATTTTCTTGTAATTAGAAAATTATAGTTTTAAATTTATAGATATTGCATTTACGATAACAAATTTTTCTCAACTTCTATGATCATTTATTTATTTTTTGCAGTTTTTGGTATAATGTTGAAGTCATTAAAAATGTATTTTAGTAAAAAAAACAAGGCATTTATATTGTTTATTAAACAATCAAAAACTGTATTTAGGTTTTAATTTTTCTTGAATGTTTAGTTTACTTGCATGTTTATATTAAGATATGCATCAGTATTTTACTACACTTACAATGTTATCTTCATTAGTATTCTTCCCCTACTACAGGGAAATTAAGGATGTGTCCCTCCCATAGTGCCCTCTTTTTCTAATTTAGTTGTTCATCTTTATCTTACAATCATGCACTGAAAATGAAAAGCAGTCTAACATCAAGCTGCTTAAACTAACGCAACTATCCGCTGGTTTGTTCTAAATTTCATCTATGTACTGTTTGTCTTATTGATATGTAATCAGTGGTTTTATATTAGGTCTGAAAAATATGACTTGTAAATTAATGACTGATTTTATTTAACTAAATTTTTTTATCTTGTCAGCACAGGATTCACACTTAATCGTAAAAAAGTTACTACAGACTTTTAGACCACATTTTCACAACTATTGCTTTTCAGAGATGTGCCAACCTCGTCTTTCTTTACTCACTTATATCGTTTTGCTTCATCCACAAAAGGTCCTTTTCTTCGTTGGTTAATAGTAATTTTTGTAATTTGGGTACTTCTTAAGGTAAGCTTCATCAATTCCCAGAATGCAATATCTCTAAAGTTTGTTCTGTAGCTAAAACTTTTGACACTGTAAGTAAAAAAAAATGTTATGAGCATGTGTGTGTACATTTTGTTTTTGAGGAGGGATTTTTTCCATTTAAGTTTAGTACTATTCTGATTTCCAATGAAGTAATAATTTTGAAAGTGAACATCACTATCCATTGAATTGTTTGTCTCTTCGTCATAAACTTCAGGTTCAGAAATAAATTGTTCGGAACAGCTTCTTCTTTCTCGTCTGGCAAGTAATGTGGTTCTTGTACGATATTTTCTTCACTGTCATCACTATCGTTTTCAAATACTTAATCATAAAATATTTTTATGCTGTAATTCTTTAGTTATAAAATCAGCACACAAAGACAGATGAATAAGTACATTCATGTCTTGGATTGTAGCCCAGACCTCTTTGCCAAGAAAATCACCTGAGCACTGTAATACTTCAACAGCCCCTGTCTTTGCGGAAGAATTATTTTTAGGAAGATACTGAACGTCCATGCTTTTAGAATAACAGAACATCGCTCCTGCAACCTCATGCACCTCTTGGAGGTTTACCATGTGTTATTATATCATACTTCAATGGCTGTCCATTAAGTCTGCCTTTCCCACTCATTGTGAACATTAGAAACAAAAGAAAATACTGTAATGCTCTCAAAAAAATAATTTATTGTTCTTTTAATTATTGGTTATCTAGGTTAACACTGTATTACTTGTGGTTTAAATTTACCATATATTTAAATATTTCAGCCTGTTTGAGATATGATTTTACTCTTTGTTCAGTTTACCTGTAATTTGTATGTAGATTTTTTTTACCATGGGACATATTCAAAACAGGAATCCCATTTTTATTGTTTAAAGCAGTGTTCCCAAGCCACATATGTCTATGAACCATTCACCTTAACATTGAATTATGTATGGGCTACTCCTACTTCCAACTACAATAGTGCATTATTTCCTTAGGAAACCCTCCAGTGCAGAGTTAGGTAGAACAAATAAAGAGTAAAACTGTTTTCAGAATAATCAATTGTTATTACGTTTGATTATTGTTGTAAATACAACTCTTAAGTTCTTTAATGCCCAACATCCTATAATGAATGTCCCTTAAGAACAGCATTTTAGTAGTTCTGTAATGAAGCATTTTAGAATAGTTTGATTTGAAGGTACTATTTCGAGTTCGACACTCTTAATGTGTTCGTATTTTTCATAATCAACATTATATTTCAAATTTGAAATACTTGCCAGAACATACCTATTATGCTTAACCGAGTGTATATTTGAATGAGAGAGAGTGTGATTCTGTTTTATTTTTGTGTGGGACATCTTTGAATCATGCTGACCTATTTATTGGATGCTGGGACATTGAGGCATGAGTTTATCTCATCAGGTGCTATGGTTTTATAGCGCTTTATGCTTTCTGTGGTTTGTTTGAGAAACATAGGTTCTCAGAGTTCATGTTGTGTGTTTGAAGATTTATTGGATCAGGTGTTTCTCTGTGTGATTCGTAGCAAACAAAGCCAGTTTGAAATTATTAATATACTCATCTTCATTTCTGTTAGGAATATTTCTATATGGTTGAGTACATTTTTCTGCCATTCCTAACTTTTCAATATTCTCTTCTGTTGACTCGTTTCGGATTAACTCCATTTTCAAAACTTCAATAGTACTCTACCAGTAGTACTATTGAAGTTTTGAAAATGGAGTTAATCCTAAACGCGTCAACAGAAGAGAATATTGAAAAGTTAGGAATGGCAGAAAAATATACTGAACCATATAAAGCCAGTTTGCGTTTCAAGTAAACTGACCATATAGTTTCTTCGGGAATCAGTCATAGTTCAAATTTATACTGTGGTAAGGAAGTAGCTCAAAACAAAAAAGAATATTAGGTTTTAAAGTACAGTGAACCCAATAAATGTATTGGTTCAGTTCAAGAGCCCAGGAGCCACAGGGTATTTTTCGAAATTCTCTTTACTAATAGAGATTTTATTGTTCATTTGAGGTGGTTTTAGAGTTGCTGGTACTCTGAGGTAGAACCATCTGTGAAAATTTCCTTTGAAGGATTCCAAGGTTTTTTCCAAGGACCAAAAATGACACTTTTGATTCAGAAAATGGAGTTCTGTTTGTAAAGTGGAATGTCATCTGTGTTAGAGTTGGGAGAAATTTTGACACTGTTTATTTCTTGCATCATTTATCACAGCAGAGCAAATTGTCAAGTCAGTAGCTGTCTGTTTCACAACCAAATGTCGTAAAATCCTACAACAAATACAAAGGTAGAGTGACCACCATGATTAATATGGCAATTGTAAATGCTTAGATTGTATACAGGAAGGTGTCTAGCTCTACCATTGATCTCCTTGAATTCAGAAGGAATATTGCCACTGCGTATTTGAAAAGTAACCCTTCAAAGCAAGGGAGAACGGCCATACATCCTCTTGAATTGCCACCACAGACATCAGATATAATAGAAGAAATCATTTTATATCAGACGAAACAAAGAAGATGACAAGGAGGCAACTGCAATGCAGAGCTTCTCACATTTTTTAATAATTGTAGTGGTTACTTTGTGCAAAGATTGTTTCATTCCTTATCACATCGAGGAAAATTGATAAATTCAATTTTCAAGTTTATCTTTTTATTTTTACAAAATAATTTTTAGTACTTGAAACAAATGTGATCATTAATAATTGTTATAAAATATCGATTCTGAATATATTCCCATAATTAGTGTAATGTTACTTCATTGACCCAGCGTCCTATTTTTAGAACCCTTTCATAACAGGTAAGAGATGTTTTTGTAAAATTATACATACGGTTTCTGTACATGCATACCAACAATTTAATAAAATATTTTCAACAAAATATGTATTCTAAAAACCATGGGTGATAATGGAGTTATAAATGATTTAATATGAATTTTTTATAATGTATAACATACTACATTATATGAGGGACGCAATTACAAATTTTGTTCTTCGTTTTTAAATCTACAATAAAGTGGAGAATCCCTGATCATACAAATATGTTACCCTGAAGGCACTACAAGCACAGTTGTATTTCAGAAAGTAGTTTTTCTATTGGTGAGGTTTCATTTATCATTTCATTCATTTTTTTCAAACATACATGGTCTTCAATGGTATAACCAGGTTGAACACTTTTGGTTTAAAGGGATTTTCAGACTCATAGATCTGCCACTGAGGCAGATAACTAAGGCCTCAAAAGTTGTGCCACACTTTATCTTGAAGTTCAGGTTCGAGCATGAGAAATAGGTCAAACATAACAAATGGAATTAAACTATCTGTGTTTACATGATGTGCCCCCTGATCAACATAATGTGTGATAAAAACTACACGATTTAATAAGAAATTAATTATATGTTCCAAATTTATTATAATTTAGTATGTATAAATCCTGTAGTTGCTACTCTTATCTAACAGTTTTTTGTTAATTGAATTATCTGTCCAGAAATAGCATGTATTTGTGTATATCTATATATATATGCTCAGGAAGTAATCAATATGATCTGTTTGTAGGTTAGGATGCTTTTAATTAGGGATGGGCCGATTTCGATTCTCGATTCCAGGAATCGTCGATTCTAGGTGGTATCGAGGAATCGTCGATACTCGATTCTTCATCATAAAAGTGTCGATTCCGATTCCTATTTTGTTAACTATTAAAATATGCGTGTAGAGTAATTTATTACCAAACAAAATTTATTACCAAAATTTATTATATTTGTGTGGAAAAATAATTAATTACCAACTATGCCTTATTTATGTATTAGTTGATTCGAATGAATTAAATGATTAAAGTAAACGAAAATATTATTATTTATGAAGCAACAGCAATCAAGATCGTAACCATTTCTGGTCGTTTGACATCGCTCTTCTCTCTCTCTCTCTCTCTCTCACTAAATGTCAGAACAAAACACAAAAAAGTACAGTAAAAACTCGATTAACCGTGACCGTCGAAACCGAGGCCATGACAGTTGAGCGAATAGACGGATAACAGATACACTGTATTATTCCTCCGAAACTTAACCTTAATAAATTATATTATAGACAGATATCACTCTCATTGTTGAAGGTTTTGTGTAGCCTATTACATTAAAACAGAACTTTTAAAAGGTTTTGCCATATGGCCAAGATGTTAACTAAATTAATGATTAGAGAACTTAGCGTGTAAGCTAATATAACTTGAAAGAATCGAGAATCGACTAAAGAATCGAGAATCGAAAGGAAAATTTTAGAATCGGAATCGGAATCGAAAATTTTAGGAATCGGCCCATCCCTACTTTTAATGATACTCAGGATTAGAACTTTTTCCTCAATATATGTAATATTTACAAAGATTCAGAAAGCAAATAACGTTGTTTTATTGCCTTAATAATATTATATAGATGCATTAACAAAATCTGTCAGATCTTAAAACTGAATTAGTCTGTACACTCAAAATGATCAAACTATTTTCTGTTCAAATTGACTATTCAACTTTAATTTCAAGAACAAAATTGGTAAATTCTGAATCACAAGTGTT
Organism: Prosapia bicincta; assembly: GCA_036971475.1. NCBI lineage: Eukaryota > Metazoa > Arthropoda > Insecta > Hemiptera > Cercopidae > Prosapia > Prosapia bicincta. Next base: position 132,036,496 of record JBAIZL010000002.1, on the reverse strand, counting down.
AACATTTCTAAGGTGTATTTGCAGCAATTTTAATAATTAAAATTAATACTACAGATTTTCTAAATTATTTAAGCGACATTAAAATATATCTTATTTTTATTTAGTAATCACATATAGTTATTAGTTTATTACTCTACATGTGAAAACTTTATCTGTAGGTTAAATTGATATTTTACTTGTTAGTATTGTTTATTTATGAACAAAGTTTAATTTCTTTAAAATTATATTCTGGGGACTGGATACACTAGTTATCTATTAAATTAAAGGCAATATTTTGGAAACCCCAGTTTCCTCTGTTAGACATCTCCTGAAATTCAATCCTGAGTACGTCCCTGGCCATGAGATCGGGGAACGGCAGGTCTAAATTCTGTAGTCACAATATTTTAATTGAAAAGAAAATCCTAGATATTTCAAACTGTTTTGCTATTGCTAGTATGTAAGAATACTGCCATAGCCATATTACTTATGAAAATATTGGTCCCTTTTGTGATTTTGCTGTGTCATATTATATTGTGTCATACTGCATTATCTTTAACAAACAAATTTAAGATTAATATTACAGATAACAATTTCTATAAGCGGGAATTGATAAGGATACATGTCTTTCTTCGGATATGACAAAATTAAGGATATTGTTAATATCAGTAAAAATCCTAAATACAATACTGATACCTCAAATGTTAATATCAAGTGAACAAAAACACTGATGATAAGTATAAACTCGTATGCTTGTTTTCATGAAATTTAAGCTAAACTGATAAAAAATTAGAATAAAATGGTGAGTAAATGGTAGAATATATAATATAGAACAGTGGGGTAGTTAACAAAATACAGTGTGCTAAGACGCAAAACAAGTTAAGATACTTTGTTGTTTTTGACTCTATACCATCAACGTGCCTAAACAATATCTATAGACTGTCTGAAACAGTGAAATATCCTGACAGCCTAGTACTGAAATTATGTATATAACCCCCCCTCGATATTTCCCTACCTCCTGTCACAGTGGAGCAATATTCGTTTTTTATAAATATCTATGACAACCATTACAACATGAAGTAGAACAAAATAACAGATAAAACAGTGTTCAGAAGACATTGTTGTTACAGTTAATTCCTATAAGTGGGCTTTAATTGAATATTATTTAGGATTGTTCTTTATATGTTTAGGCTATTGTATTAAAATATCAACTACAAATTGTAAAGATTGAGCTCAGGATGTCTCATAAAGTCTTTGAGGTGTTTGTGTGATTTCATTTGTCACTTTTTTAACTCTTTTTTCAACACACATTATTAATAGGTTGTGAGCCCCTCGTCTATACAATTTCTTAAAAACAAGTATTTTAATTACTGTTAGTGTAACTAATTAAAACCGACAAAACTATATTCAATTGTCTTATTAAATGTTTTTAGTTTTGAAGGTTTTATAAAAAATAATGCTGCCACAACATAAATGTAGCTAGGTCTTGATTCTGTTCTGTTTGTTGTTCAAAGTAAATTTCTGGATCCATTGAAACTTGGAAATATGTTTTTACTTTATACATATTTTCCATTATTTTAGTTTATTCAATTATTAACATGTTAAATAAAACAGCAGTAAACATATTTTAAGAAAAGACATTAATATATATTTTTATATTAAAACTGTGGTACTTTTGTACTATATAGAGGCCACTAATATAGGTGTGTAGTAATGCACCCAAAATCGTAATCCCAATTAAAATGTGACCAAACAACTCTGACATAACCTAACTTTAGCAGTTTTCCACAGTTAATTTGCGTGTTGGTTCAAGTTAATTTATGTGGATTAATTTACCTATGAAGTATCCACTTAGGGTGGATTGGGTTGTAATTTTATACAACATTACTACGTACCTATATTAGTGGCCACCATATAATACTTAAGTACCAAAACTACTTGTTATAATCATCTTGAATTCATTGAATAAACTATAAGTAAATACTGCATAACCAAGTGAATACTTTAGAACTTAAGTGCTAATGCGTTTTGAAACAATCGTTTCATTTACGAAGCTAACCGTCTATTCTGGTCAGTCCTACTTCAGCATGCAAGTTCTAAAGTATTTAATTAGTTATGCAATATAATTTGCAGTATTTTTATATTCCTAAATAGCATTACTGTTTACATATGTAAAATTACAAACATACAAGGTGCTGTAGGTAAGTAATGAGACTCAATCTAGAAAAACAAATTTATTGATCCGATTTGTAAAAAACGTTAATATTCTTCGAAGTAGTCGCCTTGGGCATCGACACATCATTGCCAGCGCGTTTTCCAAGCTTCATAGGCCCCACTTTAGTCCGCTGGAGTTATCCCTGTTAGTGCCTTTGTGACAGCACGTTGGATGTCCGGAATATCGTCAAAACGATGACCCTTCAGGAATCTTTTTACCTTCGGGAATAGGAAGAAATCAGGAGGACTCATGTCAGGGCTGTACGGTGGTTGTGGCAGCCCTTCAACTCCAATTCGGGTCAAATAGGAGGTCACGAGGAATGCTGTGTGCGCCGGAGCGTTGTCGTGGTGGAGACGCCAGCGTTCAGCAATGTCCTGTCGCTTCCGTTTGACGGCTTTGTGCAATCGCTGAAGGACTTCTTTGTACAATTCGGCATTAACAGTTTTTCCCTGAGGGAGAAACTCTTTGTGAATTAACCCCAGCTTGTCGAAAAACACAATGAGCATTGTCTTGACGAGGGACTTTGACATTCTTAATTTCTTCGGCCGCGGGGATGCCGATGTGTGCCACTCCGAGCTCTGGGCTTTCGTCTCCGGGTCATACTGGAATGTCCATGATTCGTCGCCTGTTACTACGTTGTCTAAAAAGTCTGGATTATTTTCCAATTCATTTAACATCTCACGGCAAACGTTCACTCTTCGTCGCTTCTGTTCGGCGGTGAGCACTCGGGGAACCAATTTTGCGCAAACTTTCCTCATCATCAAATCTTGTGTAACAATTTGGTGGACCGTAAATTTATTCACGGAGACCTCATCAGCGATCATTTTGAGACTTAAACGACGGTCGGAGTCCAGGACTTCTTTAACTTTCGCCACCGTTTCATCCACACGACTCTTTGAAGGGCGTCCAGATCGTTCCAGGTCTTCAACGGATTCCCTCCCGTTTTTAAATTCATTAAACCACCGGAACACTTAAGCTCTTGATAGGGCATCCTCTTTGTAGGCCTCCGTAATCAGAGCAAAAGTTTCCGAAGCAGTTTTGCCCAAGCGAAAGCAAAATTTGATTGCACACCGGTGTTCTATCGAGCGATCCATCTTCAGCGTTTTCACAAGTGTCACGGGCACGCAAACAACGTATACACGAAGATCGACCCACACTGTGCCAGAGCTACGACGCGACTGCGAACCGGTTCTATTGTTAGCTCAGATCCCCTACCATCATGTCTGCCGGTGGAGACCGCACTGCGAGCGACTGGGGCGCAGCGCGGCGGCCAGTCTCATTACTTTTCTACCGCACCATGTAGTGTCTAGTCTTATAAAAGATAAGGTTCAGTATTATATACATAAGTGGAACATTGGAAGTGTGAATTGATTGGAACTGAACTCTGTTGAATTCCAGAAAATTATTAATATCTGGTAAAGTGTGTAAAATACATGCAAGAAACTAATTACAGTTTTAAATTGAGTTGTGATTATGTTTAAAAGTATAATGGTAGAAGCCACAAGTGGGCTGAAGTGGCAGCTAGTCGAGAGCAGTGATTAATTCTGTAGTAATTAAAAAATAGTGAAAATGTTCCCTCACTGTCTGGCACCAGCCAGTTGATTAGTGTTCTGATCTTTGATCTTGTGTTGACTACTGTCATTGCATTGAGTTTAATTGAATAAATTACCTGAGTAAAATGTCTGAAAATATGAAGCATTAGCTCAGAGTGGATATATAGCTCTGGTAAATTTAACTTCGAATTGTGAAATTATGCTCTGAAAATCCTGGAACTATGCATTGATTAAAAAAAAAATGTTAGTGGGAACTCTACCTTGATGCTAGTAACATAATAACTTACATTTTATTAGTTTGAGATACTTCCTCATCACTATGTAAAATGTCTCCACAACAAAACCTTTGTAATCATTCTGTGTTTAACCTCTATTTAGAAACAGATGTAAGCTTCAATATAATGTTAATTACCTGTATATTGTAGTAAGAATTTGACAGTATAGCTTCTTGAAAATAAACTGTTTTACATTCCTTATGAAAGAGATTAAAATTTAAAAACGGAGCACAACTAATATGATATACAATGTTTTCTACTTCTTATCAATGTTTGCTTATCTACTGGGTTGTGAGGTATTATGCTGATTGTATGTTTTACATTAATACTTCTGCTTCTAGTTTGCTTAGTTTTATAGGTGTCATGTGATAATATTGCTACATAATTTTATCTTCTCTATTTTCTCATTGGCCATTACTTGCTTTGTGCTAGTACTGAGTACAGTTGATTGTATAGGTATTGTTTGACTTATTTCAAGTTTTTGTATTGTGTACCTACATCCACAGTATTACTGACTGCCGGTTCTGAAGTCCTGTGATTACTTGCTAAACTTACTGTATTTGGGAAAAAACAAGGCTAGAGTTTTAACAGCATTTTTATTGTTTTAGTATCAAGTTTTATTTTGATGGACTGTGAATTAGAGGTGGTTGAGCTTTTGAAGGATTTTAAACTATAAATACCTCTTCAAATACCAAACATGATATCTGAGGTTCGTTTTATATGACTCGTTTTTTAAAATTATTCAAGCTATATGATTTTAATAACTTGAGCCTTCTACCAAAGTATTATAACAGTATCCTTGGCTAGTTATTTTAATAGGATTTAATTTTTGTTTTAACTGTAAACAGGCTAGTAAACAAACTATTTTGTCACACAAAATGTTTCTAGATTTACAAAAATGTATTTAGTTTCTAAGGTTGCTTCAAAATGATTTATCTATTTTTTTTAAAAGTCTCAGGAGAGAGGTTAATATCATCATTTACTATTTGAAAATTCTTTTGTAATTTAAGTTTAGCAGGTGTTTATATTCTGTGATAAATTTTTAATTTTCTGGGACACTTTCAAAACTATGACATGACAATACTAAAAGACACCAGATTGATTATTGGTATACGATGTCACAGCCATTGGCATGCCATCTGTATATGTCATCAAAACGTTTCATAAAATTTCTTTTCTCAATTCAATCATTTTTTTAAAAAACTTCTCTGCTTCCATCACTCTCATTTTATTCTTCCTTAGTTTTAAAATTCTGCATTCGTTTTCTATTCTGACTGCTGTTTATTACATCATCTTTAAATATATTTCTTGAGGCAAAAGCTATTTAAATTGTTTAAACAAATAATCTATATGAATTAATAAACTTATATTTAATTAATGGGAAATTTATAAATTATTTTGTTACTGCAAAGAATATGCACAAATTATTACTGTTACAAAGATGATATGTGTACCTCTCTGTATCACCTCCCTATTTTAGTAATTGTGGATAATGGCAATTTTTTTTCCTAGGGAAACATCTTCTGTCATCGTTATTTTTATATTCTATCATAATGAACTTGTGTACAAGAATATGTTGAAATGGTGAAAGAATTAATTAAATAGTTATTGAATTTTCACTGAATAAAACAATTATATCTTGGTTTAGAAAGTCAACTGATCCCCAGAATTCTATAAAGATCAGAACACAATTTTGCTTTTAGGTTAAGGATGGTAGAGATCATAGTCGATAGGTTATAGTAAGAAAGAGCCATTTCTCGCCATTTTCTGGGATTCTTAGTCGATAGGTTGCAGTAGCAAATAGCCATCTTCTGGAATTTCTAGTTGATTGTAATAACAAAGAGGTATATATTGGCATCTTCTGGAATTCCTAATCGATAAGTTGTAGAAACAAAGAGCCATTTCTCGCAATCTTCTGGGATTCTTAGTCAATAGGTTGCAGTAACAAATAGCCATCTTCTGGAATTTTTAGTTGATTGTAGTAACAAAGAGGTATATATTGGCATCTTCTGGAATTCCTAATCTATAAGTTGTAGAAACAAAGAGCCATTTCTCGCCATCTTCTGGGATTCTTAGTGGATAGGTTGCAGTAGCAAATAGCCATATTCTGAAATTTCTAGTTGATTGTAGCAACAAAGAGGTATATATTGGCATCTTCTGGAATTCCTAATCTATAAGTTGTAGAAACAAAGAGCCATTTCTCGCCATCTTCTGGGATACTTAGTCGATAGGTTGCAGTAGCAAATAGCCATATTCTGGAATTTCTAGTTGATTGTAGTAACAAAGAGGTATATATTGGCATCTTCTGGAATTCCTAATCTATAAGTTGTAGAAACAAAGAGCCATTTCTTGCCATCTTCGGGGATTCTTAGTCGATAAGTTGCAGTAGCAAATAGCCATATTCCGGAATTTCTAGTTGATTGTAGTAACAAAGATTGTAGTATCATATATTGGCATCTTCTGGAATTCCTATTTGATAGGTTGTAGAAACAAAGAGCCATATCTTGGCATCTTCTGAGTTCCTAATCGATAGGTTGTAGAAACAAATCTTGGCATCTTCTGAGTTCCATATCATTGTAGTGTTGAGTAGTGGTAAACCCTTATCTCTGACCTCTGATATCTTGTAAGAATGATTACAAGTGTCACCTTAATGTGGTTGAGGTGGGTAGTAGAAGATTGACTGCTAAATCATTCCTTTCATTCATCATTAAAAAAAAACTTAGTGTGAGCAGAAAAAATATCTCTTTTTTGAAGAGAGCTTCAAAGACAGCTGTGGATCTATAAATAAGTTGGCTTCTCAAAACTAAATCTTGGACCATGGAGAGGACATCCGTTTCTACAAAAAGTATTATCAACTCTTAACCCATGTATGATTGGAAAAGAAATGTTAGCTTTCAATTAACTTCACCTTCCTGATGTTGTATCTAAATCTAAGACTATCTCAGAACGTATGTAGAGGAGTCTTTTATTCATTCCAGGTTGGGCCTGTTATGAGTGATTCCATCATATGTATTTTCTTCTGTGAATATACGTTATAGAAAACTTAGTAACCAATAAATATTTCCCTAATAAAATCTTGATTATACTCAAAGATTAAAACAAGGAGCTGTCATTGGAATGTACCAATATACCAATATCAATTATCGTCAGCTTCTAGAGCTGTTTACAAAAATCAATGATTATCTATCAACTTACAGATGAATGACACAGTACGAAGAACCTAAAAATATGACTTAAACATGCTATATTATTTTAGTTAGTGTGTGTGTGTGTGTGTTTTTTATTTGAGTTTCTAGTGATCATATCCTACATCATTGTTTTTAAATTTTTGAGGTTTGTGAAATAATTAGTTACAATTGATACTTGAAAAATTACAATTTCTACATTAGAGTATTGGAATTGAAGACTAAATTGGTACTGGCTACAGTTCCATTCGTCAATTTGTTCTGATTGACAAACCTCTCGAATCAAGAGAAAATGATGGTCAGGTTTTTATATAATAATTTAATAGAAAATGCAAAAAAATGGGCTAAAAAATTGGTTCTTATTATCGGCGTTTCCTATTATTGAATTTCGATCACAGGTGCTCTATATTTTCTGCTAGCAGTTTATAAAAATTGAAATTGTAAATATTTTACCTATATCTATTATATATATATATATATATATATATATATATATATACACATTTATATATAGTCAAGTTTTAGGTTTAATTTTTATATTTGTTAGTTTTTATAATTTTTATAAAGTAAGGTAGTGAGATGGTTGTTCTGATTTTCACTTGATATGGTATACAGTAGTCTCGAAATTCCGACTTCCAATAATTCGAGGTTCCGTTAAATTGTAGCCTTTTTAAATATCTATAAAATATCTATCTGAGCCTATTTTATCTATTTGGAAAAAGAATCTGCGGACAAATCTCCATTGCCAGTTACCTCTGCGAAAATTAGAAGAAGTAAGACACTATTAGAGACGTGTGAAAGAAAGTAAAACTACTTCAGCCATGAGTAATAAAAATAACAACAAAACTACACCTGTGAAAGAAGGTGCAAAATCACAAGCGTCTCAGAAGAATACCATTTCAAACTCTCCTTCTGAGTCAAAAGATCCCTCAGATTCCTCCACTACAATAGTTGTGATGAAATCTGATGACTCTCTGCCTAGAACGTCCAAAATTCCAGGCCAGCAAATCGTCAGTGACGACAACGAGAGCTAGGTAAATCCATATCACTAAAATACAATGTCCACACCTAAACAAACCGTGATACAATGGAACATTAACGGTGTTAGAAGTCCTATTGAGGATCTCAAAATAATTGTAAGAGATGTGTCTCCTATGTACATCTGTATTCTAGAGACACATCTCCATGAATCACACAATTTCTATCTAAGGGAGTATTCAGTTTACAGATCGGACTTCGTTACTGAAAATCGAGCGAGAGGTGGCTTAGCTATTCTAGCCCGTAACTGTGTGGACGCCGTTTCTGTGGTAATAACTCCCTTACCAGCAGTGGCAATTCAAACAGCTGTTCCGTACAAACTCACTCTCTGTTGTGTCCACCTTCCACCAAGTGACAACCTGCAACAGAGAGATCTTGTAGACTTTATAAATCAGTTACCGACTCCGTTTTTATTAGTGGGCGATTTCAATGCCAACCATGTTTCGTGGGGTTCACCAGAATGCAACCCGCGAGGTAATCTGATCGAAATCATCAGATCGGAGCTGGATTTATAACTGCTAAATGACGGTTCTCCGACACAACATTTAGCAGCATCAACAGGTGGATGGACAGCTGTAGACTTGTCATTATGCAGTCCTGCTTTGGCTACAAGGCTAAAATGGTCAGCATTGCCTGATCTTTACAGTAGCGATCACATTCCTATTGAGATCTCTTTGTGTGACTCCTCACCCTGTTGTGTTCGACATCCCCGTTGGATCCTGAAAAAAGCCAACTGGGAACAATTTTCACAAGATCTAGAATCACTGGACGTGGATTACTTGGCTCCCATTGATGACATTGTCAATTCATTTACAAAAATCGTTTTGAATGCCGCCGGAATTCCGAAAACCTCATCCAAACCACAACGACCATCTGTTCCATGGTGGAATGATGAGTGCACTGTTATCCTTCGTCAGCGGAGAAAAGCTCTGAACCAGTTCAAGAGACATCCAACGAGTGAAAACCTGGAAAAATGTAAAATCTTCTGTGCGAAAACACACTAACTAAAATAATATAGCATGTTTAAGTGCTATAAAGAGCATGTAAACGAGAATCATGGTCGCAGTACATTGGCACAATTACAAGAACTACAGCTCCATCCACATTATGGAAAGTCTGTGGATCAGACTTAAGATCAGTCTGTGGCATTTCCGTTCCGATGCCATTAATTTCATTAAAGCATTCGGATGGTGTTTTGACCATGGACTGTGAAGAAATTGCTAATGTGCTAGCGTTATCGTTCTCAAAACATTCTTCATCTTCTGCATACAAGGACGCTTTCCAGGTGTAGAAACGTAAACAGGAGGTTTTACCTTTCACCGTTGGATTGTCTGGAGATTCTTGTTTAAATATCCATTTCTCTATTGACGAACTAGAGTCAGCTCTCTCGTCAATGAAGGATTCAGCTCCAGGCCTGGATGGTATTATATGATTAAAAATCTACCACCGTTGGCAAGACTAGTTCTCCTTCGGATATACAACCGTATATTCGAGGAGCACGGTTTTCCCGATGCATGGTTAGAAGTGACAATAATTCCTCTTCTAAAACAAGGAAAGGACAAAACTAATCCCAGTAGTTACAGACCCATCTCTCTGACCAGCTGCTTATGCAAACTACTGGAGAAGATGGTCAACCGTCGTCTTGTCTGGTATCTAGAAACAAACAAACTTTTTTGTCAGTGTGGTTCCAGACAAAGACATTCATCAGTTAACCAATTGGTTTTGTTGGAGTCAACTATACAGAATGCCTTCATCTTACGACAAACACTGGTAGCTGTTTTCTTTGACTTTGAGAAGGCATATGACATGGCACGGAGAAGAGGAATTTTGAACGTATTGAAATCATGGGGTGTACAAGGTAACATTCTTGCTTTTATACAAAATTATTTGAATAACAGGACTTTCTGTGTACGTCTAGGAGGTATATATTCTGATCGTTACGAACTAGAGAATGGTGTACCACAGGGTGGCGTTTTGAGTGTGACGCTGTTTGCTGTTGCCATTAACGGCGTCACTTCAAACATACAGTCACCGGTCCACTGTTCCCTGTTTGTAGACGAATTTTGTATATATGTGGCTGCTAGAAGTATGGCAACAGCGGAAAGATCCTTACAATTAGCCATTAATAAATTACAAGAATGGACCAAATCTACGGGCTTCAAGTTTTCGGCTTCAAAGACCCAGTGTATAGCATTTAGTTGTTGCAGGCAACACCAGAAACCTATCCTTAATCTTGATGGTACGCGGCTTCAGACCATGGATATTGTGAGATTTTTGGGTCTTTTATTGGATAAAAGACTTTCATGGAATCTGCATGTGCGTGATTTGAGGACCCGGTGCTGCAAGATATTGGATATGTTGAGAGTTCTAAGTTGTATAAATTGGGGAGCAGACATAACCTGTATGCTCCGTTTCTATCTCGCCATTGTAAGATCGCGCATAGATTACGGCTGTATAGCCTATTCATCTGCTCGACCTATGGTTCCGAAACGCCTGGATTCAATACATCACGCTGGCCTTAGACTTTCTACTGGAGCTTTTAGAACAAGCCCAATCTCCAGCCTTCTAGTTGAAGCTGGAGAACCACCTCTCTCAATGCGACGTCAAATGCTACAAATTTCATATTACACTAGTCTTCGAAGTAAACCTAAACATCCGGCATTCAAAGCAGTTTTTGATAACCACCTCGAGGATCGTTACAATGTGTATCAACGTTTAACTGCTCCCTTCGGGATAAGAATGTTGCGCATTTTTAGCAATCTAAATTTTGAACTTCCACCTATATTCGAACAATCATCATGCTACATCCCTCCATGGATAATACGAATGCCAAAATTTGACTTCTCATTGTCCAGGTACCTAAAACACAATACTCTTGACGTTATTTATCGTCAGGAGTTTTTGCAGATACAACTAACTCACCAACATACTGTGACTATATTCACAGACGGTTCAAACCTGGACAATGGGATAGGTTGTGCATTTTATATGGAAGGACAAACCTTCACTTACGGATTACCCTCAGCCTGTAGCGTTTTTACTGCAGAACTTTATGCAATTTTTCAAGCTTTAAGATAAATTCCGTCTGCAACATCTGAATATCTTGTATGTTCTGATTCCAAAAGTGCTCTCCAGGCTATTCAGGATATGTACGTTAAGAACCCATTAGTTGGAGACATCTTGTGCTCAATACACAGGCTCCAATTACGGGATATCGAGGTGTGATTTCTCTGGGTGCCTGGTCACTGCGGAATATTTGGAAACAGTAAAGCAGATGAAGGTGCAAAATTAGCTACAAGTATGGTGCCATCGACACAACGTGTGTAGTAAAACTACACTATTCCCTGTTTGGAATGAAGAATGGCAAAATGTAAATAGAAACAAACTGAGGGACATCAAAAATACCATCTGACCATGGAGGACATCTGTTGGGAGGAAGTGGTGGTTACTCGACTTCGCGTCGGCCACTCTTTGTTAATGCATGGATGGTTGATGCGACATGAGGATCTACAACTATGTCCGTTTTGTAGAAGCAATATTACAATCAAGCACATTCTGCTTGATTGTGATGAGTTGAGCGATTTGTATATACGTTACGATCTTCGAGGTAGTTCAAAGGTGGTTATAAAGGACGATGTCACGGCTATCGACCGTGTCATCGCTTTCTTACGCCACCTGAATCTATTTAATAATATTTAAATTATGTATAATTTTAGTTTCTCTAGTTTCAGTTACAATTAGTATTAAACATTTATTTTATTTTATTTTGTTTAGTTTGGTTAGTTTTATTTATGTACCATTTATTTTAAAATAAAACTTTAGTTAGGCGATGATAACCTTGATAGGTTTTTCGCCTGGAAAAAAAATCAGGTTTTCAGGAGCTATAAAGAATGAGGATCATATAACAACTACTACTTTTAGTAAAACTCATTATTCATATTCATGGAAATTTTATTTTAATGACTAGAGTTTTCTATTTTGTTTTAGGAGTCAAGTAAATCAGGGGCATTGAAAAAGTCAAGTCGTTACAGGAGTCGATCATTATCTGCTTCTTCAACAGACTCATATAGTTCAGGTAAAACAGTTCTAAATTTTTAAAGAGTTTTTTTGTTTGTTTTTGTTTAGATTGTAAACTAAGACTGCCTTGCTATTAGTGCAAGATTGTAAACAAAATTAAATGAAAGTTTTGTGTTATGATTGTTTTTGTGAGAATCATTATTTTATTTTTTGTGTTGACTAATGTTATAAAGTAAGAAAACATTATTGATGTTACAAGATATATTCATATTTTATTTTCGGTTTATGACAGAGTGTTCCAGCGGGGTATTGTGGTCCAACTGAGGTGAATTTAGTGTTACTTGCTGAATTACATTGAAACACATCTAACACTCGTAATTAACTTTGTTAACTTAAATTTATATCTTATGCCAGTACACACACAGACACACACACACACACACACACACACACACACACACACACACACACACACACACACACACACCCCACACAACACACACACACAAATACCACACACACAACACACACACAACACACACACACACACACACACACACACACACACACAACACACACACACACACACACACACACACACACAACACACACACACACACACACACACACACACACACACACACACACACACACACACACACACACAACACACACACACACACACAACACACACACACAACACACACACACAAAACACACACACACACACAACACACACACACACGCACGCACTAAGAGCTTTCACTGATGAGAAATGTTTTGTATTGGTATTGCAGAAAGGGTCAGAGCTTCTCTGATCTGAGATGCTAATGATGTTGCTTTCTGAAGACAAGTACAATAGCTGGTACACCAGCCACTTTGACCTTTGATCACAAATTGTAGTGGTTTCGAGGTGTGAGGCCTCTATGTGGAGTATATTGAGTTTTACCTATTAACGTCCTTTTAGTTCAGATAAGAGCTAAATGCCCCAAACTTCTGATAGTTGGAAATGATCGAAAGTAATTTTTTTTTTTTAGTACACAAATAAATACACGCTTCGATACACAGGATGAACAAAATTTTTAAGGAAATTAATGATATCAAAACAGACTTAATTAAAGAAATATGTAAATTTAATGTGTAAATAAATAAAAACAATCAAGACTTAAAGCAAGAGTTATACGGGATAATAGACAAATGTTTTGCAGACACAGAATCTAAAAATAAAGAGCTTCATGAAAACCACGTTCAGCAAGTAGACAAATAGTTAGAAACAATAAATAATAAAACACAAGAGTCAGGAACTAAATTGAATAAAGTGAGGAGCAATGTTTGAGATGATATGGCAAATAATAAGGGGAACTGAAAAACGTAAAAACACCAAAACATTGCTACAATTATAACTATATGAAACAACTGTGGCGTAATGTTTATTTTTAAATAAATAAAACCTCTAAACCACAAATAACATTTTATTTAAACCTTATGTACATTTCGATTGCCCAGCAATCATCTTCAGAGGTATTTGACTCAGTTAGTTGTATTTTTTAAATACCTCTGAAGATGATTGCTGGGCAATCGAAATGTACATAAGGTTTAAATAAAATGTTATTTGTGGTTTAGAGGTTTTATTTATTTAAAAATTGCTACAATTGCTGAATTGGAGCCAAAGTTTCAAAAGGTTGGTGAAAATATGCAAAACTCAAGGGAGCAGTTAAAATCTGTAGAAAACTGTAGGGAGATCAGTAGGAGTGCACCAATAAATTTAAATCTGACATTTTCAATGGATGAAAAAATACTAATGACATTCTTAGATGAACTAACCTATGTGCATGAGAATTAAGTACTAGGTGAAGTTAGATCATGAAGTTTAAAGACCGAATCAAGTGTGATCATGCAGCACCTATGCGGTCAGACCTTGATATGGTGGAAGTTACACAGCAAAAATTGTAAAGATTCAAAGGCGTTTGTTGCTACATTTAAAGAAAATACTGGAGTGAATAGTATAAGGAAAAGTTAGGGACCAATTAGAATTCGGCTACTACAATTATCACGAGGGAATGGGTATGATAAATTACGTTGAGTCTAACATGTTATTGTACTCAGATGTAGAACCCAGATTATCGGATGACCAGATTCTGAGGAAATTAGCTAAACACATTCACCCCAAATTTAAACTCCAACTGATATGGAATTGGGTAAATTAACTTTTCAAGGGCTGAAAGAAATCGTAACAATATGCAACAATCGAAGGACAATAACTCTAAAGGATGCAGAGATTTCAGGTCAAGGTATAATATGCCACGGTACAAAAATGGAAAAGAACTGGACATAAATATTAAGACAAAATTTAGTATGAGCAAATGAGATTTACATAGTGACCCCAACCAGTTGACTAAATTTACGACACTAACTTTTAATCTTATGTATAAAGAAGTAAGGGAGATATTAGAATTTGGCGAAGCAGGGAATTCCATAAATTTAAACAACTGTCCATAATTTATACAAATTACCATAACACATTAACATAAATGCATTAATTGACACTGTCAGTCAATATATTACAATTTCAGAAGAATTTTACCATAATAAGAAAATTAATTTCGGAACTCATGAAGACTGGCCATTGTCAAATTGAAAATTTTGGAAGCTATGGGTCATAAGTCAAAGACAATCAGACATTAAATTGTCGCCATTATAGTAATAGGGGAGCATGAGGTAGAGACAAATTTTATCATCATACCGAAACCTATTAAACCATATTTAATTTTAGGGATAAACTTTGTAATAAATAATAAGGCATTATGAAATTTATAAAACAGATAATTGAAATTAATATTAAAAATAATAAATTAAATAAAGAGAGAAATAAAATTATCTTTCTAAACACTAAAAATGTATTATTAAACTGTAGTTCAATTATAATAAATAAACAACAATAACCCATCTTACTACAGATATTTACCATATGATTTCTTTACAGAAATTACCATATGTTCAAAAATAGTCATATTGACTGATAAAATCAAATCTGTTGCAAAATAAACAAGGTTATGCATTTCTGATCACGCAGTGAGGAAACGGACTTTCTGGGATGTAAGGATCTTGTATACTGAAGGAATATAAAGACTATCAACTGGTAGCTGATAATCTTCTGTTACTCTCGAAGTTGTTATGGACAGTGGGCAATAGGCCACCTTAGCAATGAATGTGTTAATAAAGTATCCTAAACGATCTGTAACTCATTTACAATATACTACTGGTTTTTGATGTATTGCTAAGTGAAATTATGCCCAGATTTGGCAAATACCTATTGTAAAAACAGAATATCACAAAAAGTACTGAAAAATAGCAGCATTATCATTTAAAACCTATGAAGTTGTAAGAACTATTTGACTAGAGTGGGGATATATATGCACTATAAAAAATTATTTGAACATACTGCGTAAACTATTTGTAACAACAACATTCTTTTACAAAATAAAATGAAAATATAGATTTATCCTCAGAAATAATAATTTTACACCACTCGAAATGAATGTCGAAATTCTCAAATCCAAGCGGCCATCAGTCCGTTTATGTGGAAATAAATAACTACCTTAATGGGTATTCTGCGGTGGTAAAATAAGGCATCTTAGCTGATCCATTCTTTAACTTTAACATTAGTTTTAACTCATTGATTTAATTTCATCTGTTTTTAAAAAATTTGACTATACCTTTTTTGCTCTGTAAATTCTCTATGATCATTGAGCATTGTTGTATTATATGGTAGTAACTAAAAAGTCAATGTTTATCCGTGAAAATTGAATAAATACGAGAAGTCGGAGAAGTCCTGTATTTCTTTGTTTGCTGTTTGGCATGACGTAAAGTATGTAATTGAAAATATCAGTGCCACTAATCTGATAACTTGGTTTTAAGTTTCTAGGCACTCACTAGTTCATTAGTGTGAGTAAATACATTTAGTTTTTAAGGGAAAATGGTTGTACTTTAAACATTCTTACTTATTCTGTCTTGAAATGATAGAAATGACTTACTTATTACAGATTGTAATATATCGAAGAAAAATATGTAATTTTATTTCAGTAAAGTATTTATTTATTTTCTTACATAGTTCAATCTTTGTCATTGAATTTAATTAGTACTTACACAAACATTGGCTGAGATCAATTTTAAAATAAAGGTTTACATACACCATTAAAATTTCATTTTTATTTATAGCTATTATTAAAAAGAAAGTAATTATAAAATAATGAAGTGCCATTCCAAAGTTTAAGAACGTAACAGATAATAAGCTGTTTAATATTCTAGTCGAATAGGTAGGTAATTATATTTCAGGCCACCTATAAATTTAACTTGTTTTAATAATTGAAACTGATAAAGCACAATTTTTCTCCATTGAAGTAAAATTAATCAGAATATTTCCATTGTTACATTTTAAGGTATTGCAGGGAGTTAATGGACATTCATAAGCATGTAAAATTATTTCTACTAATGTCTGGACATTTTTTTTGGAAGTCCAGTCTAATCATCTAGGCAGTTTTTAGTACTGAACTTTTTGACATCAATAGATGTAATTTCCAAAGTTTATCTAGTGCTTTGTAGTAGATTGTGTTTTGACTTCAGAAAAACAGTCCTGTCTAAAATCAATCTCCAAATAGGATAATACGGAAGTCATGCCTATTCCTTATTACAGTCTACAACTCCTATGACATATTCTATATCCATATCCATTATTTGGTGCTCCTTAAAAATGTTATTCAATTGTTAAGGATATTACAAATTCATTATTTAGCAATATTTTCCAGTTCATTCCTCGTTTCTTAACTACAGAGTATAAAATTAAAATTTGCCTGGATATGTAGTCCCTTTGTAGTGCACATATATATAAAAATAGATGAAGCAAGAACAAAAATATAATAGTTCTGAAGACGATTATGTAATATGTTATGTAATTGAACCATTTACTAAACAAGGTATATTTATTTCAATGGCAGAATGATTGGAAAGCAACAGCTACAGACAAGGAAAATAAGGATATTAATTACCTTGGAGGGTTTCTCTTTGGATAAGTGGTTAAGAGAAAATAATTTAACTTATCTTAGAGGCAGATATTTCATTTTAATATACGATTGAAACTCAACATAAAAATTCAAATATATTTTATATGATAATGATTTGTTGAAACATATTTTGTATAGGATATTTGGTAAATGTGGATTTTTAGACACAATCTATGGGATGATGTCAGATGCCTACCCACTCTTTTTTCTCAATATTGTTAAAATAGTGTAATTATCTTGTGTATGACTTTTTCCAAAAGCTCCTTCTAGCACTTTTGAAAGTGTTTGAAAAATTACTTACAAGTTTATTATTAGGTGTTGAAGAAAATTAACCACTACCTCGTCACCAGTCCAGTTTGACTCTTGATATTGTCATGAAACTGATGGCAAGATCTCCAATATTTTATTTTCTTCTTTTTGTTTTTTAAAAATGCCTATTTTAGTTTTTTTAAAAATTAATTTTACAGTCATTTGCTGTCATTATGCATAAAAAAGACAACATTTTTCGGGGGGGGGGGGTTAGATCAATTCCATTTTCAAGTGTAGAAATCAACAGAAAAACACAAGAAGCGTAGAACACCAGGACTTTCTTTACAAATACAGCAGTCTCGATAATTGGAGGTAATTCGACCGAGACCCCTCTCGGATTACTGAAAACTTGGATTACACGGAAATAAGTTCATTAGAGTCCAGTGCAGCTCCTTCACCGTGACTAATTATCCCTTCTTGTATTGTCTCGTTCGAACCTTCATCTTTATTCTCGTCATCACTGCCTTTAGTAGTTTTTTATACCATTTCAGTAATGGTAACATCTGTTTTCTCAAATTGTTCATATCAAAATTTTACAACCTAGAAGTTTCTTGATAATAAATTTCAAATCATCTGTTGCTTCTTGTGGATCAATAATATAGTCAACAGTTTCATTATTACTCAGGATTTTATTCCACGACTTACTTGATGTTTCTTTTATTATTTTTTTCTATTATTCGGCTATCCAGTGCGCAACTCCTTTAACTGTAATTTTTTTTAGAATGCTTACAGTGCTTCCTTCCCCTCCAGTCACTTTCAAGAGAGATTGTAAAAGGTATTGTGTGTATTTTTTTTTCACACATTCCACATTTCACACTGATCCATTGGCTGGATTAGGATCGTAACATTTGTGGGAAGATATAAAGCACCGATATCATCATAGCACGGTTATACCTCATTAGAATGCAACGGTGCTTTGTCTAACAGTAAAATAGCCTGCTGGGGTAGATTCTTTGCTTTTAAAAACATTTCAGTTTTGGCCAAAAACTCATTGAAAAATCACTCTTTGAATAGTTCTCTATCCATCCAATCAGCACTTTATTTCTTATATAAAACCGCCAAAGCTGACGATGTAAGTGTCACGTAATGTTTTTAAATGTCAGTGGCTTAGCTGATTAATTATGCGGCTTAGCTAATTAATCATGCGGCTTGGTTGATTCGAAGCTGGGCTAGAATTTTACGAAGGCTCGAAAAATTGGGTTTCGAAATTTTGAGACTACTGTACTGTTAACAACTAAATAACTGACTTATTTGAACATTATGCTTTCAAAATAAAATCAAATTGGATATTAAATATAAAACCTGTATTTCCTTTATAAACATTGATCTGTAGTCCTATTGGTTTGACTTATTTCAAAGTGACAATAACTACTTGGACATGAATTGCAATGGGTAATTTAATTAATTTCTTAGACAGGAGAGTAGATTAATTGGCCTTTTCAATTTTTTTTTTTTTTGCAGTTTAGTGACTACTATATTATATAGTTTGTGAAATTTCACTTGTGTTGATTTTTACCTATTTTCTTATTGCTTGGTCTTATTTATATTTATTTGATGTTATTTTTTTTGAATTTATTTTTTGTTTTCTTTCTGTTGTTTTTAGAAGTTGTTATAATGTTTTATTTTCCTTTCTTTGTTTTTAGTACTGTATTGTAAGGCATGGGTGTGGTAATGGGGAACCTGTTGTAATTTATTTTTGTGTTCTTAATTCTATTTTAATGGTTTCAAGTATCTCAGTAGTATTTAGTTACAAAGTAATATTTGTCTACTTGAGCATGATTGGCTTAAATTGAAGTTGATTTCTAAATTTGAGATGGCGCTGATTTGGTTTTGTTTGTTTTTATTAGACCTAGATGAAATGTCTGTAAAAGTTAATATTCTAAACAAAAGATTGAATGCAATTATTTGGATTGTATGGAATTATTATATTGTAAAGGAATATAACATTATTATTCGTTTCAAATAAGAAATTGTATTATTATGTTTTCTCTTTATTTATTTTCATTGTTAATTATTTTTGACATTGTTAGCCCATGATTTGGGGAGAAATTGTTCTTTCTAATAAATGATGATAAACAGTTTTGGAGTTTTGGCATACAAATTGTTTTTAATAAATGTTCCATTAACCTATTAGTACAGTCAACTCCCGATTATCCGGGATCGCATCAACCGGGTTGCGGATCAACCGGGATCGTCAGCTCCACTTGAAGCAGCGGGGCGGGAGGAGTCAAATGTGAACGCGGCGGACGGTTGATAGTGCGGGCGGTCGTTGGGGCGTACAGTAACCTTTACGGAATAATTTATAGCCTGTCAACTCGCCCGCAGTCGCCACCTCGTATTCTAAATCCTTCCTACCTGTTTCCGCGCGACGCGCACTCGCGGGCAGAGTTTCGGTCAGCATGTCTGAGTTTACGTTATATTTCTTGTTGTCGTTTTATAAATTCACGCGGTTCTATGACGCGCGAATCCCTAATTACGCGTTATCTCCAACGTCCAATCAGATCAGAGCACATCGAAGCATCGAACGTGATGCATGGAGGTGCGATAACTCCAAGCGCGAGCGGCCGTTTTTCGGTGAATAAATCCGAACGCCGAATTCGCGGAATTACGCGATCGCTCGAGTCGAACGTAAACACTACCCTTCCTCAGTGGTCAGTTTATGCGTTGCTTCTGATCAAAACGAACTGTGCAGTAGTGACGGTACAACAGGAGGCGGTACTATTTATCAGCTGTTTTTACAGTCACTGGGTAGAAGTAGGGCTGTGGATATTATGGTATTTGTTTTAACCGTGATTTCGCATTATCCGTGACGGCCCTGCCGGTAATTATCCCGGATAATCGGGAGTTGACTGTGTATCTTATGACTGCCTGTGTTACCAAACACTGACTAATGAAATGTTTTAACAATTAAACTATTTTTTGCTTTTCAGCATCATACACAGGCAGTAGTTCCGATGAAGATGATGTATCACCTAGGGAAAAAATTCAAAAAGCTACTAAATCCAACTTTTCTGATTTTTGTGTAAGAAACGTCAATCAGCATGCCCTCGGCAGGAGGGAGATTGAAATTGCAGAACAAGGTATTGCAAATAGATATTGCTAATTTATTTATCAAAAAAATATATAAAGTGTGATACTGTTGTATCTTAATAAAAGTCTGTGTAAAAATAACAATAACCAATATTCATTATAAAATTATACAGATTTAAATTGAAAACAATGTTATTCAAAGTCTTTTAATGTGAATTAACAGCTTTGTGTCATACATTGTCTTAAACTTTCAGCTTCGAAGATTAAAGTTGAAGGCCAGATATTCTGAAAACATAAAGTTTTAAACCAATTAATAAATAAAGTTGACACTAAAAGAAAACTATAAGCTAGCACTTGATAATGCTAGTTTTCACCAGTAGAAATAAATCAACTTGGTGCCCCTGGCTATGTTTACACTAAAATCTCCATGTCACCATCTAAAATTGGAGCACATTAATAACACTATTGCATTAAAAAATAAATTAATATATATGCTAAATATCTCGTGTGAACGTTAAATATATTAATTTGCAATATTTTATGTACAAAATTAAGTCTAAGAAATACTTTAGGTGAATAACCTGAAAATAGGATATTTGCTACATTCACCTGTTATTAATTACAGCGAAAGAAAAGATTTAGCGAATGATTTTGTTTCCTTGCTTGATATTACTAATTATTATTACATTAATTGGTATTCAAAAATTAATGTTAGACTTGTTTCTGTAAAAAGCATATCTGAGTTTGTCATATCTGAGTGTATTTGCCCATTGTTTAATAGACATATAGCTGCAGTATTGTTATATTTCTTCTTTCTGGATTAAATTTTTGACTATTATGTTGTCGGTTTGCTATATAGTTTAAAAAGATATTTTGATAGCTTATCCTGTTTATTATATTGAATATGGTGTCATGTTTAGTGTTCGTTTGTATTTATTAAATAATTTATGATGTTTGCTTTAGATATGTTATTATGTTTAGTTTTCCAGGTAATCATTTAGACCTTTAGATAACATTAAAAATTTGTTTTATGTGATTGTTAGAAATGTTTTTTTGTCATTTTGTGTGGGTCGCAGGTGGTTGACGTGTGTTTCATCAAGCTCTGACTTTTCACCAAATTGTCATTCATGGGATGTATACATACCAGAGTTTTACCTGAATCAATGCCAGAGCCTTCATTCTAATGTTGTCATTTACTCTACTTTTGGGGATATTGTCTTACTACCTCACTCGTTGCAATTTTGCTTAAGGGTACCATTTTTAGCTGTGTGATGGTTAATAAAGCTAATTGCAATGCACAATATAGTTTACACTGTTAGCTACAAAATAATTGTGCAAACGTAGCATATGACTACCTACCATCTGGTTAGAAAGTTGCTCCTCATTCCCTTTGGGTTTTCAGTCAATGCTATTATGAATACCAATTCTTGCCATGTTTAGTTTCCCAAGAGGTTTTCCTATAAGTAGAACACAATTTGTTTGTGAAAGACAACTGATTCCACATATGAAACCAACTTGTTTACAATTTAGAAGCTATGCATAGAAATTTTTGGGAAACCATCAATTAGTACCTGGTTTGGACACAGTTTCTGGCTAACAGCTACTGATAAGGGTTTTGAAATTACCTAATCTTGAAAACCTTTTCAGAGGAATTTATGACATGTTATATTTGCAATATAATACTGAATATAATTATATGTATACTATCTTTATAGGCTGTACATGTGGGAAAATTCTTCTTTTAATTACATCTTTTAGTGTTATTTATGGAAAGTTCTAATACAAACATATTTTATTTATCACTTTGGTTTATAAATTTTATTTAGGCCTATCACAAATGTTTTTAAATACAATTATTAAAATAAAATGAATTTTGTTTACAACTACTAGAACTTTTATAAAATATTTTATACATTTTATTATAAACTACTAATTCTTTATTTTACTATTTAAATCACAACATCTTTAAATTTTACATTTTATACTAAAATCATTTTCTCCTTATATTAGTCAGGTCAAAATGGATAAAAATCATATTTTAATTAATATTAACCCAATAGCTGGATTATAAATTAAATGAAAACATAGAAAAGGGAAGTTATTAAAATGAAATGAGTTGTAAAGGCAAAGGGTATTGTAAATTTAAGTTGTTTTTGAAAAAATTAAGTAGTTTTGTATTAAGTTATAAATTAATTTCCAGAGTTGTTGACATTTTTTAATTAAAAATTATTTGAAAGTAGTTAGTAGATTTACAAGAATTATAAATATATTTAATTGAAGAAAAATGTTACTGAAATTAATTTTGCAAAGGATAAAGTTTTTACTGATAAATACACTTATGGATAGAACGAAAACATTAATTGCTCTTAAAATTGTTTAAAGAGGATTTAGTTTGTTATAAAAGCGGTAAATGTATTTAGATTAGTGAAATAACTCTCACCATAAGAAGCACTCAAGTAAGGAAGCATGTGTTTCTAGAATTAATAAATACAATTAAGTATTATTAGACTTAATAATAGTTAACTTGTATGTTTATAAAGTCAACTTATATAGTTTTCATGTTTTAAGTTTTTAAATGTTACTATAACAGGTGGCTCAGAAAAACAGACAATTTTGAATATTCAGTCGATCTCCAATCATTCAAACCCTGACTATCTGAATCACTTTCAGATTTTCAGGAAAAAAATTAGGATGGAAGTGTACTGTGATATCTAATGTAATGATTCTGTCTACATGTACTATTAGCCTTCTCCATGTGAAACTAGTGTAGGCACAGCGCAAACATTATTTGGATGCTGAGTGCAGTTCTGTATAGTTGGCTGTTGTCTGTTGATAGGTCGACGCCCCGACCTGACTCATTATTTGTTTGATTAGTCAAGTAGTGTGTCTTTGATTGGCTTTGGTCTATTGTTTTGTTTGTGAGTGAGTTTCTTTATTCACCATGGTTTCCAGAAAAAACGTGTTGCCTTATTCTTAGCGGATAAACTAACTTGTCAGTCAGATAGAGGAGTTACAGGTCAACCGTTGGCTGAGATATATGGTGTTGTACAGCCAACGATATCAGACATTAAAAGGAGCAAACCTACACTTTTACACTACTTGTCAGTGTTTGAAGGTGAAAGTTCTCCAAGAAAATTAATGAAGGGAGCAAAACACAAAGAATTAAAAGATGGTGGTGCTTTCAAGTGATTTTTGAAACGTTTTATGGAAAACCTTATTATTTTAAAAACCCGTTCCGATTCTTTGTGAATAAGCTAAGATCTCAGCTTAAAGGTTTATAAAAAAATATAAAACTATAAAAATATGGCTTTTTTCATTTGCACCATACAGCAATTAATTTTAAAACTAACTCTTTTTTTCAAAAAAACCAATTATCTGAGTTTTTGTTTATCCAAAATGTGGTCAGGTCCCAATTTATTCGGATAGTTGGAGTTATACTGTAGTTGTGGCAGCCGTGGGAAGCTAGTAGACATACAAGTGGGTGTAGCTTCATGCTGTGTTACAATTACTTGCCATTTAGTCATCATGAATGAGTGGATCGGTTCACAACACGCATTTGGTGTAAAGACATTCTACAAGAATGATGACAGTGACTACTGCTTGTTGAGAATTCCGACGTTTTTATAATTTAGGACACAATGCCCTTGTATCAACTTGCCATGCCATCAGTACATGGGTTAATAATTTTGAGGAGACAGGTTCAGCTCTTAAATGGAAACCATCAACGGACGTCAGAAAACATCAAAGCAGTTTGGAGCTTATTTGGAAGGAGTCTACAACATTTGGCAAGGAAACATGGAGTAGCATTGAACTTATATCGAACAACAGTCTGCCGAGTACTTGAAATTTCATCCTTACAAAATACAAGTTGTACAGGAACTGAAATTAATAGACTATGTGGCATGACCACAGTTCCAAGAAGAAATTACTGTCACGGTTTGATGTCATTTTTAAGCCCACAAAATCACCAGATTTGTCTATGTTTGATTCTTTCTTGCGGAGCTATCTGCAAAGTAAATTGTATGTCACATCCCCATAGATAATCATTGATATTAAAACAAAGATCATGGATAAATTGCCGATTGCCATTATAAAGTAATTCAACATACAATGCAAAATCTCCTGTTTACCTCAAGGGATAAATAAGTTTGAATAGTCGTCATCTAAAGGACATTGTCTTTAGGATTGGAAATGTTTTTATTAGACCACTTAATGCAAGTATTTCACTGTATGTGTTAAAATTAAACCTATATAAATCTATTCTTGATACTTTTTGAGTGTTATTTGAAATGTCTTGTTTTCTATGTTTTATATGGTGATCTGGGTAATGTAAATAATTATTGTATGTTTGAATGTTAATGTGTCAATTCTGTTTAAATTGTGTAATTTAAATGTTTTATTGATTTGTGTGTTGTTAATTATAGATTAATTAATTATGAGTATTTAAAGAGATTCCACTTTCTTATTAAAAATATAAATGTTAAATAAATAAGAGAAATTTTAAAAAATAATAAAAATAAAAGTGGAATATTTGAACTATTTAAAAAGGATAGTATATAAATGTAGAAACCTTTTGAATTATATGATTTCATAAATAAATATAAGATATTTTTGTAATAAATATAGTAAAAAAAATGAAGTCATAAGAGAAGATAATTAAGTAAATTAATTGCATAATAGATACAATTTAGTAAAAGTTAAAACTTAAGGAATTGGTGATTAACTAAATATTAGTAATTATTAAGAAATAAATTCACAGTAATAAAAATATATGTAATTAATTGTAGAACTGAAAAAATAATGCATATTTGCAAAATTAGTTTTTTTTAAATTTAGTGTCATTTTGACTGTGTTAACACCAAAGAGAAAGTGGATTGTAATTGACAAAATTTGTATTGTGTTATATTAATTTTATTTACAGCTTATATGAAAAAAAGATGTAAATAGCCTGTAGCCAATTTCACTGCATGAATTAATTTTTTTTCTAACAGGAAGATATATACACACACACACTTGTCTCATGTCTCCTCTTTCAAGAATTTTCGTATAATACTTGAAAAACTTCTGAGATGGTAGCGTTTAGAAGGTTTTTTTACATATGGCTACATAAACCTACAGCTTGTCAGAACCAAACATATTGTTAGCTACATTTTTTTGTGGATTTATTTTGTTTCAATTTATCTACCGGCAATTTTTTAAAAGTTTTAATAATACTTTTGTTTCACAAATATTTTAAACTTGTTTCAGTTTAAAAAATCATTTTTCATTGTTTGTACAGTGCCAGCAAAAAGTTTAGGGTCACGCGAAAAAAGTACAACTTTTAGCTTTAAGTCAATTCATTTATACAAAAAATGAAAGTCAAATTGAAAATTTGAGAAAAAACAAGAAACTATGAACTTAATAGTCTATTGGCCCGCCTTTGGCCTTGTAGCAGCTTTTTACACGGTCTGGCATCGTGTCAATGAGCTTTCTGCACTCTTCCTTGCTGATGTCTTTCCAGAGTTGAGCGATCATTAGCTTGAGCTCGTTCTTGTTGGTAGGCTTCTTTTTGGCCAACCGCATACCCATAGTATTCCATATGTTTTCAATGGGATTTAAATCAGGGCTTCGGGCTGGCCAAGGAAGAATTTCTACATCTTGATCGCGAAACTATGCCATGGTTTAACGGGATTTATGGCAGGGGGCATTGTCTTGCTGAAAAATGAAATTTTCACCAAGCAACCTTGCAGCTGAGGGAAGCATTACTTCTTCCATGATCTTGCAGTAAGATGTGCTGTTGACTGAGCCTTCAACAGCTGCTATTAAGCAGCTTGCGATCTTGGCGAGGTGTCGTCTTACGGGGACGTCCGCTTCTAGGCGCATCGATGACAGTACCCGTCTTCTTAAATTTATTCACAGTGTTCTCAACAGAAGTCTTAGAAACGTTCAATGCATGTCCAATTGCTCTGTACGTCATGCCGGTCTTATGCATACTAACAATTTGCCACCTAACTTCAACAGTCACAGATGAACGACCCATGTTTTTGGGAATCAACCCTAGAAAAGCGCACTGAACAAGTAGGGTTATGTCAGCACAACTGAGGAACGTCTGAACAACAACAGATTCGCGCGCACATGTCCCCCCACCCCGCCATGACACGAGGAACACAACAGTACAGTACAGTCAGTTCCGCTCCAAGTGGCTCCGTTCACTAGATATTCACTATTGAAATGTGAGAATTTTATGCTGAAAAATCTGAAAATCTAAAGCAAAGTTAACCTGGTACCAAATGAGAGGTGATTTTTTGTAAATAATAAATAATGCATATTTACATTCTAAATGTTATGCTAAACATGTGTACAAAGTATCATTTGAATCAGATGTGTATTTTTTTTATTATACATTTTTAATTGGAAAAAAACAGGGGTTTCCTCAAAAATTTTAAAATGGGAAAAACATTTATAATTTGCCAACCCTTACTTATAAATGAATGAAAATTTCAGGAAAACCGTAACTTTTCATGCCCAATTCATTGATAAGTTACTAATATATGATTGGCAGAAAGTTTTAGGATAATAGCAAAAACATATAAAAGTAGGGGTGTCCCTAAACTTTTTGCCGGCACTGTATAGTTCTAAATATTGCCAGTCAGAATAACTATTTAATACAATTGTTTTATACATTTCAAAATTTAAAACCTCTTCCCTAAGTATTTTATGTGTGATGGGTTTATGCCTCAATATAGGATGAATATGCTAATTCCATATTCAATGATTTTTTATAATTGCAAATTCTTTGATACCTTTCTTACAAATTTCTGTAATCTATTTTTACATACTCCAGGTAAAAAAAATTAAAACTAGGTATAATAAGCATATCAAGCCATCTACAGTACAGTCCGGATTTTCAAAACTTCCGTTAAATTTGAGCCTTTTTCTATATGAACCTATTTTATCTATTTGAAAGGAAATGAGTCTGGCGTCGAAGAAATGTTTTTAGCCATATAGACAATGAATCGGGCGCTCAAGAAATGTTTATATCAATACGTCATTCAATGGAAAGGAGTCAGGTTTCCAAAAAATGTTTATATCAACACCTATATTTCTTCCTCCTCTTTCTGTTGTATAATTCAGTTCACTAGTGTTCTACAGATTGGTGTATTACCCAACTTCATCAGTTGTGTTTGAATGCCTTTATCAGTTATGTTCAGATGTCTGACAGAAGGTCAGTGGGCCATAAATATCTATCTTTATTTACGCTGTAAGTTTTGACACTTGACAAATATGCCTTAGAAAGCACATATGGCTAGTCTTGTGCGTAACATATCAGAAAATAACTGTCTTGAAGCAAACAAATCAATCAAACAATGATGGCACTCATGGTTAGCGGGACTGGTCTTTGTTCCTGCTAATAATAAATCCCCATTGATCTGGATATGAGTAGTTTTACTCTATTCCATTAGAGTCCATTAGAGCGTTCATTAGAAGTCCTATTTTTTCTAGGAACTTATTTTTGTGTAATCCGAGTTTTCGGTAATCCTAGAGTGTCTCGGTAACATTCACCTTGAATTATCGAGACTCTGCTGTGAAATAAAAATATAATTCAGAATTTTGCTACACACCTTACAAAAGAGGCACATATTTCAACAGAAAATGCAGTTACACCAAAACACTATGATAATACAAAGAAACCCTTTAATATAATGAAAAAAATTACAAATATACAAAACTGAAAAATTATTTGAATAATAAATGAACAAATTTAGAATCAGTTTAACGTAATATTTATAATTTAAAATTACCCTAAAATAAAAATAAAATTCATAAGAACCATGGGTGTACCCAATGAGGGTCAGAAGGAAGCTGCCTCTGCTAGAAGCAAATAAGTATTGTATGGTTATAAAGTTATAAAATAAAACAAAATTAGGTAAGGCGAGGATAACTGCTATATATATATATATATATATATATATATATATATATATATATATATATATATATATATATATATATATATATATTAAAACAACATAGGTTATTCAAATACAAGAATGTTTATTATTTTATATTTTGGATATAAAATAATAAATATTCTTGTATTTGAATAACCTATGTTGTTTTAAATTATTAAACAAGAAAACGTATTATATATATATATATATATATATATATATATATATATATATATTTCAACTTTGCAACACTGTTTTCTTGTAATCACTTCCTCTATAATGTTCTTGAACAAGAATCTTACTTGATATATGACAGTCGACTTTCGTGGAGTTTAATTACGTGTCCCATTTACGAGCATCAACTGAGATTAAGAGCTCATTATAGATTACCAGATAGGTGGGATTTCGTTGTCACGTTGTATACAGGTATTGTTCTATTTTAGGATTCAGTTCACTGTGGGAAAGTTTAGTTTGTCTTTGGGTTAATTTTGTCAAGTCAAATAATTTATCGTTTCATGATTTTATTTGTATTTGTTTCTTTACTAAATAATTTTTGTGATTATAAATTTATAGCTGTTCCCAGATTGCCACTTTGAGGCCTTCTTGTACTTTTTTTATTAGATGTATGTTTTCTAGTGTGAGGAATGTATGGTAGTTTCCGATGGCTTGTGTGGCCAAGTTTGAATTGTAAATGTTTGGTTTCATGTAGGCCTTGAGTTGCTCTTTATATCAGTCTTTTAATTTCTTTTTTATATGACCAATGTATAATTTTTTATAGTCATTCACACATACAGAATACAACACAAAAGGAATAACTAAAACACTAAAAAATAACAATATTAACATAACATTCAAAAATACAGGAAACATAATCAATAAAACAATCCAATTGGAAAAAATATGTTCCCCTCTTAATAATGGAATATATAAAATTGAATGCCCAGACTGTAAAAAATTATACATAGACCAAACAGAAAAAAATAAAAGACAGATATAAAGAGCAACTCAAGACATACACGAAACAAACATTTACAATTTAAATTCAGCTGCACATGCCAACAAAAACAACCATACATTCCCCATATTAGAAAACATACATCTAGTAATAAAAGTACAAAAAGCCCTTAAAATGACAATCTGGAAACATCTGCAAATTTATAAACATAAACATAATATATAAACAATCTAATAATAAACTAATTAATACAAATAAAATTTTAAAAAAACAATAAATTATTTAACTTTATAAACAAACTAAAACTTTCCCACAGTGCAAAGAATCCGAAAATAGAACAATACCAAATACCACGTGACAACGGAAATCCTACACACCTGGCAATCTACAAGAACCTCTTTATCTCAGTTGATACTCGAGATTGAGGACACATAATTAAATTCCTTGAAAGTCAACTCGCATATATACCAAGTAAGATTTTTGTTCAAGTACATTATAGTGTAAATGATAAAATATATGTAATAAATTAAAAATATTTCAAAAACAAGAATACTTTTAATACACATTTATTCAAAGCTTTTCGCCGATAAAACAGTACCAGCATCTTCAGGAAAAATAATAATTATCTAAGGGTTAGATAATTATTATTTTTCCTGAAGATGCTGGTACTGTTTTATCGGCGAAAAGCTTTGAATAAATATGTATTAAAAGTATTCTTGTTTTTTTAAATATTTTAAAATTATCAACTATATTACAATAAAACATATCACCATATTTAATATATATTTATACACACACACACACACACACACACACACACACACACACACACACACACACACATACACACACAAATTATAGTTTAATTCGCCCTTTCTGTGCTAAAATGTTATGATCTGAACTTCTATGGCTTGCCCCTTCCTATTTCTGATCCTGGGTACTCCTTTGTATAGGAATAGTTGGCTTAAAGACGAGGGGACTAGTTCTAACAAGAGTGTGATTGGATAGTTATATAAAGTGACTTCCTAATGGGAATTATCAGTATATAGAATGTCCTGATTGATGAAGGTCCTCCAAAATGCACACGATTTAATATGACAATGCTAAGAATGGAGAAAATTGTGAGACAACATATTAATGTACAACCTAACAGGGACATAAAATATAATAACGACCTTTGTTCTTACTGCTTAAAATATTTTGGCGATTTTTTTCAATGTTTGTTAGTTTTAATTCATTATTTTAATCTTAACATTTGCTAATGAAGAAAAAATGTAAAGTAAATTAATGAAAGGTAGGTTTTATGTAAAGTTATTTTATACATAAGATGACAGACCTGTTTTGACAATATGGTGAGTGTAAATATCTTTATATAACACTGTATATATTTCTTTATGCTTAAACTTGGATATTATTAAGTTTATTCATATTCTTTATCTTCATTTTCTGTAAACATTTCACTCAAGTGCCCATTCTTCATTCCTGTTTTTATTCTTGTAATTAGAAGGAATATTTCAATTCAAGAATATATATATATATATATATATATATATATATATATATATATATATACATATATATATATATATATATATATATATATATAGATTTTTGGACTAGGAGACTGACAGACTTACCTTGGTAAGAGTCCACTCTGTAGTCTTGAAATAGAAACACATAAAAACACTTAAACAATGATATATTTCAACCACACAGTGGTCTTTGTCAATCGAAGAGAAAACGCAAAAAGAAATATGAGAGAATGAAATAAAATAAATTGTAATCACAGATTGTGTAGAGTAGAAATCAGATGTCACAGATGCACAGATTATATATATATATATATATATATATATATATATATATATATATATATATCTTTAATCTGTGCATCTGTGACATCTGATTTCTACTCTACACAATCTGTGCTTACAATTTATTTTATTTCATTCTCTCATATTTCTTTTTGTGTTTCCTCTTCGATTGACAAAGACCACTGTGTGGTTGAAATATATCATTGTTTAAGTGCTTTTATGTGTTTCTATTTCAAGACTACAGAGTGGACTCTTACCAAGGTAAGTCTGTCAGTCTCCTAGTCCAAAAAATC
The DNA here is from genome assembly GCA_036971475.1 of Prosapia bicincta. NCBI lineage: Eukaryota > Metazoa > Arthropoda > Insecta > Hemiptera > Cercopidae > Prosapia > Prosapia bicincta. Next base: position 132,004,845 of record JBAIZL010000002.1, on the reverse strand, counting down.
TAAATAATCTTTACCAACCAAAACTAACCTAAATATATATATATATATATATATATATATATATATATATATATATATATATATAGTGCATGCTCTGATAATTTTTGTTGTGATAGTGAACCTTTGCATGAAATTTATATTCTCCCCTTTACAAGGAAATAATTAATAACTTCAGTTAAAAATATATTAAAGTTTCATATAAAAATGTACATTTATGTATTGATTATTAAAAACCTTTCAAGTTGTCTTTCATCAGGAAAGTTTAGTATGAATTTTTAAAATTTTGTTCTCCAAGGGAAGACTAATGATAGTAACCTTATTTATTGCAACAAATATCCTGCTTTAGATTATAAGTATTAAAAATGGATATTGTGTCAACACTCATTTTAAAACTTGTCTTGATATAATACTGACGTAACTTACTGCTTTTTATATGGATCACACAGAAATGCCTGGGATTATGGCTTTAAGAAAGCGAGCTGGAGATGATAAACCCCTGAAGTCTGCCAAGATTGTTGGTTGCACCCACATCAATGCCCAAACTGCAGTAAGTTAATTCAGTAGGCTACTTATCTGCTCTGAAAATTAAGGTGAATGGCTAATAAAAAAAAAATATTTTGATAGACACAGAGAAGAGGTTTATTGCTCAAATTAAACCATGCTATGAAAGTGCCATTTGGGCTATTTGTAAATAGATTTGTAATATACAGAGTGATCATATTAAGTTGCCACTGAATATATGCAAAGGAATGGTAAGGGTATTAGTGTGTTGCTTTGTGACTCTTATTAAGGTCTGAATAAAAATTGAGAGTATTTACATTTTTACACAAAAAAGATATTTAGGTAATAAATCTACTTAGACACTTGGATATATATATATATATATATATATATATATATATATATATATATATATATATATATATATATATATACATACAGACACACACTTGTCAAAAGTAGTATTTATTTTCTTTGTTTATTGAGGACGACATATTCCAAACAGGCTGTAACTGACCTCTTGGTTGTTTTATTTTAGGTTAGGGCAGGGAAACGTTAAAAGCAAGCAAGGCCGATATTTCATGATTTTTAGATAGTTTTTTGGCTTCTGATTTTAAAAAAAAACTGTTTTTATTATAATGTAATTGGGTATCAACACACAACAAACAATTGAAACTCAATACCTCAAAGACATTTACATCTCCACTGGAGTATACAAACTAGCAAATCCTGTCCCAGTTTCTTCATAAGCCAAACAGGTAGTTTTTTTTACACATGTTACCAAGAACATATAAAAACACTCACAAACAAAAACAAACTTTTCTGAACAATGCATACTCACGAACCACATCTTCACAAACATAACATCAAACCTATAACCTATAAATTCTACCTAATCTAAATAAAAATAGCCGACTCCATACAAATGAATAGTGCAAAATAAGCTTCACCATACTCACTTACAGAACTTCCTATTAAAATATAATTCACATACATTTTTTGGATATATTAATACCCAAAACTCCCTGAAAAATTACCTAATGTCCCTAACTTAACCTCAACCCGCCACCTCAACCTAGAACAACCAAGAAGTCGCTTATGATCTAAGTTGACGATGGGATACATCTCCTGAAATGGCTATGCTCATTAAACAAAGAAAGTAAAGTCTATTATAGGCAAGTGGGACATATCAAATATCTTCAACTGTAGTAACTCAAGTTGAAGATTTAATTAAATAATATTCATAAATGTATGGTACTTAAGTATTATATGGAGGTCACTATTGTAGAGGGATTCTTCTTACTGGGCTCCAAAAATGACTACATATGTATACAGAACAGATTTTATTTGACTCGCTGTGAAAGTTACATGTCATTATGATGAGCAGTTCTTTTTTTCTGCCTCCCAAAATGAAGTGATGTCAGCAAGAATATATTTGAACGCATCCCTGCCAGTCACTGCCACTCCCAACCACCACATTAATTCCACCAAATAGGACTCTGTATGATGATGAGCAGTATTTCGATCTCTCTTGTTCCTTCATTTAGCTCTTCCCCACATCTGTTCATCTCGTTGGGTATTTCCCCCAATTTCTGGGTCCACAAAGTGATACTTGTGGTTAACTGTTGAGTGCGCAAATCCAGCTTTCGCGAGTACCCCAGAACTATACCCCTTCCAACAATCAGAAATAATTGTTGATCTGGGTTCAACATGTTTTTAAATTTCAGTGGTCAATGTTTTTGCACCACGGTTCGGAACTTGGATTAAAAACCGCTAGCCAGTTTCGCAGCACAAACCGCCAAATACCCAATGTTGAGGCAACACTCTCCCAGCATTATTTTTGTTTGTTTTGAGAATAAACTCTCAACACAGTTCTTATTTTGTACAGAAAATATACATACCACCCTTAAATAAATTGCTGTGTAGGGCAGTTTACTATTTTCGAACCAAGTACCGACTCTAGGACACACCTTTTTACAACACGATCGCAAATTACACTGCCAGAACGGATATTCTGTTCCAAAGTACAGTTTCGTTTCGTGATTATTCACGCACAGTTTTGTTGTAGGCAGTAAAAGTCTTTCTTAAAGGAAATGTACACAGTCCTCTTCAGTCCAAGGTAAATCCTAAAGCCGTAAACAATCACTCTTGATGAAACAAAAAATAACCAAGTGTACGGCACTGAAACTGACAAGCAACTGACGTATTTGCACGCTCCGGTTAACGACTTGACTTCGGTCAACTACCGCAGCTGTACAATTGTGGCCTCTGTATAATATGTAAGTACCAAATGTATTTTTATAGAACTTATTAGGCTCAACGAATTAATGTAAGCAATGTACTGTGATGAACATAGTCAACTTGGAGACTAAAAGATGGTAGGTGGAAATGATATGTATTATGTACATACATATAGGACTGTTTGACTAATTTTTATTTCACAAAACTAAAACTAGAAAATTCCATTCCTAGGCATTATTATGCGTAAGAGTATTTGTTTGGTTAACATTTTACTTTATGCTGTTTATTAGTGTTTGCTTCATCAAACAGAACCTCCTAGGAAATTAGTTTTAATTATTTTCATTTATTTCTGATAAATGGTTCATCAAATGTTAACAACATAAATGTTTGCATTGTCACAAATAATTACAATAATAATGATTAACAATATCACAAATGATTACAGCTTTCTTCTAATGGGAACATTTCTTGTGCCATCTATATTTAATTTTAGTATCTTGCCATCATTAAAGGAACTTTTTATCAATTTCTTATCAATATTTTAACATCATTTGTTAGGAATGAAATTATTTTTCTGTGAATAATTATGTTGAGTTTCTGTATGTGTTTAGTAACAATTTAAATGACCACCCTGAATAATACATATGACTTAATTTTGGAAGCTATTTCATTCAGTTGTATAGCAAATACTTAACATAAAATTTTTTCAAATATTTTAAAATAGATACTGGTAACAAAAGGGAAATAAAACCCCTCTCACTATATTGAAATATTTTTATAATGTAACAGTAAGTTTATTGTAATATCTGTTTTCTGATGCACAAAATATAATATATTGTTGTTATGTATAAGAACTATATACTGTATCAGTTGATTACCTATTATAAACATTGCATAGAAGTAGTAATAAATAAACTACTCTGCCCTTGTAAACTGTATTCATTGTATTCTCAAAGTTAGTCAACCTATTGAATGGCAACACAAGACTCTGGTTGTCACTTGACAGGTCAACTAATTCTTGGTATTGCTGATAATGTCGTTGAAAGGCATGTATCAGTTTATTTATTAATTTTTGTTTTGAAATGTTTGTATTGTGTATATAATAAGATTTATTGGACTAGAGAAGAGACTAAGAAGTATCGGTCAAATTTTATAAGCTGGCACTTGGGTCTTGGGTAGAAATTGTGTATTGATCATCTATAAAACATCAGGCACTGGCTATCTATAAAACATCCTTCGTTGGAGCCATAAATAGCGGTCTACCAGTCCCAACCCTTAGGAAACCCTATTAATATGCTTCCGCGAATGCCATAGCTTTTCTATGTATTAAAAAGTATTAATAAGTAACAAACTAATAAGTAAACCCTATGAGTCACTGGAAGTCCAAGGGTTGATGTTTTTGGAAAATGACCGGGGAGCACCTCCGCCCTCTCCTCGGTCCCTCTCGCCAAGACCCGCAGCCCCCAAGTGCTAGATTTAAAAATTTTACCTATATATTACTTACCTTGGTAAAAATAGTTGTCTTCAAATTATAATAGGCATATTGACAAAAAGAAACACGTCTAAACATATAATATATTTTTTAACCACAGTATCCCTCGTCAATGAGATAGAATATAAAAGATAAACTGATATTTCTCTTATTGAAAAAATATCAATAATATACAATAAAATCCGCTTAATACGATTTTCAAGGGACCATTGAAAAATAGCTTCCTAAACGGGAAAACGTCTTTTACGGGAAAAAGAAAATACAGTATACTAACACAAAAAAATACTGTATCTACACATCATTATATGTGTCGTATATTCCTACATATTCTTCAACAAAATAATTTAATCACAATTTTGAACAAAAAAACACATAAAATAAAGAGTGACGAATGTACATAACACAGAAAATACTTATTTAATGGGAAACCATAACCTACACATTGCACATTTTTACATTACTACTGCATAGAGTTGATATTTTTGTAGTGTTTATATTTTCTCACAATAATTTTTAATCTTATTTTGTTTCAATTTTTTCAAAGAAGAATTTAATATCAATGATTTCAATTGAATAATTTTTTGATAGTGTTGTCTGAAATTCCGGGCATGCTGAAAATGTAATGTCTTACATCAGCCAGTCCAATAAGTACTGCAGCAGCATTACTGGTGGCAGAGGCTCTTATCATCATCATCATCATCCTCACTCTCTTCATTCTAAGGGATGGAATTGAAGTAATGTCTTTCACAATTTTTTGTACTGTTCATACCTCACAAGTCGTGCTATTATTGTCAACAGATACATAGTCGGGAAAGTTATCAAACAATACTGTCTCAACTTTGTTGCCACTACACTGAGACCATTTGACAGCTGCTTTTAATGAAACAATTTTTAATAACCTCAGCACGAACTTCATTCCATGCCGAAGCAACACAATTAATAGCATCCAAAATGTTTACAGGATCTTCTTTGCCTTAGTTGCTTACAGTAATGCTGCTTTACAAGTTTATTATCCCCTAGTCAATGAGTTGAAGTGTCTGGCATAAGTTTGAAAAAATTCCAACTTTTTTGCATTAAAAACATCACACTGAGAAATCCGTCAACAACTGTGGTAACACGGTTTCTTTCCACAAAGAAACATATTCTTTATGTACTGGCTCTACTTCTCCACTGATCAGACGATCAGTGAACTAATTAATCCACTGGATCCAGTAAAATTAATAACTTGAAGCTGTTTCATGATTTCTCATGCTTTTGCAGTTAGGGCCAATGTAAGCTACGGGCTTGATGAAACCATTTTAACAAAACCTTTTTCAATTTTACATACTTTCCAGTCTTTATTTTCTTTTTTTTTTGTTTTACCGTGCACTGCGCTTTCTTCTTCTAATTACTTTTTTTTTTTAAACTGTTCCTGATATGGAACTCTAAATGTTCGGATCTTCTGTGATTTGCTTTTGATTTCTCAAATGTGAATTTTCATCGTAAAACTTCAAAATTTTCAATTTATCATCAACTGATTAGAATATTTCTTTGTATCATTCTTACCCCTTAAGACTAAAAAACACAGCACTCTATATTTAATAACAACTACACAATCCAGTAATAAATGATTCAGTTGCACATACAATTACTGTCTTATGAAAAAAAATCCCCAATGTATCTGACTAGCCTCTACTGATCTAACATTTTGTATGACATCCGTGTTTAAAGGATGTCGAAAAGGTGTAGGAGGAACATCCAGCTGAATCATTTTAGACCATATTTATCGATGTTTTATTCTGTTTCCCATTGAATTCTGTTCTGTAATGAAGGTATTTTTCATATTCATTGATGTGTTGTACAGTACCATAACTGCTGAAGTGCATTAAACGACTGTAATGCTTTTTTTACTGTAATTTATTTCTATGGAGTAAAATTTCAGATAGTAGTCAAGAAAATCATCAAAAAACCGTATTGAGGGGGATTTAAAGCATATTATCCCTGAAAATCATTTTAAATGGGAGCGTATTGAGCGGATTTTACTGTGTATATATTTTTCAGTAAGTATCAAGAATGTTTAAATTACTCAATATGCCTTATAGGTTTTATAAATCTATGCTAAGTTGAAACAAAATTTTTAACATTTCTTCTGGAAGTTAACCGCTTTTTTTATAGTGTAAGAACATCTGATCTGGAGGGTATTCTGAACAAATGAATTTCATTGATGGAATTTTATAAAACATTATGCTCTTTAAATTTTGATGGAGAGCAATTTATATAATTAGGGGTATTGTATTTGTATCATAATTTTAAAAATTGTCATTTTAAATATACATTGTTTTATTTTATTGAGTAATAAAATTAGTATTTTTGCTAAGTTTGAAACTCTTTTATGAAGTTCTGTTTAACTAAAAATAAAATTTGTGTTTTTTTATTCAACATATATTTATTTATATTAATTTTTCAAAATTGTATATTTTTTTAAATATTATTAATGAATAATCCCAATAAAATCATAGTATTTGAAACAAACAAGGAGTTCTAGACTAAAACTTTTGGGGTTTTACCAGATTCTGCTACTTGCTTTTTGAAGTTTTCTGGTCAAAAACTACATGATTCATCAGGTTTGTTTCTTAATTTATAACTGGATAGTTTCAGTATACTTCCTTTAGTTCGGCTACTTCTGAACCAGACGTTTAGCCTGACTAAAAACTGATATGATTAACAGACTTATAACAATGATTAGTTACCAAGCATTTATCTACTATTACCAAATGTTAAATACCAAAGATGAGTGAGGTGATGTTCACTACTGCCTTAATCACCCCACACATGACAAACACGCTGCATTTAATCATATGTTACACCGCCTAATCAATATACCTATGCTACAGAAAGACTATGACGAAGAACTCAATACAATAAAATACATCGCTCAACAAAACGGCTACCAACATACACTCATAGACAACATACTCTTGAAAATTAAACATAAACATCATTAAACGGCTACGCAGACAAACCACACAAGAAACAACAAATACATATCCCTCTCGTACCACAACAAAAACACACACAAAATAGCTTCCACATTCAAAAAACTTAACTACCAAATATCTTACGAAACAACAAACACTTTAAGACAGCACATACAACCTTTTCAAAAACAGACAAATACAAACTATCTAGTATTTACATATTAACATGTAATGATTGTCCCAGCTATTATATCGGCCAAACCGGTAGGTCATTCTATACACGCTTCGAAGAACACATTGCCCAAAGAAACCAAACAATTCCAAAATCCAGCTACAAAAGACATTAAACAATCACACACATTTTGAAGCTAACACCATTTTCCATTTCATAGCACAAAACCAAAATAACCCACCCCTTTCACAGTCATACATTCATCCCAACAACCTTTGTACCTAACGTGATGCCGCCAGTAGAGGCGCTTTGCTTCGTAAATGAACGATTGTTTTGAAACGCATCAGCAAGTAAGCCGATTACGTATTCACTTAGTTAAGTATCTTTTAATTATAATTTTTTTAAAAATTATAACTGTCTAGACTTTGCAAGTGAACAAATTAAGAATGGAGAAGAGACATTATTCGTGATATTAGCAAGACAAAAATTAACTGAAAATTGTAACTAGAAGGGCATTACTTGTGGATGGAAGGTTATATTGGTCCTGTTACTAAGAAAAATACAAATTTTTTGAACTGACTTTTTCAACGTGCTGTTGTTTTCGCTCAATACTAATATATTTACATTTTTTTAACACTTATTGTACATACATAGAGTAGTAGACTGTATACTATGTCTGCACACAACCTAAGCACTATATCAACTGAGGTTTATTTTTACTGTGTACATAACATACAAAAATAGAGGCAAGCGCTAACTTGTCTGTCCTAGCATAGTTAAGAAAGTGAGACATCATGGCGTGACTTATCAACAGACTTTCCAACAACTGATTTTTAAAAAAGCCTTACTAGAGGACGTGTATATACTGTGGTCTATGTTTTTTTGATAACATGACCCATTGCAAAACTTTTTGCTAGAGGCAAGTCGGTATTGAATTTTTGATTTCAAGGCTTACATTTATATAAACAAAAAATGTTTTAGAAAATGTGGGATATTTATGGTTTTACATCAGTTAGTGTGTTTTTATCAGTTTCACTTGTTATTTCATCAATTATCTCAGGCATGTATTATCTAGGCATATGTTTGTTGGTTGGAGGTGATTGGCTCATTTCTTGTAAGGAATGTTTTAATGTAAGTTTACCTTAGAACTTAATGTTGTTTTGTAAAATTTATTTTTGTCTTCATCTTAAGGGGGTTTCATATTTTTAAATATCTATTAGAAACCCAGATTATGCTTTCCCTATGAAAATAATCTCCATAGTCTAAGATAAATTAAACTCATGCCAAGGATGAAACTTTGGTGAAAAAATTTTTATAAATTCCAAATACTCTAATGATGTAAATCTCTCATTTATACTGTTCACTTAATTTCTTTTAACATAGGTCTTTATAATGCATGTAAATATGTTTTTATATGATTTTAAGGTTGCAGCTCAAAAACTAACACTGTGATGGGAATGCTGTTTCCTTTTAATCTATTTTTTTTAAAGCTTTTGCAATTCTATGATTTCGTAATAAGGATTTAGAAAAACATACTATAAGATTATAGCATGTGGGTATTTTTTATTTTATGAGGCTTTAACTGCTTAAATTATAAATTTAAGATAAGTTCCAATAATCCAAAATAAAAGCATGTTTTATATTTTGCTTCTATGCTAAGCTTTTTAGGTTCTCTCTAACTATTTGTGAAGAACAGTATGTTGGTACTAACAGCATGTTAGTAATTAATTTAGTATCAAGATAAATTGCTTTTTATGCTAAAATTAAAGTAAGTATGATATAGAAACATGATGGTCATCTTTAAACTTGCAATTATGAGATTTTATGGGAATTTGGGTTTAGTTTAACTCTATGGTTGAAAAAAAAGGGTCAACATGTCAAGATAGCAGGGGAATGGATCTAAAAAATAATAATTTAATAGATATAAAATGTTGAATATAAACTTGTAATTATATATATATATATATATATATATATATATATATATATATATATATATATATTATTTATTGTATCCATTTTCAAAAAAAAAATACTGGATAAATTAGATTTTTATAATACTAAATAAATTAAAACAACCTAAAATCGAACTACATACAACAAAAAAATGACCCACATTCACATACACATGATACAACATAAAAGGAATTTCTAAAATAGTAAAAAATAACAATATTAATGTAACATATAAAAATACAGGAAACATAATGAATAAAATAAACCGACCGGAAAAAATATGACCCACACTTGATAACGGATATATAAAATCAAATGCACAGACTGTAACAAGTTATACATTGGCCAAACAAAAATGAAATTAAAAGACAGATATAAAGAGCACCTCAATGCATACATCAAACTTAACATTTATAACTCAAACTTAGCTACACATGCCATAAAAAACAAACATACATTCCCCAAATCAGAAAATATACATCTAATAAAAAAAAGTAAAAAAGGCCTCTTTTTTGACAATGACAATTTTGGTGACAATATGTATGACAACAAGAATTCTGGTGTACAACAAAGAATACTACACTCCAACTTACAAACCAAACAACAAAATAATAAAATATCTTAATAACACAAACCACATAACAAATTCAGAAAAACATAACCTATCAGGAATTTACAAAATCACATGCAACAACTGTAACGCTTTTTACATAGGAAAAACAACCAGAACATTTAAAATAAGATTTGAAGAACATTATAGAGCATTCAAAAACAAAAATTCTAAAGTATCAAATGTTGCAGCACACCTAATATCCCATAAACACGAAATAACAAATTACGAAAATAACCTAACCATACTGGAAATAAATAACAACCCAATAGAACTAAACTCACTAGAAAAATACCACATTTATAAAAACATACACAACAACTTAATGAATCTACAAACAACTTATACAGAAGACATACTATATAGAAATATCATACACACAGATCAAGAAAAAGTGTGCGTAACGTCAACAAACACCAACTTCACAGACCGAACATCCACAACAGAAAAACATCAGTGATTCGACAATGGTCAATTGACCGAAAGGTGCCTCATCACTCAAGGTAAAATTATTGCACTTAATGGTGGATAAAATTACTTACATAGTAATATATTAACTTCATATATATATATATATATATATATATATATATATATATATATATATATATATATATATATATATGTATGTATGTATATCGTGGTATTTCACATTGTCCATTATTTTTCCGTTGCACTGACTTTATGAAGTTATTATTATTACTTGTAAATAATTTTTTCCACCACTAAGTGCAATAATTTTAGTTCAAAATTAAATAGTTAGTAAATTTAATAATTAATTAATAATGCAAAATTATTGCACTTAGTGGTGGAAAAAATTATTTACAACAAGTAATAATAATAACTTCATATATATATATATATATATATATATATATATATATATATATATATATATATATAAACTTTACAACACTGTTTTTTAGTGTTCACTTATCACTTGCTCTTAAATGTACTTATACAACAATCTTACGTGGTATATTGGCGAGTCAGCTGTCAAGAACTGTTTATTATGTGGTTTCATTTTCAAGCTTATTTAGATGTTGATGACGATTTCCTGTAGTTGGCAGATGTGTGAGAATTCCATTGTCGCATGGTATAATGGTACTGTTCTATGTTCTATTTCACTGCACTGTGGGTTTGTTTTGGCCGGTCTCAGGGTTAATTTTGTCAATTAAGTTAAATAATTTATCAAATTTTAATTTTATTTGTATTTGCTCTTTTATTATATTATTCTTTTGTTTATAAATTTGCAGTGGTTCCCAGATTGTCATTTTAGGCCCTTTGTACTTTTTTTTATTAGATGTATGTTTTCCTACATGGGAAGTGTGGTTTATTATTTGTGTGTGTGTGTGTGTGTGGGTAAATTTGAATTGTGTTAGGTTTGATCTGTGCTTTAAGGTGTTCTTTATATCTGTCTTAAAATATCTTTTTTTTGCCAATGTATAGTTTGTTACAGTCTGGGTATTATATTTTATAAATTTGTTATTAAGTGTGGGGCGTATTTTTCCGGTTGGTTTATTTTATTCATTATGCTTCCTGTATTTTTGTATGTTACAATAGTATTGTTAATTTATAATATATTAGTTTTACCTTTGACAGTGTATCCTGTTTATGTGAATATAAGCCATTTTTGTTTGTTTGTGGTTCGTGTTTTGTTTGGATTTAGTTAATATTTTTAACTCTAACTTATGTATTGATTTTTTGTTGTATTCATTTTTTGTACTATTTGTTATATTATTTGTTTTTCTTTTTCTTAATTTTTTTAGTGAGATTTTTATCATTCTATTAAAAACGGAATTGTAAGCAGCCTTTTTTTGTTGTGGGGGATGGTTAGAGTAGCTAGGTATTGTTTTTATGGCTTGTGTAGATTTCTTAAAAATTGAGTATTCAAAGTTATTTGTATTTCTCGTTATTGTTAGGTCTTAGTAGTCTATTTTATTGTTTATTTCTTCCTCCATGGGGAATTTTATGTTAGAGTGTAGGTTCTTAATTTCTCTTACGATGATATTATAATTTATTGCTTTATTTTTTGTGAGATGTGTAATCCATTGTCAACATATCGCATCCGATGTCAGTTAGGGTTGTGTGTTTTAATAGTTTGTGTGATTATTTTGTCAAGGTTTGGGAGGTAAATTTCTGAGAGACGTTATCACATTACTAAGCCTTCTATCTCTGTCATATATTTTATTATTAAATGTAAAATAGGTTTGGTTTAGTATGGCTTTTAAACATTTTGTTATTTAGTTTGTACATTTGATGTTAGTTTATTTATTTTTTATTATTTCGAAGGTTTAATTTATTTGTAAATTAGAATTCATGTTTGTGATATCAAATGATATGAATTTAATGTTTTTGTTTATTGTTTTTAATATGTTTGTTAAATTAATGGAATTTTTTATGAGTTCTTCTGTTTTTTTCATAGTATTCTGTTTTTTTATCAACACTGTAGCGTTGCTTTTGTCTGATTTTGTTGAAATTATTTCATTTTCGTAAATTTTTTTTTTCAATTTGTTTATTTGGTATATTTGTATTTTATTTCTGCTGTGATTTTCTTTTGTTTTTCTTGTTGATTTAGTAGGATGGTGTGTCTCTTATGTTATCTTGGTTTTCATTATTTATAAGATTTATTGCCTGTGAAACTTGTTTAAAGCGGAACGTGAATGAGATGGAATCTTGTACAATGCAGAAAACTGCTAGTCCCGAGATAGTACGAGGGTGGTCCACAAAGTAACCTCCGTTTTGAAATAAAAAATAAACTAGTTGAGATACAAAAATTTTATTATATACATGTTAAAACCACAGCTTTTCTCTACTTTTCTACATATTCACCATACAAATTCAAGCACTTATCATATCTTTTAACAGTTTTTGAAATTCCGTCTTTAAAAAAATCTGCCGCCTGAGAACGTAGCCAGCCTGTCACGGCGTTTTGAAGCTCTTCATCACTCGCAAACCTCAGAGATGCAAGCCACCGCTTCATGTACGGGAAAAGATGGAAATCACTGGGAGCCAAGTCCGGGCTGTACGGGGGTGGTCAAAAACGTCCCACTTAAACTTTTCCAATAGTTCAGTTGTTTATTTGAGCTGTGTGAGGGCGGGCATTGTCATGGACAAACACAACGCACATTCTTCCATTTAAAAAAAAAACGAACCCATTGACGGACTACACCTTCGCTCATAACGTTTGGGCCATACACCGCACTCAATTCACGATGAATTTCAGTTGCTGTGTAACTTTTCACCTCGCACTTCACATTTGGCGGGATTTTCTATCGCGGCGCTCATGTTTTTACGTTATAACAAAAGAACGAGCGATCGTACGATACTCTCCCTTGCACAGCTAGAACCATACTGAACGGCTGCGCATACCGATATGAAAATGGCGCCGCTACCCCCACTACTTATCGCGCCACGCCCAAACGGCGGTTACTTTGTGGACCACCCTCGTATAATAGGTATTATTGTTGTTTATTTTGTATTAAAAGGAATTTGTTCAACGCAGAAACGGAAAGAAAAATTCATAGAATTGATCAAAAACGATGTGTATATTATAGAATTGAAAAGGCCAGCCTCTTGTGGTAATTTGTGATAAGGAGGGGTGGAGAGTGAGAGTAAGTGCATGATCAAATGAATTGTTGAATTTTTCTCAATTCCTAGAAACATGGTCTGTATATTTATACAATCGTTCCGCTTTGAAAAAAAAAACTACAATCAGTTTGCTTACCTACTCATAGCTGTACACTTCTTTTTCAAAACTGCACTCTTAAAATGACTAAATCCTACTGTGACGGTCAAATTAAACTCACCTGCATCTCGCAATCATCCGCCGGCAACATTCTGTTCCTTTCTTGATCACAACTCAGCTGTAAAAATAGCCGACGCTGGTAAAAATTTGAACAAGCGTTTCTTACACAAGCCAGAACTTGTGCTCATAACCTTCGCCATAGAACCAGGCACTGAACTTTTTGTTTAAAAAACCCTAACTCGGTAAGCTTAATCCTTTGGGTTTTATTTTCCGGGGAATGGATTCTCTAAAGACATCCCGGCTTAATGATGATGGCTTAGGATTGTTTAAGAAAGTTGACTTATAAATGAAAGTTCTACTCAAACTGCACGTTAGTAAAAATAACATTTTTATTTTTCAAAAATTAAAATTTAGCAGACTTCACAAAATTTAAATTTGTTAAACTTTTTCACAATTTTTTAAATTTTATTTAGAAATTTCTTTCCTGAACACTATACAAATTTTCTATCAAAGTGTTTACATTCTTTTTCCTACTCTAACTTAGCTTGTTTTTTCTGTTTATTACAAGTATATGCTTAAAGGCATATAGTTGTTTTCAAACCCTTTAAAATGTGTTTATTGAAAATTGTATCCTGAAAAATATACATATTTAAAAAATAAAATATTATCCTGAAAATGCATACATATTTATAGCTTAAAATTATATCCTGAAAACACTATCAATAATGGAAAATAATGGCTTCAAGAATGCTGTTTATTATCTAAGGAGAAGAAATCTGCTCTGGGTTTAAAGCTGCAAAGGATCGTTTGACTGGTATATTGTGCGGAAGTGCTAGTGGACTGATATTGTCTCAATAGTATATAGAATTAATGGTGACAGATTTTAAGACATTAAGTGTGATGATGTTGACAATCTTTTGAAAAGTGGGATCCAAGATTTGATGGAAAAAGAGCAGGAAAAAGGAATTAACGAACCAGTCCTATCTCTGATAACGAAGTCGATGAAATCATAAAAAAATTTATTGCCGTAATAGACATTAAAGCCGTTTTTCGAAATTCATCCCTCTTTAGAATGGGCATTAAAATTTAATCGAGAGATGGAAGAAGTCCAATCGCCATATAAAGAGTTACAAAAAAATTACAGACAGAGTAAATTAACAAATTTTAAATAAATCAAATTAACTATTTTTAAAAGATTATATGACTAAAATAAGGTGTTTTAACATTTAGTGGATAGTGTTTAATAATAAAGAATACATGTGTATGTATACATGTCTATGTGTGTAAGCATGCATATTTAATAGAATATTAATGTTTTCAGATTGAAGGAAAACATAATAGTAGAAATATGTATGTAATTATGTATTACGTAAATACAGTAAACTCTCGATTATCTGTGGGCGGATTAACCGGTTTGCGGATTATCCGGGGTCTGCCGTTGTTTTACAAATATCCGATTTTTATTCCAATCAGATTCATGTGTTTAAATTTCCAATCGGTGAATATACATATAAGGCTTAATAGAAGTTAAGATGAAGGGAATAGATATGTAAATATGTACGTACTAATTTTTACATTGAAAGGGAAGCAGGCGCGGGCCAGCGAAATAAAAGGGGCGAGCAGACTACTGTATATAAGAGACAATGACAAAATGCTTGGACGCCCGAAAACCTAATGTGTATATCATAAGATTGTAAACAAATGTCAGCTAATCTCGGCTATAAATAGTCTAGGACGTGACATATGCATTATCCATGTCTGTCATATACATTATCGATCTTTATGACTTTGTGACACACGTGACTAAAGTAGACACTGTGCGAGAAAACGGTTCTCAAGAAACTTAGATCGCAAATTAAAGCTATATCAATGCTCACAAAAAAACAGACGAAAGTGACAGATTTTTTTGTTAAAAAGTGAAAGTATTATGTGTAAAGGAAATTACATATGTACATACATATTGACTTTTGATATATACTTATGTACGTATTGTAAATAGTTAGACATATAAATGTACATGTTATAATCCGTCAAATACATCAACATTTTAAATTATTTTCTGTATTTATTATGTCCTCTGAAGATTATTTGTGAATTGCATTAACCGGGGTCATTATTTGCGTAACTTATGGTATAATAATCGATTATTGATCGTTTTGCATATTCTTTGTTCATAGCGGATTATCCGGGGAATTCGTTATCCGGCGTTGCCGGGCCATCCTATTCCACGGATAATCGGAAGTTTACTGTATATCATACTGTATTATAAGTGTGCAGTATAGCTGTAATTAGTGTCGACATTTTTTATGGGAATGTAACCCTCTCCTTCATATGTACAGTTGGTTTCAGTATTCATAGTAAGTTTTGGGAACGTAACCCTCGTGAATAACAAGGGATCTCTGTATTCATAAACCCTGCTCACACAATGCTATAATTTTCCCCTGTTTCCAGCATCAGATGATTATTCTATGGTCTCACTTTTTTCTACCTACTCTTCCCTAAACTTTCTTCATAAATGAGGTGTAAAGGATATACATCTCCTGCTGAGGGCTTCAGAGAATGGATTTTCAGCAAGTATGGTTTTCTGTAAATTAAATACTGTAATTCTTTTCTATATGAGACAAGGGTGGTTTCCATCCCTGCCCTAATAACCCAATTTATTGGTCTCAATAGTTTCTTTCTTTTAAAATGATTACATTGACTGATTATCCTAAAACTAAACAAAAATTTCGGTAACTAAATTTAAAAACGTAAAAGTGTATCACAACAGTGTAACACTCTTAATTTACACAGCACTATTGTTATTTGCTCCAAAAACAAATACCATGAACATTACTATGGTTTTAAGGGTAAATATAAATTTTTTACATACTTATTTATCAATTTAACTTGGAAAAACCACTACTTTTGTATTTTTTTCAGTACATAGACGTCACACCTGGCCAGTGTATTGTTCAGTGCTGCAAGTGACAGTCTAGACTGCATGCTTAGAAATGTTTTGTGTTGTAAATCTGTGATGGGTTGTTGTACTGAATATAGTGTTTGATTGTGAGTGTGTTTAATCATTTACTATGTGTTATGGTTGGTTTTCATGAAATTGCACAATTCACCAATAAAAGCAATAAACTGAACACAACATAAAAAATTTGAAGTATATAAGCACTGCAAAAATCAACTATAACCTATACTATACGATAAAATACATTCACAATCAAACAATATATTTGAATACATATTAAAAACTACAATCGATACAACACATAACAGAGCATCAAAAATCCACAGATTTATAATAACACATAGCCATTGATTCTATGACTTTTTCTGGCTTATGTTCTGAATATTCCAATCTTCTACCTTTAATGTTTAAGTAATTGAGTATACAACCTAATTTAGATTCAGTATAACTAAAATTTCTTATGTTAAACTAAATATGAAATCTAAATAAAATCTAAATCACTTTAATAATACCTCTTATTGTTATAAAATGTATTTTTATTAATAAAAACAAAAAAAGAAAATAATAAACATAAGGAAAGAAAAATGTACTTGGATGCCCGAATGATGAGCTGAGTCGTTCCTCAGATGAATGATGCCTTAATTAGCAACTTCTTACAGAAAAACATTTTACTGATATACGAGGTCTGTTAAAAAAATACGCGGACTGAGGTCATAAAAAAATGTACTTTATTTGGAAGTTACACGTCTGGGTCTCCTTCAAAGTACTCTCCTCCCCAACGCACACACTTATCCCAACGGTGTTTCCACTTGTTAAAACAGTCCTGGTACACTTCTTTTGTGATGGCTTTCAGCTCCTTTGTCGCATTTGCCTTAATCTCCGAAATCGTTTCAAATCTTCTTCCTTTGAAGGGTTTTTTGAGTTTTGGGAATAAGAAAAAGTCACAAGGAGCAAGGTCAGGTGAGTAGGGAGGGTGGGAAGGAACAGTGATCGAGTGTCTGGCCAAAAACTCACGAGTTCTGAGTGAGCTGGAGCATTGTCGTGATGGAAAAACCAGTTATCACTTCTTCACAGTTCTGGCCTTTTGCGTTGGACGGCGTCCCTCAGACGTTTTAGTACTTCAATGTAGGTAATCTGGTTGACTGTAGAGCCTTCAGGGAGGTACTCGTAGTGAACAAAGCCTTAGCATAAAAAAAAATGTCAGCATCACCTTGACATTCGACCGAACTTGGCGAGCTTTTTTGGGTCTTGGGGGCGTTTGACTCACCCATTGGGATGATTGGACCTTCGTTTCAATGTCGTAACCATACATCCATGATTCATCATCGGTTATAATTCTTGACAAAAAGTTCTCATCTTCATTTGAACGATCAAGCAGTACCCGACAAAGCCAAACGCGATTGGCTTTTTGGTCGTCGGTCATCAGGCGTAGCACAAATTTAGTAGCGACGCGGTGCATCTTCAATTTTTTGGTCAAAATCTGGTAACAAGATCCAACTGATATCCCACACTCTTCGGAAAGCTCTCTAATGGTCAGGCGTCGATTTTCGCGCACCAGGGCGTTGATTTTGTCAACGTGTGGGTCGTCAGTTGACGTTGAAGGACGTCCAGGACGCTCATCGTCATTAATCGATTGTCGGCCACCCTTGAAACGTTCATGCCACTTGAAACATACAGTACGCTTCGTTTTAAGCATGGCAAATGTTTCTGTTGCAGATTTCCCTAGTTTTATACAAAATTTCACAGCAATTCGTTGTTCCTTCAGGCTGTCCATTTTACAATCCGACAAACGAAAAAACACTCTTTACTAAAACTGGGTGTAACTCATCAACAAATTAAAATATCTGCGACTGAAATACCGCGTTTTAATCAGTTGATTTATACGAACCTAGCGAGACCACGCGGATTCTCCTGAAACTAACTTGAGCAGCGAAATTCAAACAGTCCGCGTATTTTTTGAACAGACCTCGTACTCTATGCTAGCAAATTATAGTAGCAGGATTTGGTCACCTATGGTGTAGACATATTGACTAGTAGGGAACAAATGAGTATAGCTTTACTGATCAATTATTACCTTAAGCATTGGATGTCAGTAGTTATTAATTATGCTTAATATATAGTAGTGAATAAACATAGATTTTATTTAACAGTAGTTTAGGAGTAGACCAAAGAAATTGTCGTGCTTAAATTTCAATCAGTAGTTTTCTACAATGGAGAAATAAATAGAAGTAGTTAGAAAATTTGGGATGGTTCAAACTGTAGAATCATTGAATATACGTAAGGTTTATCGATCATACTCTGCATGATGTTGTAAAGCACAGGAAATTTCATTAGAAAAAGTAAGATTGTAGTGATTACACATTCTGCTTGTGAAATCTATACTGCTTGGTTATCTACATGAACTTAAATTTTAGAGAAACCCTGGACGAATATTGTATTGGAAATTAGTGAAGAGTAAGGCTGTATTACAAAAAATGCTAAAGGTAATGTATAAAATAAAACTACCTAAAGTGGTACTAAGTTTCCAGAAAGGAAGATTTTACTTATTTCAATAGAAAATATGCCGAAGTTTGCTAAATGGAGCTTCAAATTTGGCTATTTATGATTATTTAGGTCATAAATCATAATAGGCCATAATGTAATAAATAGTAAAAGGTTATATAGTGAAGTGATACTTGTAAGGCTGAAAAAGCCATTCGCCGTTAGTGAATGTATTGTTACACTACTTTAACATAAGCAACGGATTTTCTTGATTATCTCGAGCAATATATGCAATTTAGGCTACTTAAATGAAAAATTAACGGCTATCCAGAGCACAGTTTGGCATAGAGTTAACAAAAATTATCATTTTAAAAAAGAAAATAACTAACTATTTATTGTGTTTAACGTGGAAATATAATTAAACTGTAATTAAATAATAATAAACCATGTAATTATTTTTATTTTGGTTATATTTGTTTTCAGTTTAGATTTTGTTTAAAGAAACAAAAAAAAGGTTTTTGAAATTATTTTTTTGAAACAATTGCTATGAATTTTCTCTTTCGCAATAATATATGATTCATACTATCTGGATCACTTCATTTGCTAAGTATCACAGATAAGTGAAATTCGCTGTATGTGTTTTTCTACATTTGATTAATGCCTAATTTATATTACAGTTTACCTTCAATTTACTTTTATTCTCAATAAAATTATCAACATATTCTAAAAATACATCTTCATAATACAAGACTTAATTAATTTTTGTACTGAAGTCAAATTTAAAAAAACGTTAAAACATTTTTCATTTTGTTTTCACTATTTATCTGATTATTTTTATCAGTTATTGTCTTAATAGGGTAAATTATGTTCAAACCGTTATAAACTCATAATTGCTTTATTTACTGCATTTTATTAGTTCTAAAATACTGATATTATTTTCAGATTATTTATGTATCAAAAGATATTATTGGAAGATATGTTTTAAAACATTTGGTAACAATAACTAAAGGTATGAATTGTGCTTTATTATTTAAAATTTGATTGTTATTTTTCATTAGGTATTAATTGAAACACTCGCTGAACTTGGAGCTGAAGTCAGGTGGTCTGCTTGCAATATATATTCTACTCAGGTATGTTATATTATATGGTCTGGATAATCCATTGGTTCATTCATGTTATACGTTTTTATTTATTATGCATTTTTACCTGCAAGGACTTATTTATAAATACACTTAATGCTTCTGTTGTCATGTAAATGACAGTGACAACCAATAACTTGAAGTAACTTGCACATTTGAGTAAAAATGATCTACAGCAGTGTTGTTGCATTTTAGACAAATTGAGTGTCTGAGAAAGAGAAGGGGCTATGCCACAAACACATAGTTTTAATAAAAATTAAGTTTTATTATACTAAGTATAAAATACATAAAAGTTGTTTATTTTAATTTGGCAATGGCATATTTGCTTTCTATTAAGAACAGGGTAGTTTAAAATTAAAGAAAAAACATTATTAGGTCTATATATTTTTTTACTCACATTAATATTCCAACAAAAGTTAGTTTTCATAGACGATACAAGCACTGTAACAAAACTATTCATTTTTATGTTTAAATGAAAAAAAAATTATTTAAATACAATGGAACAGTCATTATGTTTTACAGGTTAAGAGTCCTTAAACACCTTCTTCTTCTTCCTCCACATGTCCTCCTGCCTTTGCTGGTTTCAAGTTCTTGTACAGATCATGGTACACAGGTGGTATATAGGGTAGGAGCGATAGCAGGTCTCGGTGCTTCAGGGCATTGATTTCTCTACCTTGTGGATAAAGTTTTGGCACATTTTCGAAAAGTTCTCTCAACATTGTTGTGGTCAGAGATTCTTTCATTTGATTTTTTCTGCGGCGTCCTTCTTGTTTTTTGAATATTCTGACTTTAGTCCATTTTTCAAGTTCTGAGTAGGAATACTTTAAAAAAATGTATCCTGGACTGTTTTTACTGATGTGGCACCTCTGATACCAACTTTTTTTTTGTCAACACTTTTTGGTTCCTTCGCTACTGAATCTAACGGTGTTTTTAGGTTTAGAAAGTCTGAACTGTCCATGTCGACGACTGTAAAAGGATCTTTCACCCTACATTCTGTGACTACTTTTTTCCAGTCATCAATACAAAAAAAGTAATCTTGTTTCCGTGCCTTTTTATCTATCACACCAAAGTCGCTGTCACTAGGCATGAAAGTGTGGCCAGGAACAAGAAAAGAATGAAGTATCTCATCAAATTTCCCTATGTGAACCAAAATGTAGTACAAAGTAAAAACCACCATGTTTTTATTTTGCCCACTGCAAGAGTCTGAAAAGAACCACAACTTTCTTTTGTTTTCCGTCATTTCAGTGTTCAATAGGACTTTGTACAAACAACATCCAATTTCACAA
Source organism: Prosapia bicincta (assembly GCA_036971475.1). Lineage (NCBI taxonomy): Eukaryota > Metazoa > Arthropoda > Insecta > Hemiptera > Cercopidae > Prosapia > Prosapia bicincta. The sequence continues at coordinate 131,983,303 of JBAIZL010000002.1, read as the reverse complement.
GCACCACGAGAAGCAGTATTTTCTGTCCACATACACATGAAACCTTTGTTGTTGTTACAAACATGAAAACCCAAGTTATAAACCCATAATTGCCTTAGATAGAATATTTTTTCAGTAGGAATTTTAGGCAGTGGAATTGCTTGTTGCAAGTCATAAGTTATGACACAATATTCATAAGTAGGACTTTCAGAGTTCTTTTTAGCATCTGATAGCAACTTATATCCCTGTTCTGCTTTAAGCTGATGAAGTCGAAAGGAATAAGGTCTTTGTCCGTAAATTTCCATTCGTCACACACTGCACAAGAGTCCGTAATGGGCAGTTTAAATCCAATGTTAAACTTTGTATTGAAAATAGACAGGTATTTTTCATATTTAACAGGTGGCCATATATCATCACCAGATCGGTTTTCGTAATCTTTTAGATAAAGTTTGTACATTTCACTGACAGACGACACACTTCTTATAAAGCTTTTGTTGGGATTTTTTTTCCTACTGTAATGGCTTGTATAACGAGGAAACTTTTTTATGTGGTTAACAACAAAATCAGTTTGAGAGTCTGAAAGCTTTTTTATATTGCCGTGTTTTCCACGTTTGTCCGTATGAGGTAAAATAGGCCTACTCGATTTAACTGACAGGTTTTGATCTTCATCTTCTTCTTCATCACTTAGGCCTAAGGGACTAGGCTCAGTTTCTTTAGGCATATCTCCAGCTCTTGCGGAGTGGCATAGCCCCTTCTGTGTCTCACAGATGAGGCTCCCCCACCACTGACTGAGTGGCATAGCCCCTTCTCTGTCTCACAGATGAGGCTCCCCCACCACTGACCGAGTGGCATAGCCCCTTCTCTGTCTCACAGATGAGGCTCCCCCACCACTGACCGAGTGGCATAGCCCCTTCTCTGTCTCACAGATGAGGCTCCCCCACTACTGACCGAGTGGCATAGCCCCTTCTCTGTCTCACAGAACAGCTGGTGCTGGAACCTCTCTACTTTCAACTGTCTGTAAAAAAAAAGGGACTATGCCACTTGTCCAAATAGTTCAGCATTACACCGGTAGATACGAGCACTAACCGGTATTGTAACAAATCAAAATTTTAGGTTTTGTGGCATAGCCCCTTCTCTTTCTCAGACACTCAATTATCTACATTTTTAATAACTTTTTGATAGTACGTTGTATTTTTCTGTTCAGAAATATATTATGCACCTAATATGTAATCTATCCCACTTATAGAGTGAACCTGTTCATATGCCTGCACTTTTTGTACAAGGAAATATCTGCCATTTTAAAGAAGTTGAAACATGTATTTGAGTACATTTTTCTGGCTTTTTTAACATTACAATATTTTCTTCTGTTGGCCCATTTCAGAATAACGCCATTTTCAAAATTCAAATCGTACTCTTTAGAAGTACGATTTAAGTCTTGAAAATGGAGTCGCTCCGAAATGCATCCATAGAGGAAAATATTGTAATGTTAGGAAAGGCAGAAAAAATGTATATAAATATATAGAAATATTCCTGACAGAAATAAAGTGAGTATATTTAGAATTTCAAGTTGAAACATTATTTTGTATGTTTGGAAGCTACTTGATTCCTTAAACAACTTGAATAGTGTTTTTTTCCCAAAACAGGCTATAACTGCAGCATATTTGTTTTAATGTACATTAAAAAGAGAATGCTCTTTAAAGATCTCGAAAATATTTCGTAACTGATGTTTTCTTTGGTAGAATGAGAATAAATGGTCTTCAGTGCAGCTTGTCCTAGATATTGTTATAGTGCACTTTCTTTCTTCTCTCTTATAGAATCCTAAATAAAAAACCTAGAATTCTTGTTGAAAACTAGAAGTAAATTTGTGTTACTGCTTTAAGGCCTGAAACTAAACTTTTTATTTGTTGAAATGTTTTACTCTCAAACATTAATAAATCAACTTCAACCTTAACTTTCTAATTTTTATTGATTAATTTTTTTATTTTAAATTTGGAGTAAACATTTGCAGTCTTTGTAGAATGCTATTGAAACTTGCTAAATACAAATTAAACTACAATAATAAAATATAATTTGGTAATGTTTAATGACTTACAGCGACAATTATTTCACCAGTAACAAGTGCAATTTGATAATGCCTGCATATTTTTAAATCCACTACACTATGGAAACAAATGCTACTGGTGAAGGAGTTGCTGCCAAAAGTTAATGAATAATATCAAACATTACAGAATACTTATTTTTTATTATTTTTAGTTTACCAACTGTATTTTCTGCAAATTAAACTATTTGAAGGTAAATAAATAAGAGCATTCAACTACAATAGCTATTAACCTTATGTACATTTCAGCTGCAAAGCAATTGTCCTCAAAAATATTGGAATTCTTGCTAATTTTGTTATTTTTATACTTACTAAACGAAATGTACTTGAGGATAATACAAAAAATAATAATTTTGGAGAATGTTTTCATTTATTTATCTGTCATAAATTTACCACAATATCGGTCCTAATAGTAATTAGTTTAAAGATGGTTTGTTCGTATTATTTTAGTTTAATGTTTGAAAAGTTTTATATTTAGGTTAGAGATAGTGTTATAAATAAATATTGATAAAATGAATTTAGACTTTATTATATCAAAAGAAATTAAAACTGTCTAGAGGGTGGCGTTCAGCCTTCAAGGTAGAATATAATAAATATTAATAAATTTCCAGAGGACTACAGATAAATTTAAAGGGGCAAATCTGTAAGTTGCCTTGAGCATATGAAAAAGAAAATGGCTAAAATACTTACTTTCAATAAAATGTTATCAGGGTGTCTAGTGACAGGGAAAACCGGGAAAACCTGGAAAAGTCAGGGAATTTTAAGATTCTGGAAAATTCAGGGAAAAGTCAGGGAAAATTTTAAAAAATCGGGAAAATATTTATTTTGATTAGAAACAAAACTAGTGGCCATTGCTCTCGAATATTTGGTATTGTAAGCCAGCGGTTTAGGGGCAGGGCAGTCAGGAAATAACACTTCTTTATTTAGATGCCTATTATTTATTTGATAAGCCCAATGCTATGACTTCAGGACTTATATCAATAAATATTAAACGTGTCGAGTTGGTACAGCTGGGAGGTTTTAGCCTGGACCGTGGCCTTGGGGTGCGTAGTGGTTCTGATATCATATGGACAGGTGGGGATAACAGATAACTCAGTCTGTTTCTGACCACACAGAACGCTGTGTAAACATTCGTAGCCAGCTATTTGTCTAGACTCGTGATAGTATGTGTTTTATTTGACGGTGATTATTTGTACACTGTTTATTTCAACATGGAAGGTTCCAGTTTTCATTGCCGTAGCGGGCAAGCGCGTCATGCAGATGTCGTCATTACCTCCCCTCCTTCCTTAGGATAAATATAAACTAAAAGATGAAGTGACTGAAGCAGAGGTTATAAGGTGCGTGAATTTAGTAATGCAACACTTCTTTACGCAATGCAGAAGGTAGTGTGTGCCTCTTTCTAAGGATGTTCCCTGATAGCACCATTGCACAGAACATGAGATTGGGGAAAGATAAAATTTCCTATAGTGTTGTATTCGGTTTATCAAATTATATTTAAGACCTGTTACTAACATCATTAAATTCAAATTCTAACTATGTAATTGGCTTTGATGAAAGTTTAAACAAAATATCACAAAGAGCCCAAATGGATTTGAGTGTTAGGTATTGGGATGCAGAGACGGATGAAGTGAAAGCTCGATATTTTGGTTCTGTGTTCCTTACAGACACAAAAGCAAAAGAGTTACTCAATTCGTTCTTCAAAGTCTGGATTTATCCAAGATCCTTCAGATATCAATAGATGGGCCCAATGTAAACTGGGCTTTCTATAGACATCTAAAAGAGGAAAAGTCAGGGAAAACACAGGGAATTTCTTCAAGCTATTTTACTAGACACCCTGGAAAAGTCAGGGAAAACTCAGGGAATTTCTTCAAGCTACTTTACTAGACACCCTGGTTATCTAAAGATGTGGATGATGGGGTAAGATATGCACACCACTAGAACTGTTCACTATACACTTTAATTACTTAAGTTCACTAAAAGAATGACAAAGGTTTCACTAACTAGTTTACCATATGCTGAACACTTGTTGAATTAATAATAATTGCAAATTAATCAGACAATTGCAGTTGTCTCAATAATAAAGTAATGATAATGTGAGGTTAATTACACAGATCTGCGATGAAAAAATTGTAGGATATATTTAACTAGTGATTTTAACAGTATTTTGTGTACAGATTATGGAAAAAATAGTAAAAAATTATAGATAAGTCACAAATTTTACCTGAAATTTTCTTATTAAATAGGTTTTTAGGTTCGGTATGGGTTCGATGTTTCTGTATTATGTAGCCTATATAAGCGGTAAATTGAGTCTGCATTATGGAGCTTTTATGATGAACAAGTTACTACACAATGTGAGTGTATATCTAAGATAAAATACGGTTTTAATCTATTTATTAGCAGTAGCGACAGTGATGACAGCTACGATCCAGGTACCAATGACCCTGAACTTTTCTCTCAATCAGACTTGAACGATTTAGTACGAGATCTGGGACTCCCAAAGGACTTACCAGAAGTTATAGGGTCTAGACTTAAAGAAAGACATATGTTAGCCTCCGGTGCTTCATTTTCATGGTACCGATTTAGAGAAAGGGAATTTGTCCCTTTTTTTACACAAGGAAATTTCATGGAAATGTTCAACATAACGTATGAACCAGAGAAATTGAGACTTTTCATCGATTCATCAAAAAGAAGTTTGAAAGCTGTACTTCTTCACAATGGGAACCAATATGCTTCTGTGCCTGTTGGACACTCAGTCCATTTAAAAGAATGCTACGAAAATCTTGAATTTGTTCTTAATAAGCTCAGATACTCTGATCATAAGTGGACCATTTGTGGAGACTTGAAAGTTATTTCAATGTTACTAGGTCAACAAAGTGGTTACACTAAGTCTCCATGTTTCCTATGTGAATGGGATAGCCGTGACAGGAAACAACACTATGTTAAGCAGGTGTGGCCAATAAGAAAGGGTCTTATTCCTGGAGTTAAAAATGTTGAAAAACAAAGTTTAGTGGATCCTAAAAAAATCTTACTTCCACCACTCAATATCAAATTGGGGCTAATGAAACAGTTTGTGAAAGCATTAGACAAAGAAAGAGATTGTTTCAAGTCTCTTTCTGAAAAGTTTCCTGGTCTATCCGATGCTAAACTAAAAGAAGGAGTCTTCATTGGGCCTGACATAAGAAAACTTTTAAAAGATGAAAGGTTTGTCACTAAAATGGAAATGAAAGAAAAAAATGCCTGGAATTCATTTAAACTTGTTGTAACAGGCTTTCTTGGAAACATAAAAGACCCAAACTACAAAACTTTGGTTTCTCAATTGATACAAAACCACAAAATGTTGGGCTGCAACATGAGTGTCAAAGTCGATTTCCTTCACTCACATCTGGACTACTTTCCCCGATAATCTAGGGGCTGTAAGTGAGGAACAAGAAGAACGGTTCCATCAAGACATAAAAGAAATGGCACGCAGATACCAAGGTCGGTGGAATGTTAACATGATGGCAGACTACTGTTGGATGTTAAAAAGGGAAAATTCACAAGAACACAGCCGAAAAAGTACCAAAAGAAAAAGCTTTAACGGAAAAAGAAAACGTTTTATAAAGACTTATAATTACTTTGCAAACACTTGTGTATCACTATTATGCTTAGTTTAGCTATGTAGCATTGTTTTTTTTTTGCTTTTACTTCATGTTAAAATAATAAAAATAAATCCACAATTCCTCATTTTTTTGTACTTTTTTAATTATTTCATCCTTATTTTTTAGGCAAACTCCTCATTTTTGAAATCAGCGCAAAAAACTACACAAAGATCAGTTAACAAAATCAAAACAATTTTTTTAAAAGTTTCTTTTGCAGACCTGTGTTACTTGCTTAAGTTTATTTCCAGATAATCATAACACTTATTAATGAATAATTGCGAAGATAAAATCGGGTGAAAACATGCAAGAAGAATATACGATTCGTAGCTTGCAAGAATCGGGTGAAAACATGCCAAAATGGTGAGCAAAGAATAAGGAGAAGTGATGCTACAATCATATTCGGAGTTGAGATACATACACTACCAGAGAAGTGGCAAGAGTTAGCGAGTAGACCGTACACCGTAGATCGCGTAGGTTATTTGCAGTAGCTTATGACAGAAAAGTTAAAACTATTCAAATTTTAAAAACTGTACCAAACATAGAGTATTCAACATACAGCTCTAATTGAATTTAAGATCAATTATGTTTACTTTTATAAAGTAAGAAGCCGTCGAAGGTTTTATTAAATTAATTGTTATGATGATATTACTGGTTATGGCTATATTTTTGGCAAACTTTCACAATACAAATACAGTAATATTATTACATAATTTCTTGTTATACATTCAATTTCTTGTAAGAAATAACAGAATTTTTTAGAAATACAGAGTATACAATTATTATGTAAGAATATTATTGACACATTCCGTAAAAAGATATCTTAAATGCTAACAGTTGATAAGATTTTGGAATTGCAATTTATTTTGTTACAGCCAAATAAAACATGTTTACTTATTCTCACTTTTTACATTTTTTATATTTTCAGAATGAAGTTGCTGCAGCATTGGCCGAATCAGGTAATCAGCTAATCTATTTTATAATTATTTATGTTAGCAAATCTATGTAGAAGTGGTTATCTAAATCAGGGTTTGTTAATTGTTTTTACTTGTTGTCAAACCTAAAACATTGTAAATTTGCAAAACACATCTAGCATCCTTTGGCATCATAGCAAACCACAAACTAATTTAATAGGTCTACATAATAGTAATTGATACTAATGCCAATATAAAAATTGCAAATTTACAGTTTGTAAAAGAATTTAAGATAAGGTTTTATAATAGATGACTGAAATGAAAATATATTCATTTTTTCTTTTTCTTGAAAAATTCGCAATTGCCAAACCGTACATAGTGCATAGTACAAACTGGGAGAAACTTCACCATAAGATATGATAAACAACTAAACATCTACCTCAACCAAATTTCAGCATATATTATTCAGCAAACCTTGAAATTTTACATTTTATAAAAACAATAAACAGAATACAACAAAAAATGTTATATAAACTTCACAAAAAGCAATTACGGTATATACTAAATGAAGAAACACACTGGTAATCAAATTCTGTATTCGAATAAATAATAAAATACCACGACCAGATCAATAACACCTCACAATACCACAGATTCGCTATAACAATATATACCAAAGCCAGCCATGTTCTCCATTCATTGAACGGTCCATTGACCAAGTACGAAACCTATCTTCTTAGAAATATCAGTAAGTAGTGATTTTTCCAAAGGCAAAATTAACCCATAACTAGAAACATCCGTCCGCCAGCCGCTTACAGAAACAACCGTCTAAAAGTCGGGCAACAATGTTGGAGGTTAAATTAAGTGTTTAAAATTTGAAAGCTTACCAAATTATTCTGGCAAACTTACAGAATAACCTTTAATTTAATATAATGTTCTTAATGTAGAATAATTGTATCACTCCTTAAATTAATGCAAAGAAGGAACATTCAAATCATCAGATAATACTTCATTGTCACTGTGATCAGAAGGATCGCGAATAGTCATATTCATAATTCGTCTTATCTGCTGAGACACATTGATATTAGATGTTGGTCGTGACATAGTAGAAACATGTTTTTCAAAACAAATTAAAAACATATATAGCTAATTTATTTAGTATCTTTACAAACTAACTAGATATCTACAAGGAATATATATTTTTTTTTTTTTTTTTTTTTTTTTTTTTTTTTTTTATTATTAAAACTGGTCATTTCTGACCAACCATTAATTTACATTTAATAATTATATTTTAGCTTATATTACAAAGAATCCATTGATTTCTATTGTATCTTGTTTGATGTTGGAAGCCAACCGGCATGAGGAAGAGTATTGTTGTCACTCTTGGTTCAACGAGTTCAAATGGTTTTGTCCTTTTGAGTCGTCTTGTCAGGTGGTTGTTGTCGAGAAGTCTCAGTGCCTCAGGATTTTCGTGTTGAGTAAGCCAATTTACGTGTTTGATGGCGTTCTGTTTTATGACTTCCTCGACCATGGGTACACCAAGATCGCAATGCAAGTCACTGTTACGCACATACCAAGGAGCGTTGGCGATGTTTCTTAGTACTTTGTTCTGGAAGCGTTGAATCCCTTGTATGTGACATTTGCTGGCACAGCCCCAAAGCTGTATACCATACGTCCAAACCGGTTTGAGGATTTGGTTATATACCAATAGCTTGTTGTATATTGATACCCGTGAATTTCGACCGAGTAGCCAATACATTTGCCTGTAGCGAGTCTGGAGTTCTGTGAGTTTTATTTTGACATGCTCGACCCATTTGGCTTTTGCATCAAGATTCATGCCGAGATATTTAGCTGAATCATGATATGGGATAACACTTCCATTCATTTCGAGCCTCTGAGGGTTTGGGATCCTCTTGTTTGTAAAGTTCACATGGACTGCCTTCTGGTCGTTGAGTTTGATGCGCCATTTCTTGGTCCAAGCCTCAACTGAATCGTTTGATCTTTGTAAGCGTGTTGTCGATTCTTGAACGGTTTTCGCTGTCGCTGCGTTTGCTGTGTCGTCTGCGAAAGTGGCCGTGATGACGTTGGCTGTTTAAGGAATATATGAAAAAAATTACTACACAACAAACTGTAACCTATGTAGAAAACCAATTGAATAAACAGAAATAACAGACTGAGAGACAGAGAAAATTTCTACCTGTGCTTATCGTAACACCCGAGTAAGGGATGGAGGAATGTGCAGCTGTGTAAATAGCTTGTTGAAACCATAAACTGTGTAGATTTCTGATAACAGTTAATGATTTACAGGTAATTTCTTGTGAAAGGATTTGACCGAGGCATGCCTAGAAGCTCAATAGAATAAAAGTAATGAATAATGTTTTATTTATATTCAAGCCAACGATAGCTGTCTGGGAAACGGATGTTTCTAGTTACAGATTAATAAAAAAGAAACTCTTTAATTTTTACACATACACAAAATAAATCGTATACAAATAAAAGAACACAGATAAACACAAAATATAATATACTGCTGTTACTCACTTTAAAAATCATAAACAGTATGGGAACGATGGAGAAAGACAATCTGGAACATTGCAGGATAATGTATGTCATATCAAGTAAGTCACAAAAGTTTGTCAGTACTTACAACACACCTTGATAATGTTGGCCCAGCAGTGAGAGGAAACGTTCATTTTATGGTATAAAAATAATATTCTTGAAATTGTAACTAATGTAATGCTGAAACGTTTTAAGACCATGCTTTTAAAATGAATGCTAAAATCGAATTGATTGATTTAAATGTTAATTTAAATATTAACCCGTATATAATTGATTCTAAAAGTATTACAAATTTTTTTTTATAGATTTTAATATTAGTAAGCATTGTAATATGGTCAAATTCCTGTAAGTCTAACTACCAATAGTCAAATTTTTCTATTACTCGATTTTATAAACCTCCGGTAAAACTATAGGTTCTTATATGGAAGTACAATTCCTGTACCTCGAATTTCATATTCTACATGTTGAACTGAAAATTGTGTTAAAACTGTATAAAACCATTGTGGTGTAATGTTTAACATAAATAAATGAAACCTTTCAACCACAAATAACTTTCTTCTTTTATTTAAAACCCTATGTACATTTCGATTGCATAGCAATCATCCTCAGAGGTAATTTATAATTAAAATACATTGAAACGATATTTTTCATCAATTATATACACCGTGTATATATTTCATGAAAAATGTCGTTTCAATGTATTTTAATTGTAATTTTATAGATCCTTCTGAAATTTGTTCTCTAGGAGCTGTATACTTACTTTTCACTATATGTACTTAAACAAGAATCTTACTTGGTAATTATGTGAGTTAATTTTCAAAGATTGATTGTATATACCGTATATATAATAATTGATTCTTTTTCATATCCCCATACCATTTATTTATAGTGTACAATAGGCTTAAACCTATTATCGTGGAAAAGAACTTACTGCCCGACCATCAATTTGGATTCAGGCGAGGACACTCTACGGTGGAACAGGTGCATCGACTAATTGACATCATTGAAAAAGCACTGGAAGGTGAGGAGGTCTGCTCGATTGTCTTCCTGGATGTTTCACAAGCCTTCGATAAAGTTTGGCATGAAGGCTTGATTCACAAACTCAACATGTTTCTGCCAGCCCAGTTTGTGAATCTACTGAAATCGTACATATCGAACAGACTGTTTCGAGTACACCACGAATCTACGTATTCTGACTTCAAGGAAATACAAGCTGGAGTCCCACAAGGCAGCGTATTGGGACCAATCCTGTACTTGCTGTACACCAGTGATCTTCCGCAAACAGCCAACGTCATCACGGCCACTTTCGCAGACGACACAGCAAACGCAGCGACAGCGAAAACCGTTCAAGAATTGACAACACGCTTACAAAGATCAAACGATTCAGTTAAGGCTTGGACCAAGAAATGGCGCATCAAACTCAACGACCAGAAGGCAGTCCATGTGAACTTTACAAACAAGAGGATCCCAAACCCTCAGAGGCTCGAAATGAATGGAAGTGTTATCCCATATCATGATTCAGCTAAATATCTCGGCATGAATCTTGATGCAAAAGCCAAATGGGTCGAGCATGTCAAAATAAAACTCACAGAACTCCAGACTCGCTACAGGCAAATGTATTGGCTACTCGGTCGAAATTCACGGGTATCAATATACAACAAGCTATTGGTATATAACCAAATCCTCAAACCGGTTTGGACGTATGGTATACAGCTTTGGGGCTGTGCCAGCAAATGTCACATACAAGGGATACAACGCTTCCAGAACAAAGTACTAAGAAACATCGCCAACGCTCCTTGGTATGTGCGTAACAGTGACTTGCATTGCGATCTTGGTGTACCCATGGTCGAGGAAGTCATAAAACAGAACGCCATCAAACACGTAAATCGGCTCACTCAACACGAAAATCCTGAGGCACTGAGACTTCTCCACAACAACCACCTGACAAGACGACTCAAAAGGACAAAACCATTTGAACTCGTTGAACGACAAGAGTGACAACAATACTCTTCCTCACGCCGGTTGGCTTCCAACATCAAACAAGATACAATAGAAATCAATGGATTCTTTGTAATAAAAGCTAAAATCTAATTATCAAATGTAAATTAATGGTTGGTCAGAAATGACCAGTTTTAATAAAAAATTAAAAAAAAAAAAAAATTATAGTGTAAGTGGAGGGGTGTGGGAAGCTTTCATTTCAAGAAGAATGGGCAGGGTACCAAGAAGTTTTTGGGAACCCCTGAGCTAGAGTATGTGATAATTGTATTAAGAGAGAAGTTTGCCTAAATAAACTGCATAATGCATACAGTTAAACAAGGTGCTTTAGTATGCATACTATACTGTGTTTTTGTCTAGGATCCTATAAGTCAATTTTTTTCTACTCCTAGGATACATGATTTAAAAAGTTTATTATTATAGTTTACATTATAATAATGCATTGATCATTAATACAAACTAATAATGATTTACTTCTATTTATTAATAACAAATAAGATATTATTTTTTAATAATGTCAAATTATTGGTTTTTTTTAACAAAAAACCAATATTCAGTCTTAACTAATCACTCCCACTTGAACCTTTTTTTCAACTACCAAGGTTTGTCATTTTTATATACATAAATCTCTATTCGTGTTATACATGATTTTATATATTATTATAGGATTTCGTATATTTGCTTGGCGTGGTGAAACTGAGGAAGATTTCTGGTGGTGTATTGACAAATGTTTAAATGCTGAAAACTGGCATCCAAATATGATTTTAGACGATGGCGGTGATGCCACCCACCTGATGTTAAAGAAGTATCCCGCCATGTTTAAAATGATAAAAGGTAATGATTAGCAGTTACATTGTAGTGATAAACGTATTATATACATAACAAACTGAAAAATAGGATAATATTTAGACTCTGTAATTAATATAATATTAAAAATGTATTTTTTGTATTATAAAATAATTTATTTTACATACTTTTGTAGCTTTTTTTTACTATGATCTTGAGACATTACTAACAATTCTGTTTTATTGTGAGTGATGTGTTTTGGAGTGAAAGAATGAGAAAAATAAGTTTGGAACAGTTGATTGTTACATAATCTTGTTGAACTGAATACCAACACTGGTGCATTGTTGATTCACCAAAATTTGACCACAAGTATTCTGTATTTCAGATTTATTACTAAATGTATTTTGTGTTTTATTTAAGTAGAAAACTGTATCCACTATCATCACTTTAATGATATTTATAGATTATAAATATATTTTATCCACTGTCAATTGCAATAATTAAAATTTGCCATTTCAAAATTTTAAATCTCTTCTTTAACCAATTTTATATCCCTAACTCCATCTAAACGAATTGAAAAAAATAAAAGACATATTTTTTAAGGTAAGGAAAACCTTAAAAAACATTAAAGTAATGAATATATGCAATTAATTCAGTGGTTACGTAATGCATTAGAAAATATGATTTTGTCTATTGTAAAAAGAATCTATACATCACTTCAATTGTTTTTAAAATAAAGTAATCTGTTTAGGGATAGTAGTGTGTGCTTCTGAATTTGTTCAGTTATATTTCTAGAAATTTGGTTTGAGTGCAGTTTAACATGTAGACTGTTGGCTTAAAGCCACTGCGACTATCAGACGAGTAGTATCGGCAGCTGTTTACCCTTAAGTGGGCTCTATTGTTACATTTCGGCTTGTTAGTGTGTTCTCAGCTGTTCACATCTCTAACCAGTTTTTTGTGTTAGTTTTTAGGGCAGGACTCGAGGCCTGTATTCATTGCGGGTTCTCAGCCAATATGACTTATTTGTGTGCAATTAATAATATTTAAAAAGTATTTAACTAAGTGAATACATAATTCCTTCCTTGCAGACTCATTTCAAAACATTTGTTCCTTTTACGAAGCTAACCCTCTACTCACTTTGTAAAAGGAACGAATGTTTTGAAACTCTTCTGTGAGTAAGCAATTACGTATTCACTTTGTTAAGTACTTTTTAAATATAGTTTAATCAGTGAATTCAAGATGATTACATCAGGCAACTTTAACAATATTTATTTATATATCAGCTTCTTGGGTAATACTGTAATATAGGTGATCAACAGTTAATGTTTAAAAAGGTTTTTTCAAAACTATATTTAACATTGCTTTTAATTATACACAAAACGTTCATTTTATTATTTTTTTAGTGATCGTCTGGTATCCTATGAAATAACAGTATAGAAGGATTACCAGACTAAAACTAAACTATAAATACTGAGATATTTCTCAGAGACTCAGTATTTTTTTTGTACAAGTAATATTACTATAAAAATTAATAATACAGTGAAACCTGTTTAGGCCGGAATCCGTTGGGACCGGCATTTTTTTCCGTCTAAGACAGGTTTCCGGCTTATACAGTAGTAGTGTACTGTATGATGGTAACATCACGAAACATTTGCCGAGTCTATTTTTAGCGTTGGGGGGAGGGGATTCTTAGCTATAAGACTATTATTTCTACTGATCAGCTGTATGGTGCTGTACCAACACCACATAGATAACAGACAATTAATTGTCATCGTGTCTACATTTGTTCTAATACAGTATTTAATTTAATTATTTATTTCCGATTAAGTACTGACTGTTTATTTCCTACAGAGATAACACTTCAACATATAAAGCAAGTGTATTTAAATCACAAGAAAACTATCACATTTTAACGTCTAAATAAGCGTCATTCAACAGTAATATCGGTTATATTGATTGCCTAATGGCAGCCCGTAGCCTGTGCCCTGTGACGTCACAACTCGCAAACCTTGTTTTCTAGGTGGTGTTGGCTATGCACACTACAGAAAATGTTAAAACCTACATTACATAATAAAAATCTCAACTTTTAATGCAGCATCCTTTTATCCTTCTCCACAAAACATTTTTAATAGAAAACTATAAAACTAAAACACTTATACACTTGTCAACAAAATTTTTGAATTAATGAAGCAATTTTTTCCTCTTACTGTATTTAGGCTAAATACTGTACATAGTAGGCTTATGTAAAAATGAAAGAAAATCAATTAGGCTTGAAAAAATCTAGCATTGACTTTTGTTTTAAAAGGTTAAACTAACCTTTTTTTTACTTGCTTGTGTTTCAGTTATTGTTTTTAGTTGTAACAAATGGTGACGCATTTCCGGGCTGTTAATACGTACCGCGAAATCTTCTAACTCACAAATTTTCATTAAAGCCTCGCCAAATGTTTTTATTTTGTTTTCTACGACTGGTCCGTCTTCTTCTTTTTTGACTTTTAGAATGAAGCCGTCTCTCGCCTTTCAATATGTCAATCAATATGTCTAGTCGTGGATGTTTGTAAACCATTCATTGCGTTATCTTGAAGGAAACGAGTGATGACACATAGCCTATCGTAATTATGGATGTTTGTATACCATTGCGTTATCTTGTGCATATCAGCAATCCTTAACGTTGTTACAGAGTTCTCAGAAATGAATATGATCCGTTACAATTAAGCAGACCTATCTGTGAATTTTGTTATGGTAAAAAAAAATATATTATAAACTGTATTTTATCTAAACGGAAGTCATTGAACTTTATATTTTACAGCATGTATATGATCAGATTTTCCGGCTTATGCAGAATTAAGACGTAGTAAATATATAACACTCATCCTTTTGCTTATTCCGCTTCCGCGTTAGACAGTTTCCGGCTTATGAAGGTTATTAACCAGGTAAATTAAATAGGCAACAGTCGGGACTTTTATAGTTTTCCGCGATAGACGGGATTCCGCCTAACACAGGGTCCGGCTAAAACAGGTTTCACTGTACTATTATTAAAGAATATTTTCATGTCAACATAAAAACTGTTTTATATGTAATAAACATTTAATGGTTCAGTTATAACAAAATTTGCATAAGAGATAAAGTTACAGGTTCGGGCAGCCATTTGCGTGTGCAATTCTTAAAGTTATGTTGAAAACAATAAGAAAATTGGAGATGGCTGCTTGAAATATATCAAGAAAATTGATGTGAAAGAGAGCTTAGGTACATTGATGTCCTACAGTGTAATGCTAGAAGTTTGAATAGAGTTAAATTTTCTCAAGATTCTACTTACTTGGGTTTAAGAAAATTCTTGTTAGGATTGTCTGTATACAAGAATTGTCACCCAATCCAAATGATAAACTTCCTCACTTTTAAAACTAGATACTGTAATTGTACAGTCGATTGTACATATTGATGTGTCATATCAGATAAGGACAATGTCACTATGTTTCTGGACTGGAAACTTAAGGAATCAGCTGTATATTTATTCAGATATTTCATCCTTTTCATTATAAATGCATTCTTCTACAAAATTACTCATTGAGTACTCTTAGCTCCTTGTTATGATTGGTTCTACTTCTAATAACTAAATTATAATATTTGTTATTGGTTCTACTTCTAATAACTAAATTATAATATTTGTAAATTAACTAACGTTATCAATGATGAATGAAGTTAGTTTTCATTTGTAATGTCTGCATTCATGTTGCATTGGATCCGAAGCATATCATCTGGTGCTAGTTGTCTATTAGTTATTTGTATATATATTTCACGTCATTATTTTTCTGTTACACTGACTTTATGAAGTTATTATTATTAATTGTAAACAATTTTTTCCACCACTAAGTGCAATAATTTTACCTTATGTGATGAGGCACCTTTCGGTCACTTGACCATTATCGAATCACATTGGAGTATTAATAATAATAACTTATATATATATATATATATATATATATATATATATATATATATATATGTATGTATGAAGTTAATATATTATTATTGTAAGTAATTTTATCCACCATTAAGTGCAATAATTTTACCTTATGTGATGAGGCGCCTTTCGGTCACTTGACCATTGTCGAATCACTCTATATACATACATATATATATATATATATATATATATATATATATATATATATATATATATATATGAGTGTGTGTGTGTGTGTGTGTGTAAGATAGAATATGTTAATACTTTTCTTCTATAAACAAAATATTTACAAACCTATTTATCACTCACTGCCTTGTGACACATTTTCATCCTCTGTGATAAGAGTTAAAACACTTTTCATGACATTTTGCTCTTAGGAGAAAAAAGAAGGAAACAGAAAATAAAAAAAGAACACTACTAAAAACGTAAACAAAAATGAAAGGGTCACAGAATTACTGTAGTGAAAATGACAAACACTTGTTCCAGGAATTAAATTTGTGTTGAAGGTTATGTTTGTCATTGCAATCCAGATCGAAACCAGATGTATTGTAAAGAATATGCAAAAACTAATACCAAACAGTATCTTGTAACAGTAATAGGACTGCTAAGCAAAAAATATCCTGTGTAGAATAAAAGACAAGAGAATCAATATATGACATATGAATAAATTATGTAACGACAATATAATGTATTTTAACTGAACGGTAAGGATAAGGCGTATTACTCAGCTTGCTTCAGAAAATAAATGGACAATAGATGTTTCAAAAATATCTTACTTTGATCAACTTTTTGTTAGACTTGGTCATAGTTTATATTTATGGAAGTAAACATTTTACCAGAATTTAGACGTATTTCACATAATATGGATTCCTGAAAAAAATCTTGAAACCCCTCAAAATAAAGCCAAAGGCTAAAAACTTTGGAGCTCAACTTGTTTGGTCTAAAAAACTTTTTTAAGTTGATATTTATTTCACCTACTTAATACAAAGTGGCTCATAAACTAATTAAGATTTAAAATACCTGTAGGTCTATAACAGTATAAAAACATAAATAAGTGTTGTAATAAATAGATATATTACACCTGTTTTTATATAATTTTTAAAACTTTTGATAGGACACTCCCGATTATACGTGGGCGGATTATCCGGGGTCTGCCATTGTTTTACAAATATCCAATTTTTATTCCAATCAGATTCATGTGTTTAAATTTCCAAACAGTGAATTACGACGTAAATATGTACGTACTAATTTTTACATTGAAATGGAAGCATCCCGAAGCGGACCAGCGAAATAAAAGGGGCGAGCAGACTACTGTATATAAGAGACAATGACAAAATGCTTGGACGCCCGAAAACCTAATGTGTATCATATGATTGTAAACAAATGTCAGCTAATCTCGGCTATAAATAGTCTAAGACGTGACATATGCATTATCCATGTCTGTCATATACATTATCGATCTTTATGGCTTTGTGACACAAGTAGACACTGTGCGACAAAATGGTTTTAAGAAACTTAGATCGCACATTAAAGCTAAATTAATGCTCACAAAAAAACAGACGAAAGTTACAGATTTTTTTATTAAAAAGTGAAAGTATTATGTGTAAAGGAAATTACATATGTAGTTTACATACATACTTAATTTTGACATATACTTATGTACGTATTGTAAATAGTTGGACATATAAATGTACATGTTATAATCCGTCAAATACATCGACATTTTAAATTATTTTCTGTATTTATTTTGTCCTCTGAAGATTATTTGTGAATTGCATTAACCGGGGTCATTATTTGTGTAACTTATGGTATAATAATCGATTATCGATCGTTTTGCGTATTCTTTGTTCATAGCGGATTATCCGGGGAATTCGTTATCCGGCGTTGCCGGGCCTCCCTATTCCACGGATAATTGGGAGTTTACTGTATTATGTTTTTAAAAATTATTGTATTGGACTTGGATTTTGAAAAATAATAACAATTTCTGAAGATGCATCAATTAAATGAGAAACAGGAAATTGATTGAGGAATGAAAAAGACCAGAATTGAAATTGACAGCAAACCAGATCAAATAAATGTTAACAAATTCCTCTCCATTTCAGCAAGAAGTCAACCATGTATTAACAGACTTCAAATATTGTTGCTGTCCCAAGTGAGTAGAAATAAAACCAATTTGGTGGCCTTAAAAATTCTAATATTTGAAAGAAGCTGAAGTCATTTGAAATCTATGTTTATTCCAACATTGAAACCAACAAAACAACACAATATTATCCTACAAATGGATAATGGAATGCAAAATCAGCTCAGTTGAGGAAAAAGACAGAAAGTAAAAGATTTTTTAAAGAGTTGCAATATTTTAGAAAATGGGATCATACACAGAAGAGTCAATACAGTATCAAAAGATTCTGATCTCTCTTTTATGGAAAAGAAAGAGAGAATAAACTATAACTCATAAGATACGGCAAGATACTTGGTAGGAAAGGATTTTGCAGAATAGCGAGATGGAAAGTCAGGCAGCTGTCTACCCATCACTTCCATCTATACACAGTATTTAACAAGACACAGACAAAAAGGTAGATACATTTAGCATCAAGTTTTATCAAACACTGAGTCATGGGGCTCATTCACCACTTTATGTGTCAAGTAGACCCACTGCACATCGGCTGTCTAGGTCTCTTGCTACATCTCACAACTTAAACATTAGTAACCTAAATGTAGTTAAAATATACAGTAGAACCTCAATAAGTCGGGCTAACTGGGACCGTGGCCCATCTGGGATAACCGGACACTTATTAAAAATTAAAAGAAGACATTTTACTTAGAAAAACTCCTTTATATTCATCAAACAAAGAGTGTTATGTACAGTATATGAGTGTATATGCAGTTGAACTCCACTGCAATTTATTTATCGGCAAACAAATCTGTAAATTTTGACTCTTAATTTTGTGAGCTGCTTTCGTGCCAGTCGATTCCGTAGTCTTTTTAGCATGAAAAGCAGAAGACATTATATTCATTATTTTGTTTATCTGTAAGTCTTAGATGTTTTATTGTTGTGTTACACTTTTTATGTATTTACTGTACTTTGATTTTGGTTATTTCTTATATATTGTTTTTTTAATTGTACTCTAAAATCATTCTGGGCTATCCGGAGATACGAGTTAACAGGCTTTGACTTATTGAGATTCTACTGTAAAGGTAATTTATGTGTATTTTAGGTTTCAGAGCAGTTTCACTAAGCATCTTTTTGTTTAGGCATAGTTGAAGAAAGTGTGACTGGAGTTCATAGATTGTACCAGTTATCGAAGGCGCAGAAGTTGACAGTACCTGCAATGAATGTTAATGACTCAGTTACGAAAACTAAGTTTGACAATCTGTATAGTTGTCGTGAATCAATCATCGACAGGTAAGAGAGTGTAAAACAGTGTTGTACATGTTCCTTAATAAAAATTTTTTATACCTATTATTGATATTACTGGAGATGCTAAACTTATAGTTCATGGTTTCCACAGAAGAACTCTGAAGTTTTGAAGTTTGATATTTTTAATAAATCATTATTAGTTTTATGTTTTATACACAAATATATTGAAATTTTATCCCAGTTAAATAAATTTCAATTTGGCCCCATTACTAGCATATCAGACATTCAACTGAAATTCTATTATTTTTTCAATTTCTGGCCAGCATGTATGAGGTGACAATTGCCACACAAGCAAGAATCTATTGGCTGAGATGGGTTAGATCTCAAATTTTGTCTGTATAGACAAGGTTCTTTACATGTCCGTAGAAGAAAAAGTCCAAAGGAGTCAAACTTGGCACTTTGGAACCCAAGGAGCTGATCCATTGCAATCCAGCTATTACCCAAACTAGTATTGAGTGCTTCGTATACGTGTAAATTAATGTTAGGCAGTGCACCATTTATTTGAAAGTGGATAAATCTGTTCTCTTTTTTACAAAATATATCATCACTTATTGTCCTTTCAACAAAAATGAAGGGACCTATAACTTTATCTTACAAATTCAAGGGATTTGACTTCTGCTTAGAACATGAGAAGAACCTTGTGTATGCAGAGAAAATTTGAGTTTTAACACATCTCAGATAGTGAATACTCACTTGTGTAGCAATTGTCATTCCAGACATGCTGACCTGGACTTGGAAATAGGTTGAATTTCGTTTGGATGTCTTCTACGCCTGTAATAAAACCCACATTGAAATTTACTAAACTGGGATAAAATCTTGTTATATTTGTGTATAAAACATTAAACTAAGGGTTTGTTTTAATAAAAATATTTAACCTTAAAATCCTGGTGTTTTTGTGTGGAAACCTTGTATTTGAAAAACCCTTAGTAATGTGTAGGTTTACTATTTCGCATTAGTAATATAAGAGGTCTGTTCAAAAAATACGCGGACTGTTTGAATTTCGTGGCTCAAGTTAGTTTCAGGAGAATCCGCTTGGTGTCGCTAGGTTCGTATAAATCAGCTGATTAAAACGCGGTATTTCAGTCGCAGATATCTTCATTTGTTGATGAGTTACACGCAGTTTAGTAAAGAGTGTTTTTTTCGTTTGTCGGATTGTAAAATAGACAGCCTGAAGGAGCAACGAATTGCTCTGAAATTTTGTGTAAAACTAGGGAAATCTGCAACAGAAACATTTGCCATGCTTAACACGGCCTACGGCGATGTTGCCATGAAGCGTACTGCATGTTTCAAGAGACATGAACGTTGGTCAAGAATTATAACCGGTGATCATGGGTGTATGGTTACGACATTGAAACGAAGGTCCAATCATCCCAATGGGTGAGTCAAACGTCCCCAAGACCCAAAAAAGCTTGCCAAGTTCGGTCAAATGTGAAGGTGCTGCTGACAGTTTTTTTTTTTGATGCTTAGGGTGTTGTTCCCTACGAGTACCTCCCTGAAGGCTCTACAGTCAACCAGATTACCTACATTGAAGTACTGAAACGTGTGAGGGACGCTGTCCGACGCAAAAAGCCAGAACTGTGGAGAAGTGATAACTGGTTTCTCCATCACGACAACGCTCCAGCTCACTCAGCACTCAGAAGTCGTGAGTTTTTGGCCAAATACTCTATCACTGTTCTTTCCTACTCATCTGACCTTGCTCCTTGTGACTTTTTCTTATTCCCAAAACTCAAAAAACCCCTCAAAGGAAGATTTGAAACCATTTCAGACATTAAGGCAAATGCGACGAGGAGCTGAACGCCATCACAAAAGAAGCGTATACCAGGACTGTTTTAAGAAGTGGAAACACCATTGGGATAAGTGTGTGGGTTGGGGAGGAGAGTACTTTGAAGGAGACACCAAGCGGATTCTCCTGAAACTAACTTGAGCCGCGTATTTTTTGAACAGACCTCGTACTAAAACCATTGCTGTAAAAGGTGTTAATTTCCTTAGTAACAGACAGAGCTTGTAACCTTAATTAACTATTTAGAGGTTAATCCTCTAACCGTAATCAACCCTCTAACCTTCTTCTTAAGAGATTATGTTTTTTGTTACCTCAGAGGATAATTTAGAATGGGACTTTTTGCTTAAAAAGAACCTATTATCAACAGATATTGTTGTAGTTCTTATACATAGGTGTTTTTCTTACTAATAATATATTTCTCAGTAAATATGTTGATGTTGCATTTGCCATTTCCACTATTACTTCAATTTTTTCAGAAGGTCTACAGAATTAATCTTTTGGACTCCAATTATTTGGTCAATGTACTCATTGTCATTACGTAAAACGTTCTATAGTACGTAATAATTGTGTCGCAATAAATGTTGGTCTGAGTCTGACAGTGGAGTGATGTTGGACTCAGTTCTCCAATGGAGTGCTAAAGTTAAGGCAGTAGAGTCTCACTTATCAGTCACGAAAAAAATTTTAAATATTCACTGCTAGTTAGAAAGAATCTAGTTTTAGTCATCACCCACTGTACTTAAATTGAAGCATGCCTATCACGTTTTCTACAAATAGCTCAAATTCAGCGGCAAGAGCTTCAATGAGCTGCTTACTGTAGTTAAGTTGTTGTATAAGTTATTATCAGATCTGTCTAAATTATACTGTATAAAACTGTTATGTCTGATACATCCAAAATCGTAAAAGAAAAACACTAATTAAACAAAGCAGAATACGAATGAGATATGTTTACATCAAAAGCAATCGATCAGCTATCCCAGATGTCTGCTGCTTACTGTGCAGTACAACGTAAATAACTGTCTAAGGCTAGTTGTTTATTTATGGAAGATATAATGAGAAATACGGCATATCAGAGTTATAAATTAACCTTTGCTTTCTTAGCAATGCAGCAAATTAGCATTGTACACATAATCATTACATAAAACGTTCTAAAGTACATAATAATTGTTTCGAAATATATGTTGTGACTGAGTTCGACAGTGGAGTCGGATGGGATTATTTGTGATGTTGGACTAAGTTCACATATGATGATGGGCAGGCTGATGTGATAGCTAATTTGAAAGCCATTAATTTAAAGAATGTTTCTTATTGGATTTCAAGGGCCTGGACTGATGTAAATGTGTTGATGATTGCCAAATCATGAAAGAATGTGTTCTCCCTCAGCCCAACTCATCCTTGGATGTGAGGAATCAGCTGTAGAAGATGTTGAAGCTTGGTTACAAGAAGACAATGAGTATGCTTTAACAGATGAAGAGATTGTTGATCTTGTACTAAATTTTGACAATATTGACACGTGTTGTTAATATTTCAAAGGTATTCCATAAAGATGCAGTGAAGGTCCGAAATGTTGTCATTGCATATGTTGAGCATCAAGAAGCTACAGAGATTAACATGATTAGGCTTCATATGTTGCAGGACTTGGCAACAAGAAAACAGCATACAACGGGGAAACAGACCAATATCACATTTTTTATATCTCCATAAAGTATGCCATATATATTCAGAACTTTTAGTATTTACTGTACCAGTAAAATCTTGAGCAAAGTTTATGCAGTTCTGTACATAATCAACTTATTGCATTATAACTTAAACTTTCTTTGTATTACCTGATTTAAAAATTTTACCTATTTGATAATTTTGCTTATCCGACATCTCATAGTGTGTCATTTTGGACGGGTAAGCAATACTCTACTGCATGTTCTTTAAATGTCTCCCATTATTTAAAACTGCTTAGGTACCCCTAATTTTATTTTTCATCTTCCTACTATTACCCAAAGCTACTGGACAGTCGCATTACTTCATCCGGGCTGAGTGCAAGTCTACTTTAGATAAGTAATCTTGACAATGGTTATACCTTTTCCCTATTCCCTGTAACAAGAACTATTATCTCTTTTCCTTCCTTGAACTTTCTTCTTTCAGTGTAGTAAGTGAATAACTCTTTAGAAATATTATAGACAGTAAATCTAAATTTTCAGTGAATTTACAACCTGCACATTACTGACTGACTGCTTCGAAATCAGTAATCAATAAAATCGTTGAAGTAAACATCCTTGACGCACCCCAGATTTCACTTACTTTTATTTCCCTTGAATTTTATAGTCCATTACGTTCGGTTGAATCTTATTAATCACTTAAACAATAGTTTATGACTATCCGAACTTTGAATTTAGTAAATTTGTTAAAACTTACTGAGACAGATGATAACATAGAAGACACTGATGAAGATCGGCACATAGCGATCGAAAACGTTCTGTCTCAGTAAGTTTTAACAAATTTACTAAATTCAAAGTTCGGATGGTCATAAACTATTGTTTAAGTGATTAATTTTATTTCCCCTTTTATCCACACTGCCTTGTTTCATATCATTTACGAAAATTAATTATTTTGTAATGACTATACAGTAGAGCGTCGAAAATCAGGATCAATTGGGACAGATACCTACCCAGACTACAGATTTATCCGGATTTTCCAACAATCTCTAAACTACTGCGTATTATTGATATTTCATTAACTATAATCTATTATAATGTTTAGAGTATCGTGTAAGTTTGAATTAAACCAAGAATAACTACAAAATATACGTCAGAGGGTTAAAAAAGTAAAAAACAATTTAATGAAAGAACATATAATGTACGTTCCAATACTTATTACAGAAAGCCAGAAATATGCCAGTACAAACTTATTGAGTGAAAAAGTCTTTCTTTTTTTGAACAAAGCATATTACATGACAAATTAGATAAAGAATAAGTTGAAAAATAAATTCAATTTTTTTTCTGATTGGTTACAATACACATTATTGGTTAGCGTGCAGAACATACAAATCCAAACAATTTGATTCATGATTAAATATACTGTACGTTGCTTTTAAATTTCGTTATGATGAATTTTTTCAGAATTGGTTTATCTTCTTTGTATTTATTAATAAAAATATCACTTAGTTTAATATGTATTGTAGTGGCGCTGCGCTTTTTGCGCCAAGTGCAGTGCATGCTGAAACCACAATCCAAATTTTCGATACTCCAGATATTTAACGTCCAGATTACTGACGTTCTACTTTATATGTGTGTTTTTACTTTTAAAGACATCATTTTAAATTGTTGCCATAGTAATGCCTTTTCATGCGGAATTAACAAGACAAAAAAGTTTAAAATGTTGGCTAAAATTTACTTGTAGATGGCTTTGTGGGTTTAGCTGATATGTTTGCCATCACTAGTCTAAATAATACCATAAAGGACATTAAGTACAAGAAACAATTTTGTTTTTTTTGTATATTCTATTTGTTTTATATTTTAAAATTTACTTTTGTTTATTTTCAGCTTAAAGCGATCCACAGATATAATGTTTGGAGGAAAACAAGTTGTAATGTGTGGGTATGGTGAAGTGGGCAAAGGCTGCTGTCAGTCCCTTAAAGGTCTTGGATGTGTAGTCTATGTAACTGAAATTGATCCAATATGTGCACTTCAAGCCTGGTAAAGTATATTTGTAAAAAAAAAAACTAATTTTTATTATACTTCACATTGTTTGTAAATATTATATAATATGTTAATAGTTGTTTTGATGTCACTGTTATTGTGAAATCCACTGTAGTAATGTACTTTACTCAACAATGCTAAGAAAGAACAGGTTTTTATTTAATTAAAGTATTTTGGAACTTATTTAATTTAAAAAAAAAAAACTATCATTTTGCTATTGGAAAGATGCTGAAGCTCCTGGCAAAGTCACAGAGATGATGCTTGGGCTTGGCTCATGTGAGCAATTAATTGTGAAGGAAAATACATTCCTCAATCCCAGGGTCAATATACTATTTAAGCCTACGTTATTGATCATCATTCCCTTACAAGTGCTATGAACATATTGAAAAATATTTAAAAATTGTTAACTGTTTTATCTTGAAGCAAAATTGAATAGATTGGCATTATTTAAAGGGAATTTATAAATTTAAAATGAAATATAACATTATGGAGATAAATATGTATTGAAAATAAATATAATTTTCTATAAATACATGTGAATCCTAAGCCTATATGCTCACACTACTCCTCAACAGTATTCTAATAGAGATTATCGACTTAATTTCTGTCACTTATCCAACATGTTACAAACAGCCAAACTTTTTTATAATTAATTATAGAAGTTTGTTTAACCCTTTGATTAGCATTATGTGCCTGCCCTGATATGGTCCCTAGGAGCAACATAATTTTGAAAGATTTTAACACGTTTTCTTTTTTCTAAATTTTTTCTTTATTTTTCTCTAATTTTGCAAATTATAGTAATATTTGTTAGTATTTTTTTTTTAATCGCTTATTTTCTCATGTTAACCAAACTTTGCCTTACATTTACTGGCAATTTCTTTACTAAAAATTATCTATCAATCTTTTCTTTTGTAAACTACCCATTCATTGTGAAATACTGCACAAACCTCTAAACGATTTGTAAATACGCGAGAAAACCATAGACTTTGGACACAAAAGAACTTCTTCATTGTTCAATCGCCTATTCATTGAAATATACCAGAAAAACTTCAAATCGATCTGTAAATACATGCCAAAACCCATTTTTTTAGAAACAAAAGAATGGTGGCTATGGGTTCTGTGTAGTATTTACTGTCCAGTTAGTTGCCAATATTAAACCTAGAATACAGCATAATAGACAGGAAAACAAATCGTAAATGTACTGCAATGCTAATGGTAGAATGTAGACATACAGAAATGCTCCCACTGGCCATTCCGTGATCTCACGTAATGGTACGTGAATGTTAATCAAAGAGTTAATCCAATTTATGATCATATATAAATACAGAAGGATATGTTTAAATAAACGAATTCGAGAGCAACACTGTGATGAAATCTATTAATATAAATTCATTTACCACAAATACACTTTGTAGTTTTTGTAGGCTTTAACCCAAGGTACATTTGCGTTACATTAACCTTCTAAGAGTAAATACATTTATATTAATTGAGAATTTGTTTGTTCATATACCAAATATATTGTATATAAAAAAATAACTTATCTCAGATATAATCAGAGTGTAAAACTCGGGCCCTCTATACATCCCTCTCGGTGGTAGATACATATCCATGGTCTAAAGGGTCAAGGTTTAATATTTACTTTGTAAGATATTAAATTTATTATTTCTTAGTATAAGGAAATTGAACAATGTTTCTGTTATCCCTATACTACTAGACTGAGTAAATATTGCATGTAGAAAATATGTGACTGCTACTGTGATGCTAGTATTCCTGCTACTGCGCACGAAATCATAATTTTTGCAATAAGAAAATCAAATCAAATATCTAAATAATTATATTTCATTTACTGCAATGCTAGAGAATAAACAATGTTTTTTTTTATTTCATTAGGCGTATAAACATACAAATTTTAGGTGTCCAAACACGTAAGAACCCAACATAATTATCCGTGGTAAAAGCTCAAATGTTCTAAATTTAGCCCAGGAAATGGTCAATGATAGTCCTTGTGCCTTGTTTATGGTTAATGCGAATGCGTCACAAAAAAAATTTTAGTCCTTTGAACTTACCACCTCTGATTTCTGCCCAGATCAAGATGGGTGTCAGTTTCTTTGTGGTTATTCTGGTTCCGTTGCACAGCCTTGGTTAAATTCAAATTTTGCAAGAATATTATCAGCGATCCTACTTTTAATATCAATAAGTATGATAGCAATAATTGTACATAGCGATAATTTTGACAGCGATTTTGCACGCTTACGTTTAGCACAGATGTTCAATGCCAACTCTTCCTTGATCTAGTCGCTGTTCTCGACAACTGATATATACATATTAAACAGATACACATATTATTTTAAACTATTAAATAAATATACTATCTGCATTCCAAATGTATGTTAATGAAGGGTTACTGGACTTATTTATTGAGGTTTTATGGAAAATTTGATTAAAAGTTAGTTTATGACTAAATTTTCATATGTATTTCATCAATTTTCATACTAACATGAACATGGAAAATTATATTTTGCTAATTCAACAAAACTAATACCAATGTTTCTTCTTCTTCATAATGTGTGGCTGGTTAAAAAGTTTAATTTTTTTGGCAAATCCTAATGATGTTAAAAAGTTATTAGTTTGGAAAACAGGTTTAATTGTCACACGTTTAATCAAGAAATCAAATGCATTTGTTATATTTGTATAGCTGAATCAATACTGACACTTTCGATATGGAATAAATTAATACATAAAAAAGTCTATTCATATAAAAAAGCAAACAATTAATGGCCGCTTGAATTATTCTGACAATAAAGTTAGAACCTTATGTGTAGTAATGTAGTCAACTAAAATTTAGTAACTATCAATAAATTTACTGCTAATAATAAGTTTTATGAAAAGTAAATGATTTTACATACTTACAATCATTATTAAAGATTCTTGAATTTCCAAAATAAATTCTTTTTTAGTAACATTAAATTCATCATGAATCAGCGTTTCTGCAGTTATGTTCGAACAGTTCTATCCAGTTTGTACATCCTACTTCCATCAATACCGCATAATGACTGATGGCATCTTATTTAAATTTCCCCAAAATTCAAATGTCTTCTATTATTTAAAACTGGTTAGGTACCTACTACTTTTATTTGTTCGTCTCCCTGCTACTACCCAGATGAGCTGGGTAATAACATCTCTCCACCCTGGTTGAGAGCAAGTGTACTTCAGGTAAGCAACTCAGCCCATATGCAATGCCATAATTTTCCACTGTTCCCAAAAACTAGAGGCTAATATGTCTATGTTGTGTGTATTGTCTGCACAAACTACAAAGCTAAAAAGTATTTCTTATTAATCGTTCATTGATTTATAGAAAGTAATCTTTAGATAATTGCGACAATAATATTTAGTGCCTCAACAGCAATTTTAGAAATGTGAGATAAAAGCATAATACAAACAAATTGAGTATTACCTTTTACAATTGTACTATTTTCTTTATGTCATTAATAATTTTACATTTTTTTACTAGTATGGATGGTTTTCGAGTAGTAAAACTAAACGAAGTCATTCGTACCGTAGACATTGTAGTAACTGCAACTGGGAATAAAAATGTAGTAACCCGTGAGCACATGGACAAAATGAAAAATGGCTGTGTAGTTTGTAACATGGGACACTCCAATACTGAGATTGATGTGGTAAGTATACTAACGTATTGTTAAGTGAATAACCTATGAATATAGTTCATTCAACTCTAATCATAGATATAAAGTAGAACTAAACTGATGTAGTATTTGTAAATATCAATGATCTTTCCTGACTCATATATCATTACTGCAAACAATACATCAATGTCTGAAGTCACCATTGCTGGCACAACAATCACTCCAGGCTGCCACTTCTCAGTAAACACATTCTTTCTTCCTGAGGCTAGTGTTGACTATATATCTATGTTGATCATTGAAAGGTAATGATCCAGCTATAAATCTATATCTGTATTTGCAAGCTATTAATCTACAAACCAAATCTTGCAGCAATCAATACTTTTGGTTGAATATAGTGTATAGCAAGGAATCCCATATTTATTTCCTTAGCAACGTATTTCCCATGTATTCTTGATTTCATGTATATTTCTTTTTACATTGTATTATTTTACTTTAAATTGATTATAAATGAAATATTTTTTGTCTCAAAATCAGCAGAGGGTGAGAGATATGCTCTAGGTGTCCCACAGTAAACATTTCTTCCTTGTATTGAAATCATTGGCAACACTTCATGTTATTCATTGGATATTTTCTTTTATAACCTGTATTTAACTAACTCTGTCTTCTTTTAAGAATAACTTTATTGGTGATTACGTTCTCTATTTTGTATTTAAAATTTTTTGTTACCAAGTATAAAAATTATTTGTTTTATATTAATTTGTATATCTGTTAAACTATTTTATCGTGGGTGTATGTGAAATCACATTGCTTCCTACTTAATGCTATCTAACACCACAGTTTACCCCTTTTGCGAATATGAGTTCTTGTGAGCATATGCTCTCCATCGAAAGCTAATTGTTTACTCACGTTAGGCGGTCTTAAAAATAGATATAGTATTATTTAATTTCTTTATTTTATACTGGAAAAGGGTGATTTGGACTTGTTGATAGTTTCAATAATAGTTACCAGATTAAGTGCTGATATTAGTATTTATATTATCTATACACAAAATGTGTGTGGGCTCCACAACCTCAGTAGTACTTTTGAGAATATGAAATATGCCTGCTCAGTAACGGACGTGAATTAGATTTTAAAAAACTTTAGGTAAGGCTTGAGTGATAAAACTGAATTAAAACAAATTGTCTTTATGTACAGTGTGAAACCATTAACTTAGGTTTGTTAATGTTGACTTAACAAGCTTCCTGGATATTCATGTCCAATTTCTCAAAATGTCTTAACTTTTTTTTTCAACCTCCTATTTTTAAATTAGTTGTATTTCTTTTCTTCTTTTTTGATATTATTTTTATTATTTAATCTAGAACTATTACCGTCTATAGCAATTGTTAGATAAATCTAAAAGTATACTAACACAAATAGTTAAGACTAAACAACTTAAAGTAAAAATAAATTAAATTAAAGAGATAGGGAAACTATAGGGTAATTATACAATTGTAACTAAAAGCACAAAAATTAAATTATTAACCGCACTTAATACACAAATCAGGTGAATAAAAGGAAGAGTAGAAAGCATACATTTTATCTAACATGTTTAGGTAACTTAAAATTGTAATGATACAGTCAGTGGTTGAGGCATCATCCCTTAGTAAGCCATCTCATTATAGCTCGATGAAATAGTTGTACAGTAGAGTCTAGAAAACTTGACATAATGTGGACCTAAAGGGTGTCGAGTTTGCCAGAATTCAAGTTAAAAATGAAATAAAATACAAACTTGTTTACCAAAGTGTGTAATATTTACAAGTTAAATTAATTACAATGATATACAAAACCTATTTTTATGTTTCATGTTTTAATGCTGTTATAAAATAGGCTAAGTATTAAATAAAAGCCTACAAAATTTTGGTTTAAAAATATCGAAAAATCACAACAATAATGTCTGTCAGTGAAACAAAATAAACTAAATAAATAATTGTATCACCTAATAAAAAGCAAGTAATAGGGTAATAAATAAGTAATTCACTGACACTAACAATAGAGAGGCCATTGCACTTCCTCTCACCCCCTTTTCAAACATTATCCGCCGACGGTTAGAGAGAGAATGAAATTTATTTATCCTCAGACGTGTCGGGTTGTATGGAATGTCAAGTTTTCGAGACTCTATTGTATTAGACATTTTAAGAAAATAGTGATAATCAGTTTGCAACAATTTTTTTAAACTTTAAAACTAATAGTTTTCAATTGAAACCCGGCCTAACATCGTAGGTATTCATAAATTAATTGATTATTTTGGCATCAATATACCGCCTTGAAAAGATTTTTTCTACTCTATATCACTTAGCTTATAGTGTATAATATTTTGAACAAATATGAACTGAACCAAGTTGAGTCAAATAATTTTTTACTGGAATAGAGTATTTGTTGTTCTCGCTATTTGAAACGTCAGTGAAAACTCTTTGGTTTTTGTTTTTTGTTAAAATAATTATGTTAGAGACCAATTGATCCCTGCAGAAGCATGTATTGCTAAATATTTGTCATTTTTAAATAGTTGTGATCTAGGAAAACACAGCTTAGTCTCTTAAATAATTAACTTGATGGAAAATGAAATAGAAATCTTCACAATATTTTTTGGTAATATAGACGTGCTTAAAGAATACTAGAAGTGCCATTATAAATGAAG
Source organism: Prosapia bicincta (assembly GCA_036971475.1). NCBI lineage: Eukaryota > Metazoa > Arthropoda > Insecta > Hemiptera > Cercopidae > Prosapia > Prosapia bicincta. Next base: position 131,952,171 of record JBAIZL010000002.1, on the reverse strand, counting down.
CAATAGGCAATAATCAGTAATTTTCTGATTTCAGCATTAGAAAAAGGTAATTTTACACGGTTTAATTTACACCTACAGTCAAATCATGTTAATGATGCTAATACCTAAAAGGTATTACAGGATGGCTACTCAGATATAATTTTCAAATTCACATATATTTCCTGATTTCCTTGCTCAAAATAATAAAATTACTATTCCTTTTTTTATTCTTAATGTTTTAATTTTTTTATATTTTACAAAAAAAAGTGGATAATCAATAAATTTTAATATATTTTATTTACTTTTCCTATTTTAGTCATCAGTAAGTGCTCTAAACACTCACCAAAACAACAAGTATTACAAAATTGACTGTATAATATAAACTTTGTATAAGTATAAATATAAAATACATAAATAGTTTTGATTAGCCCCACATAGTACTAGCCAAAATAGTATCTAGCTTTTATCCCTTTTTGGGTGTGATTGTGGCCGAAAGAATTGTCCCTCAAATTGAAGAAGTAATAATCAAATAAAGAAACTTAATAACTTTCTGTATATTTATTGAAGATAAATAACTATCATTATTTTATAAAAGGGTTGTAAAAGTTGAAAAAGTCAAAAGATTTCTTTCGTATCGGTATCTATATTTTCGTGTTTGTCTGAGGTATGGCATTAGTTACACGTTCAGCACGGCTAGCGTATCGGCACGCTCTGCGTTCCTTTGCGAGGCACTGAGAGCGTGCCGGTGCGCTCCCGGCTTCCCTTTTGAGAGACACCGGCACACTCACTCCCAGTCTAATTAAAACTTTTCTAGTGTCGATAAGTGTTTGTATAAAGGTTTGCTTTTTACATCAGTGCTTCAGAAGAGTTTGGAGATCATTGTGCCTGAGTCGTTTTTAAATCCGACCGTCCTAAGTTAACTTTTTGATGCTTGAACTGAAACAATCCTTCAGGGAGTTTTATGAACAGATTTAATTTGGTTTAACTTTTATATTTTAATGCTTTTTAGTTTCAGCCACTCAACGCGGCAAAATTAAGGTAAAACAACGATCATAAAAATAAACTAAGGTTTCTGAGCTAACGCAAGAATAAACGATAACTGTCCTATTTGAGTGAATGAACCTACTCGAGGTGGGGACAGACTACTGTAAATAAGAATCATTGACAAAATGCTTGGAGGCTCAAAAACCTAATCTGTCATCATAAGATTGTAGTAAACAAATGTCAACTAATCTCGGCTATAAATAGTGTCGGATGTGACATATGCCTTATCTATGTCTCCGTTTACATTATCGATCTCTATTGTTTTGTGAAACACATGACACAAACAGTAACAAACATTGAGGGGTTAATTTTAGTATGTAGTATATTTTAGTAGTAGGTACTTTAGATTTTTATGTAAATTATCTTTTTTTCTTTGCCTTTTTTATTGAGTTTTATTATTTGTCATACAGTATTTTATCATTTGTATTTCTTTTTTTAAATTGTGACCTGATGAGTAAAACAATATTTTAATGGCTAATTCACTGTTTTTGTCCCCAGTAAACCTGTATATGGTAGAAATAAAATTATTGAGATGAAAACAACGGGCACAATAATTAGATGCAATGACAAGCTATGCAACCCGCATAGCATTTTAATAATTCCACTGTCGTCCTATGTGGAAGTTAACGAAAAAACAGACAGTAGTTTGATGAGATCTCCAATACCGCTGCCGTGCTGAATGTGTTAAGGACCTCATCAGATCAATAAAAAATATTACTTGTGTTGAATTACTTTTTAAAGCTTTCCACTTCCAAAAAATAAAAAGCTTTCTACTTCGAAAAAATAAAATGAATGATTTTCAACTTCTTTTCCATTTATTTAATTGAATATTAAAACCAGTGGACGTATTTGTTTCTTTAGGCTTTTTTTTTGACAAATAATTGTATTTTTCAGTTCTGAATGGTTATTGGGGGGACTTACAGTTTCCCTAATAATTATTACCTCTTCAATTATTTTTGCTTTAATAATTCTTTTAAATTTTTTGAGTTTTTCCATGTATTTACTGCTCTCTCTCTCTCTCTCTCTCTCTATAGACTTTTAGAAGAAGTGTTCACTGCAAAATTTAAATCATGAATTTAATTATTTCTTAAACAGAATGTTGTATTATTTTTATGTTTAAATACAACTGCTGAGTAACGTTTTGGATTTCAGAATAGCCTTCGTACTCCTGACCTAACCTGGGAGAAAGTGCGTTCACAAGTAGATCATGTCATTTGGCCTGATGGAAAGAGAATAATTTTACTAGCAGAAGGGAGATTGGTGAACTTGAGTTGCTCCAGTCTTCCGTCTTTTGTAGTGTCAATCACGGCAGCAACTCAGGTACATGTCTGTTTAAATGTTGTCAAGCAACACAAAAATCATTATATAGGGATTACACATATGCTGGAAGTATTTTTCCAATGAATATGTAGGGCTTGGTTTTGTTGACTATAATGTCTAGTGTGTAAATCAGTATAACACTTTGTATTATGTCCATTTTTTTAACTGATGATACTTAATAACTGTATATAACAGTGTTTTTTAATATTTCAAATTGTTTGGTGTGAAACAATTGAAATGAAATTGGCAGTGATAATATATTGAATAACCAGTATTGTAAAACTATATTTAGTGTTTATAAACTCATGAAGGAGAGGAAGAAAAATGTGAAGCTAACAATGGCAAACATGTCCAAAGAAGGTAACAGTATATATAGAAGCAGTAAACCATTACAAAATTTACTGGAAAAGGTTTCCTTGTACCATATAAGGCTGGCTGCACACTGGATAAGGCATTTGCCTGGACAAGGGGTTTGCCTTAAGTGAAGTGATTTGCATTGGTTTAAATGGAGCTGCCACACACTGGATCAGGTGCGGCAAGGTAGTGTCTTTAGGCACTTTGTACTCCCTTGCTAATTTTCTTCCGTCGGGCAAAACGCATAAGACAAATCGATCTGCACATGCACTGGGTTAGCATGGATAAGTGTTTTTACTATGGGAATAAATTTTATAGTAAAAGAAGCAATTTTTTTTAAGGTGCTAAAGAACAAGCAACAGTTTGCAATAGATTGTTATTCAATTCCTTCTATTAACTCGCACTCTACTTATATATATCTTTTACAAATTTTCAATTGTTAATTGAATACGTTTTTATTCATCCAATCAAGTTCAAATAAGTTTTTCAACCTGTAGTAGATGACAATTGATATTAATAAAGAAATTTTTCAAATATGTAGTCGTTTCTTTTTCTAATTGCTCTAAAGTTATTGAATCTGAAAGAAATAGAAAGTTGACGTGAGCACACACCAGCGTGACTGCCGACCGAACATAAAACGCACAGAAAAATTTGCTTCACCTGGGGCATATCGAGGAGAAGTTAATTTTTCTGTATCTTTTGTCTACTGTATGACTATTTTGGGAGTTCTGACCGGGTGAAAAGTTATAGGTTAGGTAAAGTTACTTAGTATTAAAGGTAGAGATGTCCCACCAATTTTAATGAGATGAAAATAAATTGTGTCATATTATGAATTTTTTATTCAAATATCTTTTAGAACCAAAAGAATACTGGAAGGGGGAATGCCTTGCCTTGCTTTACCGTGCCTCGCAAAACACCTCGCAAAAACACCTCGCATCGCTTCGCCGTATCCAGTGTGCAGCCAGGTTAAGAAGAGACTGTTTGTCTAATTTTAGTAATATTAGTTAAATGTTATATGGACGATCAGATAAATTTAATTTAGAACATAGAACCGTCTTAAAGTAATCTGTTGATTATTCTAAAACAAAAATATAAACTTTAAAACTATTAAAATATTTAAAAACTTAAATTTTTCTGAAACAAATCAAAATTAACATTAAACTTTAAAATTCTAAGCTAAATGTTTACCTCTCCGATCTACAACAGTTAGTCAAATAAGGAGTGGGTAAAGTGGCCTTTTAGGTTATGCATTGTCTGTCATTGCCATAGAGCTAGAACTCAAGGGTTTCTGACATGATGAAAGGATGTTATATTAGTTGGATGGATGCCGAGGGTGTTGATATGCTGGGGGACTATGTCAATTTAAAACTAGCATTGGAACTAGCTAACACAACTTATGATTTTTTCCCACGCAATATTCAAACACTGTTTTTTTTCACATGTATAAATAGTGCAGACTATGTAACCGTGCACTTGGTCTTGAGAGATCGCAGTAGGCGAGACAGGGTTTAGAGGGTCATTATAAATACTTTCTTACAAATATAAGGGCTGTCACAATGCTGACTTGCATGAGATGTATGGAACATGTTTTCAGAAGTGGTAGTACATGCAAGGCCAATTGCACGGTTACGTGGTCCACACTACATGTGTGTATACTAAGAGTGTATTTGACATATCAGTATAATAATGTCTTTCTAAAGTCTAACAAGAGAGTTCTTACAACTAACGTCATGCTAATCATCATACATTCAGTATAATGACCTTGAAGGTAAGCATATGCTAATGCCAAAAAAAACATACAGAGTAATAAGTGAACATGGGAATATTTAACAAATAACCCATCTTAGATCTATGTAGAGTTTCATGTGGCAACAAAATAAAAACTTAAGAGTCACAATTCTTGTGATGTGCAATAGTACTTAAACACTAATTTAGGGCTATTGGAGTAATAGAATGTCAATATAAACAGGAGGGTAAGTATGGTGCGGGATAAGATAATACTGTATAAAGAACAAGAATAACAGCCTTAAACTAATTTGTGCTAATTTTGCATTTCTCAGTCCATTTTTAGCAAATGCCTGCTCCTAATCTGTAGTTAAAACTAATAGTTTTTGATGGGTGGTATGTTTGGTGCAGGTTCTAACCTTTTTTAATATGGCTATGCTATCTGTTGAACTATTATGCATGATCTATGGCGTACTTTGCGTACCTAATCGTATTGTTGTTCTCATCTATGTTCTATGCAACTAAAGTCAGTGACAACCAAATTCAACAGGCATTTAATTTGTTCATTTTGATATCTCTCGCCATTTTCTGGCATTACTTAACTCCAGGAAGCAGTCACTTGTCTTGGTTTTTCCTCGCCATTTTGGCTCAATCTCGCTTGTTGATTCATCCATTTGATCTTCCAATTCATTTTTCAAATAATTGTTTCTCAAATTGTAAAATTATTTATTTTATCCTATTTAACTTACTTCTTATTACGAGCTTCCAAGGTTGGCCTCGATGTCTCCTATACACACACTCTGCTAATGGCCAGAAACAACTTTCAAGATTCTGTCCAGGGTAATGTCCCGTCCTGGATGTTTTATCAAGGGACTCTTTCTTGCTGCTGTTACAGGGCATTTCAAAAGTATGTGCTCTAATATTTCCTCTTCTTGCTTGCACACTCCACAGGTAGAGTCATTAGTAATATGGAACCTTTTCAAATATTTATTGGTGACAGTGTGTCCCATACGAGCTCGTGCCGCAAAAGATGCCACTGAATGTGATAGTGATTTTATCCTATTTAACTAATTATCAACTACACATTTTCACTATTTTCTCACTGAATGTTATTCAACCAAAAGTGTTAGCACGTGGTTACATGGGTAACTAGCTAGTGAAACTCTCTTGTAATTTATTATTGTAGTGAACATTTCAACTTAACCAATTTAAAGTTTTGGTGAAGAGTTCTATTGGAAACGTTGTGTACACACCTGATGCTTTCAACCATACCTGTGAAGGATATTGTATTCAAAGTAAGCTAGTGTTTTAGCGATTTTCATTATTCAAACTTAGTTCATAAATTCTTTGTCAAGTTTTAAACTCAATATAAATGACAAAGTTGCCTTGTAAATTTATCTGTGTTCCTCCAGAAATATTATTTTTTACTGTCTTTTTGTCAAATGCCTTGTTAGGAAGAATACCTATAAATAGAAATGAACATGAATAAACATAAGCGATAATGTTTAAATTCTTCGCTTCACTGTTGATTAAAAAAGCTTTTGGGGATTACACTTCTTTCTAGGGAAGACAAAATCATGGAAAACTATGAACCTGACTGAGGTAGCCTTAATCTAACGTGATCATATTTCAAAACATATCAGTTGAAAATTCAACATACCAGGCCTCTTGAAGCAATATTGAACTACAAAAAACAAAACACTTTTTAAGAGAGGATGGAGTTGAGTGTCAAAGTACAAAGGAGAGTTGAACGTAGCAAAAGTAGCAAAACATATAGACATCATTAGTGCACTGGTGATCCAAAGGCTTGAATAACTTAGTACAAATATTTTTTTTTATCTGTGAACAATGCACAGTGGTTGTGGCGTACTGGTGTATATACTAGAGCGGTGTGAAAAGTTCTCAGCCAGACAATGAAAGATCGTCATTTTCAGTTTTAAAAAGATTTTATTTTTCTACATAATCTCCCTTGACTTCAACACACTTGGTCCAGCGTTTTTCCAACATCAGTATTTTTTTTCGAAAGTGATAGTCTGGAAGGCTGTTAAAATATTTATTTAAGACCCTTTCAACGTCTTCATTGGATGTGAAACGCTTTCCAGAAACAAATTTCTTCAGGTTTGGGAAAAGATGGAAGTCCGAAGTTGCCAAATCAGATCGCCAAAGAAATCGTACCCCAAATCTTGCAATTTTCCCATTACCAACACACTTTTGTTAGCAGGTGTGTTTTCTTGATGAAAGATTACTTTTTTTTCAAGCCAGGCCTCTTCTCACGAATTTTGGTATCTAGCTGGTCAAGAAGGCTAGAATTATTTTCACTCATAATCATTCTGCTTTTTACAAGGTAATCAATTAACAGGTTTCCTTTTGCATCTCAAAACACACTGGCCATGACCTTTCCATCATATCCAATTGACTTCGCTTTCTTTGGCACTATTACCCACTGTTTTGAATGGTGTTTAGTATCGGACATGTAGTGATCAACCCACGTCTCATCCATGATGACTAATTGCCGCACAAAATCAGTTGGTTCCTTCTTGCATCGATTTAAACTTTGCTGTGAATGTCGTTTGCTTTTGAACCGCATTCAGCAAATGCGGCACCCACCTTGTGCAGAGCTTTTGCATTGCTAATTCTTCATACATGTTTTCCACCCTTTCTTCTGTACCCCAATAACCTCAGCTATCTCAAAACCTTTACTCTCCTATCGCCCAACACGATATCATGCACCTTTTGATAGTTTCTGGTGTGGTTCCAGTTTTTAGCCGTCCTTCACGTGGGTTATCTTCCAGTGGTGCGCGACCACATTCAAATTCAGCTGCCTACTTTGTAACTCTTGACATTGAAGGAGCAAAGTTCCGGTTCACTTTTGTCTACTTTGGATGAATTCTGATAGGGTTTAATCCATCTAAAACGGAATTCATCACTGCACGATATTTAAGTTTATCCATTTTAACAGAAAATACGCAAAACTACTAAAAAAAATTCCTGTACACAAGTTACTTGAGCAAACAAATTAAAGCTCATCATATGAACTAATGACATGTGGGTGCAGGCAGGAAAGATAAATTTTCACTAATTGGAATGCCATCTCTGGGTCTGGCAGAGAACTAATCACCCTACCCTCGTAGCTCTGAAGCTCAACAAACCCCCATTTAGTCCACATACCCCTCTCCGACTCTCTAAATATCGAGTAGGCAACTGGGTATCAGCTATCCAAAGCTCTTGCCATGTCTCCGAAGTAATACATCTTTTTGTATAATGTGCATGTCTTGACCTACTTCAAAAAAACCCAATTAAACTCAACAAATGTTTAGAAAAATCACCATAGCCTTTTATATTATATAAATAAATAATAAGCCTATGTTTTTAGGTTAAATTAATTATAAAAGATTTATCTTGTGATTTATTTATATATTTACGTATATTTTAAAATAATGTTGATGTTATCTATAAATGTGTATTTGTTATAGATATTAAATACAATTGTTATAGTTAATGATCCATATAAATATAATTTATGTATTACAGGCTTTGGCTTTGATAGAATTATTCAATGCTCCACATGGTAGATACAAATCAGATGTATATCTTCTCCCAAAGAAAATGGGTAAGTTAGATTGTTTTCATTTGTTTAGTGCTCAAGTAAAATTTTATCCGATTATGTCTTAAATAATATCTTATAAATTTTTTAAATTTATAAACTGAGATTGGTGAGAAAAAATTCAAGAACTTCCTTCTTATTTAGCCCTAATTATTAATCTTGCAAAAAATGATTTCCTAAATATTTTTAAAATATAGAATTTTAAATTACAAATACAATATTAAAAATCTTTGTTCAAATGCATTCAAGTAATCTTACGCTTTAAAATAAGATACTAAGCGATACAATGGTACTAGAAATATGAATAATTATTTGCTCTTAACCCTTAGCACTCGACTGTCGGGGGAGCCCCACCAAGCATATATTGCAGTTTACTCGTATGTCGGGGGTCACCCGACACGATTTTCAAATGCCTATAACTCGCCTGCGGCGAAGCCCACGGCATTCAATCTTTTACCGTTTGGTGCTACACTCTATTGACAATAATGTGTACTAAGTTGAAAATGTCTAGGAATATGTGAGTCATCACAAAATCTAGTTTGCCGCTACATTGTGAGCTGCAAGTAGATTACAGTTTTGTAGGTTATTTGTTTACTCGTAGTTTGTCCTGGCTTCATGTGCAATTAGTGATTCTGAAATTCTTGATCTTTTACCTGATCCTGATTTATTAGAATGTAGTTCAGTTTCATAAACAAAATAATTAAACCAACAGGTATTTGTAAATATAACCAGTTTATGGGTGGTGTAGATTTAGCTGTTCAATATAATGAACCGTGCAGTTTTACGAAACAAACAAATAAATGGTGGAGGAAAATGTTTTTCTGGTTATTAGATGTGGCTGTAGTAAACAGTTTTATTATCTATAATAACAAAAAAAGAAAGAGAGAGAAAATCCTGTTAAACAAAAATAGTTTCGCCAAAACTTGGTGAGGGAACGCATTGGTGATATGAGGAATAACCCATATAGTAAGAGGCCATCAACTAATGACAAAGAAGAAAGACTGAATGGGAAATTACATAAATCTTTTCCAATGATAAAAGTAGTTCTAAGGATTGTGTAGTTTGCAGTAAAAGGAAGATAAAAGGAGGTAGAAGGGAAATAGCTTTTCACTGCAAAACATGCAGCAGACAACCAGGACTTCATCCGGAAGACTGTTTTCAAAGATATCATACTATGCAATAATAAAATCATGTACATACAGTATTAGTGAATAAAAATAGCTTAGTTTACTAAAATCATGTAAGAGAAAAAGTTTTCTATAAACAGTAATGAAACTTACAGGTGAGGAATTTGTCTCAATTTAATTACAAATGGGGAAGCAAAGCATGTTAAAAAAAATCCGAGTGCTAAGGGTTAAATTTTGTAGTCTATTACGTTCGGTGAAACTTATTAATCAATTTCATATTAGTTTATGACTATCCGAACATTAAAGTAAACTAATGTAAAAGGGATTAATAATTATTTGTAAAGCGTAACTTATATAAACAAATATTTGCAAATTTCAGCAAATTGACACTATGTAAACAATTTGTCTGCCTTTGTAACATGCTTGTGATTATTTTAATATTAAGTTAGTTATGTAGCTTTTTTTGTACATACCATTTTGTATTTTAAATTAGTATAAAGATGAAAGGTACTAACAAAGTTGACATATTCGTAAATGAATGCAAATGAATTTGTATTTGTAAATAAATAATTGTAACTTTTACTAGAACACGAATAGTTTGTCATTTACCTAATTACTTTTGTATGATTATACACTCATAATAAATAAAAATACAGTGGAATGTTATACACCATGTTGGGAAATTTGATATCTCTAAAAAGGTTAAGTGAAGTTGTATGACTTATTTAATATTTTAACCAAATATATTAATTTGTTTTAATATATGTGATGCAATAAAGAAATCGTGTACTAGACTTTACGGAAATGTCTACTTATGTCATCTCCTTTAGGGTGCACTAGAGTCTCGATGATTCGAGGTAGATGGGACTGAGATCTCCTGGGATTACTGAAAACTTGGATTACACAAAAATACGTTCTGTGTATTAAAAAAAATAGGATTTTCATTGAACCCTTATAATATAAGTAATTAAAAATGCACTAATATGTTTATAGAACTTTATATGAACATTTGTTATGCGTCTTAAGCCCAACTCATTTCCTTTGCATACTGTATTGAAATGAACATTTCTTGGATGCCTGACTCATTTTCTTAGCATACCGTATTGATATAAATCTTTTCATGGAGGCCCAACTCATTTCCTTTACATACTGTATTGAAAAGAACATTTCTTGGATGCCTGACTCATTTTCTTAGCATACCGTATTGATATAAATCTTTTCATGGAGGCCCAACTCATTTCCTTTGCATACTGTATTGAAAAGAACATTTCTTGGATGCCTGACTCATTTTCTTAGCATACCGTATTGATATAAATCTTTTCATGGAGGCCCAACTCATTTCCTTTGCATACTGTATTGAAAAGAACATTTCTTGGATGCCTGACTCATTTTCTTAGCATACCGTATTGATATAAATGTTTTCATGGAGACCCGACTTATTTCCTTTGCATACCTTATGACTATAAACATTTCTTGGATGCGTGACTCATTTTCTTAGCATACCGTATTGATATAAATCTTTTCATGGAGGCCTAACTCATTTCCTTTGCATACTGTATTGAAAAGAACATTTCTTGGATGCCTGACTCATTTTCTTAGCATACCGTATTGATATAAATCTTTTCATGGAGGCCCAACTCATTTCCTTTGCATACTGTATTGAAAAGAACATTTCTTGGATGCCTGACTCATTTTCTTAGCATACCGTATTGATATAAATCTTTTCATGGAGGCCCAACATTTCCTTTGCATACCGTATTGATATAAATGTTTTCATGGAGACCCGACTTATTTCCTTTGCATACCTTATGACTATAAACATTTCTTGGATGCGTGACTCATTTTCTTAGCATACCGTATTGATATAAATCTTTTCATGGAGGCCTAACTCATTTCCTTTGCATACTGTATTGAAAAGAACATTTCTTGGATGCCTGACTCATTTTCTTAGCATACCGTATTGATATAAATCTTTTCATGGAGGCCCAACTCATTTCCTTTGCATACTGTATTGAAAAGAACATTTCTTGGATGCCTGACTCATTTTCTTAGCATACCGTATTGATATAAATCTTTTCATGGAGGCCCAACTCATTTCCTTTGCATACTGTATTGAAAAGAACATTTCTTGGATGCCTGACTCATTTTCTTAGCATACCGTATTGATATAAATCTTTTCATGGAGGCCCAACTCATTTCCTTTGCATACTGTATTGAAAAGAACATTTCTTGGATGCCTGACTCATTTTCTTAGCATACCGTATTGATATAAATGTTTTCATGGAGACCCGACTTATTTCCTTTGCATACCTTATGACTATAAACATTTCTTGGAAGACCAATACGTCATATTCTTTCAAAATGATTAGATAGGATCAAATAGAAATAGCCTCGAATTCAACGAAAGCTCGAAATATCGGAACTTAGATTACCGAGAATCTACTGTAGTCTTCTTATAAACTCATATAATGAATCCAGTGTTTTTCCATGTTCAGGAAGTGTCAAAATATTAAAATAGCATGGAAAAGTCAGAAAATTTACTATTTATAAAACTGCTCAATTTCTATTTCTTAATCCTTTGAGGACCAAACAGAATTTGAGTATGTCCTAATATTGACATCTGGCTTCTGAGCAGTTGATGCCACCATAACTGCACAGTTTGGTACTATCTGTATTCGTAGACATTCAGGAGAAAAATCATAGCTTTACCTCTATAAGAGATATTGTTGTGTTTTTGGTATCAAAATGTTTAAATATATATTCTTTTTTACTAAAAAATGAAATATATTTTATAACAAAAATTTTATTAAAATCGTATTTTTTTAACATTTGTATTTTATTCTATAGGGCTGTATAAAAATATATGCTTGTTACAAATTATAGATCAAATTATTGGTTACCTAGACAAATCCTCTTCACTGTCACTATTGGATGGCTCAAGTACAAACTTCGGCTCACCTTCATTTACAGAAAATATCAGTGAATTCGATGGTTCAATAACATCAGGCTTATAAGTAGGGTCTAATCTGAATCAAGGGTCCCATCAAGCAATCTGTCAAGTTCATTTGTTCTAAGTTTTTGTGTGACATGATGGACAAAACTAAATTACAATACTCAAACATAATCGCTCCAAACTTGAACAAAGTGGTTGTGGTTGTGCAGCCTAGATGGCAGCTAACACGCATCACTGATCCGAACCACTGATAGTGTGTTATTCTAATTGAGTAGTTATTTTTGTTATTTCAGTATTATTTCTGGTTGAATAATTGTTTATGTAGTAAACAACATAATAAAATTGTATTCTATGATCTAGTAACATATGATTTTAAATAATAATTGAAAACCTCGTCTAGATATCTGTTGGTCGGTCCTATTCGCATATTTTTCGAACATCCAAAAATCGCGCAGCCTGTCCTTTTTACCGTTGTTTTTGGTCTCCAAAAATCACACAGTTGGTCCTTAGAGGGATAAGGAAAACTACAACAGCTATTTTTTTCAAGCTTCGATCAGTCACTAAATTAAACAACAGTAAAATATTTAAACTTATTTGTAACATTTTCTAACACATTACAGCGATTTTTCAACATTGTCAACACTCCGATTTTGATATTTGTCATAGCGTGGTACAACCTGTCCAATATCGTTCTGAGATAAAGCCGTCACCTGTGCTTCCAACTATCTTTTAACTCTAGTGTGCACCCCGTCTATGCTAAAATACTGTCCTCCTATCCAACCTTTCATCTGAGCAATTTATCTAAAATCAGATGGAGCCAATTCAAGGCTGTTTGCTGTGTGATCAAAATCATCCCACTGAAAACACTGCCGAAGTTTCTTCGTTGCAGCTGTAGTGTGAGGCCACGCACGGTCATGGAGAAGGACAGTGCCTGATAACAACATCCATCTCCGCTTATTCTGGATTGCTATTCATAGACTTTGAATGGTGCTGTATGAGGCTGCAGTGATGGTCGTACCACATTCCAAGGATTCAACCAATAGAATTTCATTTTGGTCCTAGAACAGAGTAGTCATAACTTTCCAATAAGCAAAATTCACTCAAACTTCTTTAGCTTACTTGGAGAATGATTCTGCATCCCCTATTTGGATTGTTTTTTTTTTGTTTCAAAATTAATGTCTCCCCTCCTGTGAATTAAAAAAAAAAAAATCTTTATCATGGTAGTATTTGAGAAAGATGAAGGTAGAGATGTGTTTTGTGATGGTTAAACCGCATCTTGGGAACCCATCTCACACACAGTTTACTGTACTGAAGTCTCTCACTCACAGTTGAATCGAGAACTGACCTTGAAATTTCAGGGATAAATCACAACACAGAAATTGTGAAACAATGATATTTCCAATCGTCTGATCCACTCACTAAACAAGGTCATTGGTTAATACAACCTTCCTGGGCCGCCTAAATTATGGACTTCTGTATGTCCTACTATGAAGCTCCTGCAATATTGTTGTATTTTGCTCATAGAAACTCATTTTGTCAAGTTTCACTATACACATTACTTATTCGTTGAATTTTGGCTGCAATGGACATCTTAGCCTGTAGAAATCAAATAGCCGCACACACTCACGCTTGTTGGGAGATGTTCGTTAAAAATTGAACAGACTGAAGTGATGCTATTGTCAGCCATATTAGAGAACTGGTGGTACCCAACACATCTGCGCAAAGGCTCATCAGATATTTTGGAGGTTTTTAATTCCACTGATTAGACCTTGAATAAAAATATACCTCGTATGTTTCTGGTTTGTAAATTTTTCTGTTACATTTTAATAAACAAGTCACTTCACTTCTATTTAGTTTACTTTTTAAATTTTAAAATATGTTTGCATTAAATAATTCAAATTTATACTGAATAAAGTTTACACATAAAGAAAGCCGAGGTAGGTTTGTTGTATTTATTTGATTCACCTATGTCTTCCTTGATATTGTACTATTACGGTTTTTTTATTAAAAGAATAATCTTTATTGTATTCTGATAAAAGATATATATTTCTACTGAACTGTTTAGCTCGTAAAACTGTATCACATTCATATAAAGAAATATTGTTTGTAGTTATATATCTTTTTCTAGATGAATATGTAGCCAGTCTTCACTTACCAACCTTTGATGCACATCTTACCGAACTTAGTGATGACCAAGCTAAATACTTGGGGCTCAACAAAGCTGGTCCTTTTAAACCAAACTACTATAGGTATACACCAAGTTTGATTGAATATTTACTATAAAATGTCTTTTTGTTTGTTTGTGTTTGTTGGTTTATTTATAAACTATTGTGTTTGTTGGTTTATTTATAAACTATTGTGTTTTTTGGTTTATTTATAAACTATGTTAATTGGTGGAGGCTTACAATTGTTCACCACCTCTATTGCCGAAAGTACAAAGAAGACTTGAAAGTGTTCCTCTATTTAATTTTATATGCTGTGAACTCCTATTTGTAACAAATAAATATAAATACGTGATCTATCACTTTCCAATGTGTGTGTGTATGTTTTCTTTTTAGATCAGTTTTTCAACTTAGTGGTTCAGCTGAGGCACTAATGTAATAAATATATAATGTATTTTTTTTTCTTTTTTCCTCTGATTTCCCAGTTCTATTTAAAAATGTACATTTTACTTCAAAATTTCTTGCATTTATTATTTTTTTTGCATTGTTTTTACAATTATTTAAGTTGAATAATTTAATTTACATTATTTGTTTTGCACTTCTAGCATACACTTATGTATAGGAATATGTAAATCTTACCTATATTATCACTAACTTAGATTTTATATAAGTACAGTCATTTTGGGAAATGTTTCTTTTGATGAACTCAGAATGTATCTCAGTTAACCCATTTCTGATGAAATGATTTTCGATCCAGGTATGAATTAATTCTGTACATCAGCTGAGTTGTATTTCAATTAGAAAATATTTTCATTTATAAAGTATTAAATATTATATATTTTATGTGGGTGCAATTATTTATTCATTATTTTGTACCTTATTTAGTTTATTATTTAGTAATTGGTTAATATTTTTAACCATAACTAGTAAAAACAAGTTAAAAATTACGATCTTAAGTTTGCAGTTCATTTTGGATGTACTCCAAAAATATACTAATTTTCAGTTTTGACACAGCATTGCACAACAAACATCTGATACTGACCTACACCAAGTAGCAAATATACTGAGCCAGAAAATCTACTTGACATACAAATCAATGACAGGTCTATCTTGTCTAGAACATCTGATGAAAGGACAACTTATGGGCTATAAATATCCTTATCTTTCCTGCAGGTTTCGAGGGGCAATAAATATGCCTTAAACACCACAGGTGTCTAGTCTTGTACATGACACATCCAAAATAAACTCTCTTAAACTGAACAAACACAGACAACGAGAGTCATGACAAAAAGCTGATGTCTGTATGATCTGTACCACTAATGGGTCACGACAAACAACTTTGCAATGTGTTAACTTGATTTGTTCTAATCTCTATGCCATTATTCAGAATAAAAAATACTTCAAAATTTCGGCTTTGATAAATGTTACTCACTGTCATTAATATTCTGCAGGTAGATAGATATCGATTGTTGGCAGATAATGGTAATTGTTCGCTTACGAATGCCCCACACACTCTATAAGACTGTATTGGTATGTGTTTTGACTTGATTTATTCAAGTTTTTGTTCATGTGTCTTTGCACTGCTGATATTCAAATAGAAAACTACATTCAGGTTATATCATTACCAATACACATTATAACATAACATTTTAAAAGTCTTTACTACATCAATTTCCCGTAGATAATTATTTTATATTTTAATTCCCTGTAGTCCTCATAAAATACAAAATGTAACAATTTTAGCAATACTAGCGTTACCCACCGTGTGTTGCTGCACCTGGAATCATAATTTTATAATGGAAAATTATTATTTATTTTTCCAGTAACAAAAGCAAATCTCTATAATTCTCTGTGAGAAAAGCACAAATGTTCCAAATTTAACCAACAATGGTGAATAATTATCCTTGTGCCTTGTTTATGGTTTTGCGAACGCAATATGCAAAGGAAATTGTAGTAATTTGTAGTCAAAGGGTAAATCGGAAGAAATCAACGGTATTTGGGGAACTAAGATCAACTCTCCTTTAAATTTCCCACTTATATGATTTCTGCCTTGATCAAAATGGGTCTCAGTTTTTTTGTTGTCAGTCTGGTTCCATTGCACAGCTTTGTTGGATTAAAACTTCGCAAGAGTATTATCAACGATCCTACTTTTAATGTCAATAAGCGAGGTGGCAATAATTGTACATAGAATTAAAAAATTTTAAACAATTTAATGATGTATTTTTTTCACATTATGTTTATAATGTTTTTAATCAATTGAACATTACGCTAGTATAAAACCATCCTAAGCCTCTGGGCCGGAGCACTGTAGATAGATCTACGCCAAACTTCACACAAACCATCCTGGAAATATGTTAAACAATCCTTCCAAATTTCATTATTTTCTGTTTAGTGTTTTAAGCGTCCATAAGATACACACATACATCGGTTTATATATATATATATATATATATATATATATATATATATATATATATATATATATAGATTTTTTGGACTAGGAGACTGACAGACTTACCTTGGTAAGAGTCCACACTGTAGTCTTGAAATAGAAACACATAAAAGCACTTAAACAATGATATATTTCAACCACACAGTGGTCTTTATCAATCGAAGAGAAAACACAAAAAGAAATATGAGAGAATGAAATAAAATAAATATAAGTTGTAATCACAGATTGTGTAGAGTAGAAATCAGATGACACAGATGCACAGATTAAAGATATATATATATAAATTGTTTCCATGAGCATATGAGTGATTATAGTTTATATAAGTCTGTCAGAGGAAAAGAGATAAGGTTATTGGAAAAAAAAAAAAAAAAAAAAAAAAAAAAAAAAAAAAAAATTGATTTATCTGATGTTGAGGTTAGGGGAAAAAAAAAAAAAAAAAAAAAAAAAAAAAAAAAAAAAAAAAATTGATTTATCTGATGTTGAGGTTAGGGGATTCTCTGGACTTGGTATACCACTGGTATGATAGTTCCCACCTTCTCAGTTCTGAGGGATTGCAATCAGGGGGGAGTGATTTAATTATTTAAAGTTCGAAGTGTTTTCTCTTCGATTGATAAAGACCACTGTGTGGTTGAAATATATCATTGTTTAAGTGCTTTTATGTGTTTCTATTTCAAGACTACAGTGTGGACTCTTACCAAGGTAAGTCTGTCAGTCTCCTAGTCCAAAAAATCTAAATAATCTTTACCAACCAAAACTAACCTAAAAAATATATATATATATATATATATATATATATATATATATATATATATATATATATATATATATATATATATATGATCATATTGCATACAACATGGATCAGATCCAGTGCATCAATATTCTATCTCTAGTGAATTATAATATACAGTAAACTCCTGATTATCCGTGGAATAGGGTGGCTCGGCAATGCCGGATAACCGAATTCTCCGGATAATCTGCTGTGAACAAAGAATACGCAAAACGATCGATAATCGATTATTATACCATAAGTTACACAAATAATGACCCCGGTTAATGCAATTCACAAATAATCTTCAGAGGACAAAATAAATACAGAAAATAATTTAAATTGTCGATGTATATGATGGATTATAACATGTACATTTATATATCTAACTATTTACAATACGTACATAAGTATATGTCAAAAGTAATTATGTATGTACATATGTTATTTCCTTTACACATAATACTTTCACTTTTTAACAAAAAAATCTCACTTTCGTTTTTTTGTGAGCACTGATTTAGCTCTACTTGTGTGACGTGTGTCACAAAGCCATAAAGATCGATAATGTATATGACAGACATGGATAATGCATATGTCATGGCCTAGACTATTTATAGCCGAGATTAGCTGACATTTGTTTACAATCTTATAATACACATTAGGTTTTCGGGCATCCAAGCATTTTGTCATTGTCTCTTATATACAGTAATCTGTTCCCACCTTGAGTTGGTTCATTCACTCTAACAGGACAGTTATCGTTTATCCTTGCGTTATTTGAGATAAATTAGTTTACTTTTATGATCGTTGTTTTTACCGGATATTGTACTGCGTTGAGTGGTTAAAAAAATTAAACCTAATTAGAACTGTTCATGAAACTCCTTGAAGCATTGTTGAATGCAAAGAGGAGGCTCCTCGGGGCAAGCGAAGCAATATTCTGAAATAAATCGTATAAATACAATAGTAATTTTAATTAAACTAAACAAATGTTTTAAATTTATTTATTTATTGCAAAGATTAAAATGTTTTTGTGCATAAGAAATACACAAAAATATAAAATTTAATAACAAATGCACAAAATAGTATGTTTATTCAAAAACATTAGAACAAAAATAAACCACCACTTTTTGGGAAAAAATAAGTCTTTAAAAAAATGCAATTATAAAACATTGTAAACGTTAAAATTGTTTAAAGATACAAAAATAAGAGACATATAGCACTACTAACTTACCCAATATTCGAATCTCCAAAAAGTTAATTTGTGATGGTCGGATTTAAAAATGACTCAGGCACAATGTTCTTCAAACTGTTCTGAAATACTGACGAAAAAATCAAACCTTTATACAGACATTCAGCGACACCAGAGAAGTTTCAATTAGACTGAGAGTGATATTGCCAGAGTTCTCACCGTCCTTAGGAAGAGAAGAGGGGAGCACACTGGCATGCCCTCAGTGAGTCGCAAGGGAACCCAAAACGTGCTGGGACGCTCGCCGTGCTGAACGTGTTAATAGCCACCTTGCTCGCCCCTTTTATTTCGCTGGCCCGCGTCGGGATGCTTCCCTTTCAATGTAAAAATTAGTACGTACATATTTACATATCTATTCCCTACATCTTAACTTCTATTAAGCCTTATATGTATTTACGTCGTAATTCACTGTTTGGAAATTTAAACACATGAATCTGATTGGAATAATAATTGGATATTTTTAAAACAATGGCAGACCCCAGATAATCCGCAAATTGGTTAATCCGCCCATGGATAATCGGGAGTTTACTGTATATTCCATTTGTAGTATTGTCAACAGTAATCCAAGTTACGATAAACATAGTTATTTTTCTACTTTACCACCCACCATTGCTGACATCAGAAATGTTGCGTTAGAGCCAAGGCATTACCATGTGCTGCTAATCGCCCATATATCACTTACTTGACATATATTACCTGTTTATACAACATTGAGAAAGTAATGTTTCATTCAGTGGTGTGTCTAATTACACTATGAATATTGCTGTATCAGAGATACAATATGTTTAACATTTTATTTCTATGTATTAAATATTTACAAGGCTACACATAACCTACTTGTAACACGGTTACATTCCTCTGAGATGAGTCTCAAAACATTTTTAAGGATATAGGTCAAGCATACTTTTAGGGCAAGCTGAACACGGGAATGTGGTTTATGTTCTTTTGCATTTGATGTAGCAAACTCTGTACCTTATGATCTTTCCACCTTTTTGCTTTAAGCTCAAAATTTTTTTATAATTGGTGAAGAGCATTGTAAGAAGAGTTGAAAGGAGAGACCAACAGTTATTCTTAGAGCAATAATGATTTTATTACTTCCAGTTGAAAGTCGTAGAAGCTCATATGCTTCTGTTATACAATATGTTTGCTGTTATATAAATAGTATGTATTTTTTTTAAATTATATATATATCGGTTTTGCGGTAGAGGTTTTCATGAAGCTTGTGCTAATATCTGTCATCTCATTTTCAAATTTTGTGCTAATATAGCTCACAACCCTGTAATTTTCCCACTTTCCCATAATATTATCATTTCAGTGTACTATGCTGTGGTGTCACCTTTCTTTAGTTTCACAGATTTTACGACTTCTGGTATTTTCTTCCGTGAAGCTTTCGAGTTCTGCTACCATATGTTTTGTTTTTTAAGAATGTGGATGCCAAGTTAAAACTGTTGTAAAGCTGCCCTATATAACGCTTGTCCAATGTTCAGATGACCTTCCGTCAGATTCATGACAACGTTTTAGTAGCTCCCTTTTTAGAGAGATCTCCTATTTTACCACCATATACTCAGATCTTTACTGTTAGTCCCTCTGATTCAGTCAAGAAATAAACTTGAATATATAAACAAAAAACACTGAAATATCAAAGCAATAAAGAAAACACTAGTAAAATAATGAACAAAGATATAAACTCTCAAAAAATAAAATGAGGAAAAATAAAGATAGCAAATTCAATAAAATTTCAACGATTAGCAAAAATCTAGCACTGAGAATAAACACAAACTACTTATGACAGGAGCTAAGCACATACTGAAGATAGATTATGCCTATCATTGTACTACAAATAGAGACCAATTGTGACACTTGAATGCAGAGTCATCGGATCCAATGCATGCCACACACAATGTGCAATTTTATCTGACTTGTTGAATGCAACAATTTTGTATGTTAAAGTAATTTTTTTACAAAATGATATGTTTCTGATGATATTTAACATTTATAAATAGTAAAGTAGTGTTTTTAATTCAAAGTACTTATTTTATAATTTATGGTTCAAATAAAATTAGTGATTTTTTTCTTTACTAGAAATCTAGACAAATGTACAATTAGTATTACAGATTTTATGCTTCTTCATTTAATAACATTTAATTTTATATACCACAAAATATGTTTGTTTAAATGTTTTTGTGAAACTTTATGTGTCAAAACATTTCATACACTATATATCTGTATAATTTATACACAACTACCACTTGCAATTTGTATAAATGCTTGCTTTTATTTTTTTTCTACACTAACATCTTCTACTCCCCTCTTGTTAGAATATCTCTTATTGTTCTTCAATACCAGAAAGAGGTGAAGCAAGTTGCAGAATTTCACTTCATAATTTTTTTGTATTTTTGTGGGTAATCTTTTTCTGTTCATTTACTCCTGGTTTGAATGGAGTACAGCACACTTATTTAGTGCCGCAATATTCATTAATGAAAAAAAAAAACACAAAAGGGTGCCATCTCTTGGTTTCTTGTGATATATAATGTACCCTCCTAAATAATGTCAACAATGTCAACATTAGTAACTCATTTTATTGTTATAATATTTGGCTTTATCTTTTGAATACTTTCTGGGTCTCATTATCATTATGCTTTCACAAAAAAAGCAAATGTTTTTTATGTTTAGAAACTCACAAAACTAATCTGAAGGTTTTTTGAAAAGCAGATGAGCTAAGGCACTGTTCTTTTTTGACATTTTAGTTGTTAATACGTTTTATATAATTATATAAATATCTGTGGAGTTTATAATTATAATATTTCATTACTCAGTTACATTAAATAAAAACAGATTTAATACACAGAACTAAAACACTTCATTTTACAGTAACAGAAAATTTGAACGAGAAAACAAAAATTGTATACTGGGTAGGTCTAACTGACTCATGTTGATTACATTATCTGTCATTTGTTAGACAAAAGTAACAGGTAGCTCAAAGTTAGTGGTGTCAGCAGTGCCTACTGACTGTTTTGGGAATGTACATGTCCTGTCACTTCACTATAACATCTTTATCTTACAAAAACGTAAAAATTTAAATGGTAAGTCAGATGGACTAGTGCTAGGTTGACATGCCCGTCCTTAGCAGACTTTTTTTTCAGGCAATAACAGTAACTTTCTCCAAAATTTAAAAGAAATTATTGGATTTTCTGCTGGCTTTTTACTTTTATTCACTTTCACTCTAACTTCTAATTCACTTTCCGAAGTAGTTTTTAAACCTCCTAAACTTATTTCGTTTTTACACCTGGCACACTATTTGCTATATGTCGTCTCAGGGTGAGTAGAGGCAAGCCAGGTTGCTGGGGGATTAGGAACTGCTCGGCCTATGAATAGGCGGGAATGGCCCAGCGAGTACATCCCATTGGTGACTCATTGCCGATTACTCCATTTAAAAACGTTAATGTAATAAATACAAATTATTTGAGAAAAAGAATAATACTGTTTCCTTAATTATTATTAAACAAGCTATTGCATGTTTTTCTTGTGTTCTCGCTGGGCCATCCCCACCTATTCATTACCCAGCTAATCCCCCAGCTACTAGGCTTGCCTCTACTTACCCTGAGACAGCATATAGCAGCAGAGTCATTACTTCAGTTCTTAAAGGATTATGTAGCTATAAGTGTTATTTTCAGTGTGAACTTCAGTCAAATTTACTAAACACTAAGAAACAAGTTTCCTATAACCCTTTTACTGAAACAGCCTTTTTATAGTTTCATAACATAAATCTTATAAGCCACAAGAGTCTAAATTCGGGTCATACAAGATTATTCACAAACTGATCGGAGTTTGTATATATATATATATATATATATATATATATATATATATATATATATATATATATATATATATATATATTCTTGATATTTAACGTTATCCATTGTTTTTCCGTTGCACTGACTTTATGAAGTTAATATATTACTAAGTAAGTAATTTAATCCACCATTAAGTGCAATAATTTTACCTTGAGTGATGAGGCACCTTTCGGTCAATTGACCATTGTGATTCGACAATGGTCAATTGACCGAAAGGTGCCTCATCACTCAAGGTAAAATTATTGCACTTAATGGTGGATTAAATTACTTACTTAGTAATATATTAACTTCATATATATATATATATATATATATATATATATATATATATATATACACACATATGTGTGTGTGTGTGTATGTGTATTTATATTTATATGTATATATTTTTAGGTTAGTTTTGGTTGGTAAAGGATTATTTAGATTTTTTGGACTAGGAGACTGACAAACTTACCTTGGTAAGAGTCCACTCTGTAGTCTTGAAATAGAAACACATAAAAGCACTTAACCAATGATATATTTCAACCACACAGTGGTCTTTGTCAATCAAAGAGAAAACAGATTGCTACACAATCTGTGATTATAACTTATATTTATTTCATTCTCTCATATTTCTTTTTGTGTTTTCTCTTTTTTTTCCATTTCAACCGAAGAAATATACTGTTGTATAGGCAGCTCACAATGGCATTTCCAGGAAGTTGTTTATTTTATGAATTGAATGATAGGCGAAACACATGTTGGCAATTGACTGCATGTTATAGTTCGGTTCAGTTAACACGTTCAGCATGGCTAGCATTCCGGCACGCTCTGGGTTTTCTTACAGATGTGCTCCCAGCTTATTTCCTTAGAGCAAACCGGCATGCTTACTCCCAGGCTAATTGAAACTTCTCTATTGTCGATATCTATATAAAGGTTTGATTTTTACGCCAGTGCTTTAAAAGAGTTTGGAACACATTGTGCCTGAGTTGTTTTTAAATCCGACCATCCCAAGTTAACTTTTGATGCTTCGACTGAAACAATGATTTAGGAAGTTTTATGAACAGATTTAATTTGGTTTAACTTTTATATTTTAATGTTTTTTTTTTAGTTTGAACCATTTACCGCGGCAGAATATCCGGTAAAAACAACGATCATAAAAATTAACCAAGTTTTCTGAACTAACGCAAGAATAAACGATAACTGTCTTGTTAGAGTTAATAAACCAACTGAGGTGGGAACAGACTATTGTAAATATGAGTCATTGACAAAATGCTTGGACGCCCGATTGTGTCAACATAAGATTGTAGTAAACCAATGTCAGCTTATCTCGGCTATAAATAGTCTCGGACGTGACATATGTATTATCTTTGTCTCCGTTTACATTACGATCTCCGAAACACTTGGCATAAAAAGAAACAAACATTCTGAGTGAAACGTTGAGTGCTTATTTTAGTATGTAATATATTTTAGTAGTAGGGTCTTTAGTTTTGTATATAAATTTTCTTTTTTCTCTGTCTTTTTTATTGTGTTTTCTTATTTGTCATACAGTAATTTATCATTTGTATTATTTCTTTTTTTAAATTGTGACCCGATAAATAAAACAATATTTTAGAGTCTAATACACTGTTCTGACGTCACCAATAAAAATGTATATGTTAGAAATAAAATTATTGAGATGAAAACAACGGGGTCAATAATTAGATGCTACGACAGGCTATGCAACCCGCATGGCGTTTCACTGCTGTCAGAGCTGGAAGTTAAGGAAAAACAGGCAGTAGTTTGATGAGATCACCAATATCGCCGCCGTGTTGAAACTGTTAAAAAATGTAATACGGTTAATAAATAATACAGTTACTAAATTACGGCCTACTGAGTTTGCTTCGATTAAATTCTACTACGTTCAAGTCATGCTTCCTGAAAATGAATTGGTGAGTGTACTTATTTACCAGTAAGTTTTCATAAGCATTAGATAACTTATCATAATAGCCTATACAGAGTAGACCCAATGAAAAATATTGAATGTGGATATCTAATACAATGAAGAAACATCAATAAAACATTTTTACCAACTTGAATTTCAAATAAATTGAGACTTTATAAAACATTATCCTATAATAACATTGGCCTATTACACTAACTACTCTCGTGATATTATACTGTATCCCTTTTATTACCGCAGGTAGTGCGATATGCGTAAGATGGGGTGGGAGCATTCTTTACAACACAACCTCTCAATAACGAATACCTCTCTACAACGAATTTCTTTTCTGGATAATCGACTTTGTTATACAGAGGTTCGACTGTATATATATATATATATATATATATATATATATATATATATATATATATATATATTAGGGATTGGCCGATTCCGATTCTCGATTCCAGGAATCGTCGATTCTAGGTGGTATCGAAGAATCGTCGATACTCGATTCTTCATTCATAAAGTATCGATTCCGATTCCTATTTTGTTAACTATTAAAATATGCGTGTGGAGTAATTTATTACCAAACAAATTTTATTACCAAAATTTATTATATTTGTGTGGAAAAATAATTAATTACCAACTATGTCTTATTTATGTATTAGTTGATTTGAATGAATTAAATGATTAAAGTAAACGAAAATATTATTATTTATGAAGCAACAGCAATCAAGATCGTAACCATTTCCGGTCGTTTGACATCGCTCGTCTCTTTCTCTCTCTCTCTCTCTCTCTCTCTCTCTCTCTCTCTCACTAAATGTCAGAACAAAACACAAAAAAGTACAGTAAAAACTCGATTAACCGTCACCGTCGGAACCGTGGCCATGACGGTTGAGTGAATAGACGGATAACAGAAACACTGTATTATTCCTCCGAAACTTAACCTTAATAAATTATATTATAGACAGATATCACTCTCACGGTTGAAGGTTTTGTGTAGCCTATTACATTAAAACAGAATTTTTAAAAGGTTTTGCCATATGACCAAGATGTTAACTAAAAATTAAATATTAGAGAACTAGCATGTAAGCTAATATAACTTGAAAGAATCGAGAATCGACTAAAGAATCGAGAATCGAAAGGAAAATTTTAGAATCGGAATCGGAATCGGAATCGAACATTTTAGGAATCGGCCCATCCCTAATATATATATATATATATATATATATATATATATATATATATATATATATATATTAAATATGGTGATATGTTTTCTTGTAATATAGTTAATAAATTAAAAATATTTCAAAAACAAGAATACTTTTAATGAATATATTTATTCAAAGCTTTTCGCCGATAAAATAGTACCAGCATCTTAAGGAAAATAATTATCTAATCTAGAAAATTAGATAATTATTTTCCTGAAGATGCTGGTACTATTTTATCGGCGAAAAGCTTTGAATAAATATATTCATTAAAAGTATTCTTGTTTTTGAAATATTTTTAATTTATTAATTTTATATATATATAGTTTTAGGTTAGTTTTTGTTGTTAAAGATTATTTAGATTTTTTGGACTAGGAGACTGACAGACTTACCTTGGTAAGAGTCCACTCTGTAGTCTTGAAATAGAAACACATAAAAGCTCTTAACCAATGATATATTTCAACCACACAGTGGTCTTTGTCAATCAAAGCGAAAACACAAAAAGAACTCTGTATATATATATATATATATATATATATATATATATATATATATTACTATTGTAAATACTTTTATCCACCACTAAGTGCAATAATTTTACCTTGTTATATCAACTTCATAAATTCAGTGCAACGGGAAAATAATGGACAACGTAAAATATCTATATATATATATAGGCTCGTGCACAACTGTTTTAAGAAAAACATTGTAGATGTGTTTGAAAACTACCAAGAATCCAAGAGTTTGTGTAGTTGCAGAAGAAAACTAGGAAAAACTTGTATTGGTGAAGTTAGAAATAGTCTATAAACTTTGGAAGTAAAGGGGAAAACCAATAATTTACATAAAAAAAGTGTAATTTTAAATTTTAATTGGTGTTGTGTAATATAATTAGTGCCTTACAGATAGATTAGGATAACCTGGGGTTCCCCACAAATATTTTGGAAATAAGAATTAATGTTTATTTCCATTAGTAAAAACAGATAAGATTTTCACACTAGATAAAATGGGTAGAGAAAATACAACCAACTTTATTAATTTGTGATATAACATGTTTACTGTGATATGTTGTGCTGTTAATATCAGGAAGCATGGACCACCACAAGGTATAGTATTGTAATGTAGTTGGGGAACTGCCTATGCTAGGCATGATTCATCACTGTCAGTTTATATAATCACTTTTAGGGTTTGTTTAACAAAGTTGAACTTAATGGAGAAGTATTGACCGCCCTGTGACCAAGGTATTAGATAGCAGATGAAGGATTATTTGTTTTATACTTTGCATCTTCGGTAATTGTATTGAGCTAATTAATTTGTTTTCATATATACAACTAGGGATGGGCCGATTCCGATTCTCGATTCCAGTAATCGTCTATTCTAGGTGGTATCGAGGAATCGTCGATACTCGATTCTTCATTTATAAAAGTGTCGATTCCGATTCCTATTTTGTTAACTATTAAAATATGCGTGTGGAGTAATTTATTACCAAACAAAATTTATTACCAAAATTTATTATATTTGTGTGGAAAAATAATTAATTACCAACTATGTCTTATTTACGCATTAGTTGATTTGAATGAATTAAATGATTAAAGTAAACGAAAATATTATTATTTATGAAGCAACAGCAATCAAGATCGTAACCATTTCTGGTCGTTTGACATCGCTCGTCTCTCTCTCTCTCTCTCTCTCTCTCTCTCTCTCTCTCTCTCTCTCTCTCTCTCTCTCTCACTAAATGTCAGAACAAATCACAAAAAAGTACAGTAAAAACTCGATTAACCATCACCGTCGGAACCGTGGCCATGACGGTTGAGCGAATAGACGGATAACAGAAACACTGTATTATTCCTCCGAAACTTAACCTTAATAAATTATATTATAGACAGATATCACTCTCACGGTTGAAGGTTTTGTGTAGCCTATTACATTAAAACAGAACTTTTAAAAGGTTTTGCCATATGACCAAGATGTTAACTAAATTAATTATTAGAGAACTAGCATGTAAGCTAATATAACTTGAAAGAATCGAGAATCGACTAAAGAATCGAGAATCGAAAGGAAAATTTTAGAATCGGAATCGAACATTTTAGGAATCGGCCCATCCCTATATACAACCCTATTTATATCTGTGTATGAGATATTATAAATTTACAAAAGTAAAATATTTAAATTACCTTTTATTGTTTGAGTTCATACAATAAACTTGTGTAGTGTTTGGAGGTATATATATTTGTTGTATGTATATAACATTCATGAAATGCTGTAAATATAATCACAAACGACAATCTGTATAGCTATCAACCATAAACTACCAACCCTCAAATATTATGGATTGAATCATTTATTTGAATCTGTAGATAGTAAATTTATAACAGCGACATTTTAACTACGCTGCTTGTTATACTATATTACACTATATAATTATAAAGGGCACAGATATCTTTATCCAGTTTTTTAAATGTTCAAAACAAGTTAAACCTGATTGTAGACACTAAAATAGACTTATGCATTGGTTTGTAATCACAAAAATTGCTAAGACCAACAAATCAAACCTGTGATCCTCGACATTAGAAAATACAAAGGCTTTTACAGATTTTTTGTAAAATAAAGAATTCACATATACAGCAGTATGGTAGGTACTCATATCCTTTTCTCATAGTTGCCTAGCTTTATTTTACCAAGCACTAAATATTTCATATTTCTTGACAGTTTTTTTTAAATTCTTGTGTATCACACTCACACACACATTTTTCAATAATTCTTTTGATAAAAATCTTATGCTATGTGTACCTAAATACGCACTATGTATGTGTGTGTTTGTTACGAAGCTTTTTACTTCTTTTTATTATAATTTTAAAGACATTATAATTATAAGAGCACGCTTTTAGGTTGCTAAATCATTAAAACAACCATATTAAATTTAATAATGTCTTGACATTGTTGGTAGACGAAACTTGGTTGTTGCTCTGTTGTTGATAATGCTAGAATATCTGTTACAAAAGCTTCATTTTCTTTTGATGTGTTAATACTCTTTTTAATTGGCTATAAAGATGCCTTCTCAGTGTTACATTTTAAATTTGAAATGTTTTATTTTAGACTTACATTTTCATCTTGTAGGATTTTAAATATTTTCTCAATTTCCTTACAATTGTGTTGAGTTTCAACATATTGATATGTATCTATATCTTAACTACATCCTTCACTACTTATATTACTGTTTTTTAATCAAAGATATCTTTTCAAAATTGCCCGTATTCACATATTTCTTTCATTAGCCTGAAATCAATGGCTGAACTAACAACTACAGAATCAACATTTGTTAGATGTAATGTTGGTACTGGATCAGGTTTCAAATTTCTAAATCCTTGAGGGCTACTTTTCCCAAAAAGTATGCTGCAAAATCCATAACAAAAAATAGTGAAATGCAAATAATAATAATACCTAGTAAGTAAAGTCAACTAAATTCAGAGAAATAGCGCATTGAATAAACAGAGCTACAGAGGGGAGAGACAGATCACTCTTGAGCATGAACAATGGCTGTCATTTTCATGTATTGTAATTAATTGTGCATTGACCAAACATTAAAAAACAGGTATAAAGAACATTTAATATAAAAATAATATTAATTGATTCCATCTTCATGTGAGCTACTAGTTTGTAACTGAAAACAACTGTGCATATGTTACACTTGCCTATTGTAGAACTTTTATTATTGTTGAGGTCAGCTGTTTCAGGAAATGTGTTCTATTGTGAACTCAGACTGTAACTGACCTCTTGGCTGTTATAGATTAGAAGGGGGTGAGATATTAGGGTAGGGACATAGGTGTATTATAGAGAGTGTTGGGGGTTATAGAGTCAAAAAGAGTAAGTGAGTTATAATCTAATTGGGTGTTAAGTATGTATGTAGGTGTAGTTTGATATATTTGTATATCTTATATTATTGGGTTGTGAAACGTTGGTTATTTTTGTTTTGATTGTGAAGAATTTGTAGGTAGGATGTTATGTTTGTATAGTAATGGTTTGTGGATATGAGGTCAAACTTCGCCGAACATCACATATCCCCAAGCCATAGCTATACAAACATAACATCTAACCTACAAATTCTTCTCAAACAAACCCTACATCTATATCCTAAATATCCTACCTCCACCGTAACCTGTAACAATTAAGAAGCTAGTTGTAGTATGAGTTGACAATGGAACACATCTCCCAAAACTCATATGTACAAGTGTTTTTAGTTAAAAAATAATATAATAAAATCAAAAAATGATAAATTATTCATCTTAATGTACAAATTTGACCCCACACAGACCAAGACTAACCCATAGTGGATTGAAACCGTAAATAGAACAGTCCATTATACCATGTGACAACAGAATTCTCACACACCAAACTACTACAAGAACACCCCAGTCTTCTATTTCTCGAAAGTGGGAGGACTGTAATTAACACTTTACATATTTCACAAGGAATTGCAAATTTCCTTAAACACTTAATTAATTTTAAAAAAATTTTGAAATATATTTTATTTTTAGTTTCATAGAATTGGCATAAGTCCAAACCACAAGTGGTTAAAAAGAACTGTATTAGACCATTAAAATAACATAAAATCTTCATAATTATGATTTAAAAAGATTAGTAATTTTTATTATTTACAAGATTATTCATAATGAATATCAATAAGTTATTGAAATTAATAAGGCATAAAAAAGAGTTCAAAAGAACTATACATAACATAAAATAAATACACAGGTAAAAAGAAAGCAAAATCATTCAACTGCTTATTCTCAAGTCGATGAGCAAATATGTCTACTTGCCATGTACAGGCCTCCCACTGAATAAATAAATGCACACATGACAAACCTAATCAAAACACAACTGTTGATGACTGCCAACATCTGAAACAAGTAATGCAACTAATAACATGATTCCCAAACACTGAAAAACATTTTAACAAATTTTATTGATGTCTTTCTTGATATAATGGTTTCTTATAAGCGATAGCGACATATTCCGCTTAGCAATGTGAGGTGATAATTACAATCAGCATTGTATTCTGCTATTTGCCTACAAAGAGTTAAAAAGCTCTCAAAAATCGACTTGCAATTATACTAAGTAAGATTCTTATTTAAGTACATTAAAGTGTAAGTGAAAAGTGAATACGAGAAAACATTGTTTCTAAGTTTATATATTTAAAATAAAACTAAATAATAATCATACTATCATAAGTTTATCGATCTTATTGAAAAATTAATATCTATGATAATACAATATTAATATCATTAAATGGCTGCTTTATATAACTTATTAATAGATTCCATAAAATCCCTATGAATTATGAAAATAAAATGAGAGAAAAAACATAATTTATCAAATAGCAATAGAAAACAGTTATAAAAAAAAACTGTTGACAAACTTAAATATAATATTTTTAATAAACAACATAATAATTTAATTTACAAAAATAAAGATAATAATACAATATAATAATAATACAATACCATTTACAGGTAATGAAAAAAAATCACCAAATTATTTAAAAATACAAATGTCAAAATTGCATACAAAACTAATAATAAATATATTGAATAACAATAATAAAATAAATAATAAGCATGAAAAAAGTGGTGTTTATAAATTAGAATGTGAAAACTATAATAAAACTTATACAGGTCAAACCAAGAAAAAACTAAAAGAAAGATATAAAGAACATTTAAATGCTTATAAAACACCAGAAATATACAAATCATTGTATTAATAATAACCACCAATTTCCAAATATAGAAAATAAGAAACTTATAAATAAAATTAATAAAGGATTAAGAATGAACATATATGAAGCTTTCGAAATATATAAATACAGTAATTATAACAAATTAATAAATGAACAAGTAGAAATACATTCTAAATTTGATACTATATTCAATGTCTGTAATGTTAGGGCAACAAGATAAACTTTGCAATTTGTATAATTTTGGCAACAATGCTATTTTTAATTTAACATATGTTTTATATCTATATCTATCTATCTATCTATCTATATATATATATATATATATATATATATATATATATATATATATATATATGAAGTTATTATTATTAATTGTATTTTTATTAATTCAAATCACTCCATTGTGATTCGACAATGGTCAAGTGACCGTAAGGTGCCTCATCACATTAAATGAAATTATTGCACTTTGTGATAACAAAAAAATTATTTATAATTAATAATAATAACTTCATAAAGTCAATGCAACAGGAAAATAATGAATGTGAAATATCACGATATATATATATATATATATATATATATATATATATATATATATATATATATCGTGATATTTCATGTTGTCCATTATTTTTCCATTTCACTGACTTTATGAAGTTATTATTATTACTTGTAAATAATTTTTTCCACCAATAAATGCAATAATTTTACCTTGTGTGATGAGGCACCTTTCGGTCACTTGACCATTGTCGAATCACTGCTTATTTTTTCTCTATTTTTCTGGTGTGGATGTTCAGTCTGTGATGTTGGTATTTGTTGACATCACACACATTTCCTCTTGAGTCTCGTGTATAATGTTTTTGAATAGTACGTCGTCTGCATATGTTGTCTGTAGGTTCATTAAATTGTTGTGTATGTTTTTATAAATGTGGTATTTTTCTAGTGAGTTTAGTCCTATTTGGTTATATTTATTTCAAGTATGGTTAGGTTATTTTCGTAATTTGTTATTTCATGTTTATGTGATATTTGGTGTGCCGCAACATTTGATACTTTTGTATTTTTATTTTTGAAAGCTCTGTAATGTTCTTCAAATCTTATTTTAAATGATCTGGTTGTTTTTCTCTATGTAAAATGCGTTGCAGTCGTTACATGTAATTTTGTAAATTCCTGATAGGTTATGTTTTTCTGTATTTGTTTTGTGGTTTGTGTTATTAAGATATTTTATTATTTTGTTGTTTGGTTTGTATGTTGGAGTGTATTTATATTTTAGGTAGATTTTTTTATTTTTGTGTTCAAATTATAGTGTTGTGTTGAGGTTAGGTTTTTTTGTAAATTTATTGTATATGTTTTTTATAAGGTGTTTGTTGTATCCATTTTCTATTGCTATTTTTGTAATGTTATCTAATTCTTCATTTATTTTTTATTTGTTATCTTGTGTGTATTTTTTGCTTTATTTATCATGTTACTGTAAGTGTTAATTTTGTGTGTCCAGGAGTGGTTAGATTTGTAGTATATTGTGGTGTTGTTCAAAGTAGGTTTTCTGTGTACTGTAGTTTCTATTTTATTATTATTTATATTTAATGTAATGCCAAGATAGTTAATTGTTCTGTTTGTTTCTATTTCGACGGTGAAGTGTATGTTTTCGTTGTATGTATTTAGTTTGTTTAGTATTATGATGTGTTCGTTGTGAATGGAAGGTTGGTATATTACAAGTATATCGTCTACGTACCTTGTCCATAGTAAAATATTATGTGTTTAGTATAGGTTAAATTATTATTTGTTCAAAGTGTTGTAGATATATTTCTGACATGACTGATGATATGGGTTGATCCCATGTGGAGTCCAATTGTTTGTTTATAGTATTTATTGTTACGTAGACAGTATACTTGTAATATACCAACCTACCATTCACAACAAACACATCATAATACTAAACAAACTAAATACATACCACGAAAACATACAATTCACCGTCGAAACAGAAACAAACAGAACAATTAACTATCTTGACATTACATTAAATATAAATAATAATAAAATAGAAACTACATTACACAGAAAACCTACTTCCAACAACACCACAATACACTACAAATCTATCCACCCCTGGACACACAAAATTAACACTTATAGTAACATGGTAAATAAAGCAATAAAATACACATAAGATAACAAACAAAAATTAAATGAAGAATTAGATAACATTACAAAAATAGCAATAGAAAATGGATACAACAAACACCTTGTAAAAAACATATTCAATAAATTTATAAAAAAATCTACCTAAAATATAAATACACCAATAACAAAATAGAAAAAATTAACAAATATATACAACAAAGAATACTAGACTCCAACATACAAACAAAATAATAAAATATCTTAATAACACAAACCACAAAACAAATACAGAAAAACATAACTTATCAGGAATTTACAAAATTACATGTAACGACTGGAACCCATGTTAAATAGGGAAAACAACCAGATCATTTAAAATAAGATTTGAAGAACATTACAGAGCATTCAAAAATAAAAATACAAAAGTATCAAATGTTGTGGCACACCTAATATCACATAAACATGATATAACAAATTACGAAAATAACCTAACCATACTTGAAATAAATAATAACCCAATAGAACTAAAGTCACTAAAAAAATATCATATTTATAAAAACATTATACACGCGACTCAAGAGGAAATGTGTGTGATGTCAACAAATACCAACATCACGGACCGAACATCCACACCAGAAAAATTAGGCAGTGATTCGACAATAGTCTAGTGACCGAAAGGTGCCTCATCACACAAGGTAAAATTATTGCACTTAGTGGTGAAAAAAAGTATTTACAAGTAATAATAATAACTTCATATTTATTTGAAGTTAGTGGTGGAGTGCAATTAATACCAAGGTACCTTTCAGTCACTTGACCATTGTCGAATATATATTAATTTATTTATCCGTAGTAATTCACTTTAAGGTTGAGTGGTTGCAGACATCTTCGAGTTCAGAACAACTGTTCTAAGTTAATACTGCAATAACCTATGTTTTAAGTTATTGCACGTTACTTTTAAAAAAATAAATTAAATGAATAAAAAAGGAAATTCATTTCTATGAGAATTGAGACAAATTTATTTTTTCATTTGTATTAAATTTTTTTAGTAATAGACAAAAATTAATTTTGAAATGCACAGAACAAATATAGTATTTTGCAGATTTATCTTGTCTTGTCCCTAACAAACTATTCCCCATTGCCAAGCCAAATCTTAACCTTATTAAATAGAAATATATTCTATATAAAAGAATATACTTCTATTCCTCTATATATTTGAAAGCAGTTGCTTTTATATACTGACTAGTTATATCAACCAAGCACAGCACATGCATCACTTTAAATGAAAACCTACAGCAAACGTAAGCACTTACTGTCAAAGAAGAAGAAGAATATTATAGTGAAAGTACACAATACAACCACACCATTTCATCAGCAAGAATATAAATTATTTTTAGTTGTGTAATGTTATTAATATAATTTTATGCTGTGTTGGAAAATATATTTAACTCTTATAACTTAACCAGTTGCTTTACGCAACCTATGTAGTTATATATAATTCAATATTATTTCTCAATTGTATTGCCAATACAATATTTAACTGAGTATTAGATTTAGGTAAGAAATTGTGAAAAAGTTAAATTCAACCAACTTGGCTAGACAAATGAAATGTAAGAATATTACTCTTTAAAGTAAAAGCAGAGATATTAATTGTTAAATTATGTGGCAGAGGGAAAACTGATTAACATTATAGGCAATGAGCATTCAGAGTTGAGAATCAAATACTGCATTTATCTCAACTTGAGCAGAATTTTAGTAACTCACTTTAGAATTTAGTAACTCACTTTAGTTTACTTTAGAAGTACACTAGTATTTAAATACTTTTAAAAATATGAGACATTTTCTAAAAAATGAGTATAAAAAAATTAGATTATCTGTTTATCAATTTGTTTTGCGAGTTAAGCTTTCCATATTTTTCATTTTGTTATATTATTTTTTCTTAACATAAATTTAACCTCTGATTAGTGTTAGTAATTTGTTTTCTGGAGGGCCAACTTTAGGCGAAAGGTTATAAAATCACAAAGTATAAAAAATGAATTATTAATTTGTATGAGAAGAGATAAACACAAAGATAAAATGAAATAATTAAATGGTACTTCACCTTACTTCGTGTCGCCAAATAAAATTATTTTACCTCTTGTTCAGAGGGAAAAATATGTAAGTAGGATGTCATTCAATACAATCTATTGTTATTCTAATTTTATACTACTTAACTAAGTGAATACGTAATTGCTTACTTGCTGACGCGTTTCAAAACGATTGTTTCTTTTTCGAAGCTAACCTTCTACTAGCGGCTTCCGGCTCTTTACAAACGGTATGACAGGGTTGGATTTATGACATTGGGTGAGGTGTCGGCTTCTTGTGTGATGTATTTGAAAAGACTATTGGCTTCGAAGTGTGTGTGGTCATTAAGTATATTTCGAAGCGAATAGTCTTTTCAAATACATCACACAAGACGCCGACACCTCACCCAATGTCATAAATCCAACCCTGTCATACCGTTTGTAAAGAGCCAGAAGCCGCTAGTAGAAGGTTAGCTTCGAAAAAGAAACAATCGTTTTGAAACGCGTCAGCAAGTAAGCAATTACGTATTCACTTAGTTAAGTAGTGTAAAATTAGTTTAATCAGTCAATTCAAGATGATTACGTCAAGAAACTTCTGTTGTTATTGTTTTTTTAACTCAGTTGTGTGTGGTGAAAAAGAGACCATGGCCTCTATCAGTTATGCTTAAAACTGATCCATGTTATCTGTTCCCCTATCTATAGTTAAATATTTATCTAAATAGAACCTGAAGGTTTTGAATTGGTGACAAACAACCGAACTGCCAATTTACTGATAGATAAAACCAATTTTATTAATATTTCTTAAACAAATTTCCCCATTTGTAAACAGTAAAAGATAGTCATTCACTTCTGAGCCGAGCTTGCAAGATCAACTTGAAGCAACAAACATGGAAAAACTCAAATTCACAAATATCTTTTTTTTTATGTCCCTAATACCTGTTACTGATGACAGCACTACTGTTGCAACACATTTAACATTAAAGTAATTTTCAAAAAATTAATACATTTAAGATTTTTGCATGTTTGTTGCTTTAAGAAAAGATTGCCAGTTTTAAATAATGATTTTTGTATGATTTATTAATAAAAAAAAAAAACATTGAAACCAAACATTTTGCCAAATGAAAGAGATTAATGTATTCAGTTAATGAAAATCAGGATTAGAGAAACAATTATCACAGCGAAATTATACAATAATTATAGATTCCTCTGTATGTGATTGATCCTGGAGAGGGAAAGTAGTTTGTGGAATGGTTCATGTATGGGAATATTGGTTCAAATAGTGTTGTTATTTAGTAAATTTATATACAGTGATTGGTTTGGTTTGTTTTTTTTTCGGTCCAGGTTTTTTCATCTATTGTTCTACTCTCTTTAAAAACTATAATGAAAACTGTCTTGAAATCAAAGAAACAAGTGGCCCACATATTTTTAAATTTATTTAATCATATTTTTGAGCCTATTGTATTTTTAATTATATTTTTGTTTCAGATATTAGCAGCTGCTGTACCTTTGATGGAAGCTAATCAACTACTATTTGTGCAATAAAACAACTGCGCCACATTTAAATTTTAATTTGTCAAAGTACATTTAAAAAGTCAGACCCATAGTTAGTTTTAACAATAAGTGTCAGTTTTATGCCACTTGAACATTTATTAAAGCTCTTTGCATCCAATTTCTAACCAAAATTTTTAGATACAAATTTTTAATACAAATTGTAAATAGTTAAAAGACAAATGTCAATAAATTTTAGGTGGAAACATTACTTTTTCTAAACAAAAGTTATCATTTTTATAATATTTACAAACGTGATTTTTATCAAGTGTTTGGTTTTAAATAATTGTTGTGTTATGGGAAATTATAATCTCTTTTCCCATATTACAAGTTTTAAAAATATTAGGGAAAACCATTTTTTCCTGTGTTTAAGCTTTATATTTGTGTAACGCAATTTATTTTTCTTTATTATTGATAGTTTAATAATTACTCCTCTAAAACTTATTTCGCAAGGGATTAATTAATAATATGCATTTTTTCATAAATTTTAGTAAAGAAGTAAAATTAATAATAGGCAGTTCTTCCTATATTTAAGTAATTGGTTTTGCGTACTATAAAATGTGGCTGTTTTAAGGCATATATTTGATTAAGTTCTTTACAATCTGCGTATTACTGCAAAGCTGATTGTTAAAAAATGTTTAAATGATTTTTCTCAAGAAATTTAAACAAAATCAACCGATTGTTTTATGAGATTTCAGTAATTATTTTGTCAGAAAAAAGTTACACATTTTTCTCGATTTAAATAAATGTTCTACCAACAGAGAAGGGTATTTGTTTCAACTTTGTATGAAACTCATAATTTGAGACATTATGTATTTGCGTACCAGTTCTTTGTTGACCAACCTCACAACTTTTCTACATGATTTTCTAACTCCTAATTCAACATCTTTTCCTTTCTCGCATTTTTTTTTAATGTGAGAAATAGTTCGTTTCACAGCATTTGTTTGGAAAATTGTTTACCATCCACTCCTTTTCTTAATCTCTCAGTAATTGTTACATTATCTTTCAACGTATGTAAAAATATGCTATATATCTGTAGATCTAGCTATTTATGCTAGAAATAAAGAATGAAACAACACACTTTCTTTTGCTTGATATCACTGTCTCGAATTCTGAAATAAAATTAGCATTGATAAACATTCATACACGACTGACACTGCGGACAGACTAACACTGAGCTACGAGAAGGAGCTCTGGTAGATAGAACATTCTACACCACCTAAATTATTAAATTATTTACCTTTTACATGCAAAGTGTTGCCTCAGAGTCCATATATACTGCTTGGACAATAACAAGTTAGTGCACACATCTATATTCTTAATGTAAAAATTGATTAAATTTGCAAGGCAATGATCCAGATGATTGGAATTGGGATACACGAGCTCAACCATCATTAATTTACCGTTGCCTATTTTAAGGTCAAGAAAAAATTACATTGGTGTCTTATTTAATAATAAAAGTAACAAACATTCATATTATATTTATGCGTTACATTAAATGCATTTCAACAAACTAGTAATCATCATCAGTGGTTTTAACTCTACTTTAGAACGAACGTTCTTTGATGATAACTTTGTCAATAAACAGCATTTGGGATATTCCTATTCTGAGGAATGTTTTATTGTTAAATAATTACTTAGCCTTAAAAACAATAGTTCAAATCCTATTTACATTAGGATCTCTTAAATAAATATACAATTGTTTGAGTTATATCACTGAAGAAAGATGATACAAAGTATTGTACTAAAAACCATGATTGATACCCATTAAATAACTTGAATTTTCTTTGTCATTACAGTGACATTTCAACTGTAAGCAATATTTTGTATTGCTTTTATAAAAAATAGAGTGTGAAAATCTCTCTCTCTCTCTCTCTCTCTCTCTCTCTCTCTCTCTCTCTCTCTCTCTGTTCTTATTTGCCTACACACTCTCTTTCTCATATTATTAGCAATTGTGGGGGGCTTCAATAAATTTTGTTCCTCATAGTTTTATCACATACAACTTATAATAGACTTTACTCTGAAAGATCTAATACTACATTAGGTCAACTAGTTGTTAGTATTTGTTTTCACTTATTCTACGAATCACTTAGAGAGAACAAAAATAACTAAATTAAATTTTACTCATTTCAAGAATTAGGGATTTCACTTTACTTATATTGAAAACAAATTGGATGTTTGTACAATTATCCATCCATTATTATATATACTTATAATTGGATGAATAAAACAAATTTTAATTTATGTAAATGGAAACAAGCATGAGTTGATTGAGAGAGTTTGATCCCTGCCTGAAAGTTAATCCCTTTTGTGTGGCTAAACTAAAAATAAATTTATGTTTCTTTAAATTTAGTATCTTATTTATAAGTTACAGTTGTATATTTATTTTCACTATTTTCATGTATTGTTAAGAAATAAGAAAAAGGTGCATCAGAGTTGAATTTGTTAAATAATGCTGAAAATTTATAGTTTATGTTCAATTTAAAATTTACGTCATAATTTGTTTACATTCCTTAGTGTATTGAATTGTTTCTTGTAACAATATTTATTATAATTTATAAAGCCTTATTGTAAAAATATCAGTAAAACATCATTTATCAAAATTAAGTCATTACTTTTTTTTAGCTAACTTTCAAGTTTTTATTTGACTTCCTTTACATCTCCTGTGTTTGTCTATAGAATAATAATTTAATTTATAAAATTTTGTTTACTTGAAATTTTGTTGAATATTTGGCATGCATGAACGCCCGTGGAACGCATGTGCTCTGCTGGGGCCAGCGGCAGTAGGCGTTCATGTACCGCTCTCCCTCTCAATTCATTGGTTCAGTGTGAAGTTAGTTGTCAAAAAACATTGAATCGCTTGTCAGTTATGAGTTGTCTTTGTGTACATTTAGATGCCTTTTTCTATTTTCCAACAATTGCTATCGAATAGGGGACAAGTGTGATCGTATTAGTGTTACTTGAAGTGTCTTATAGTAGTGTCTATTAGACTTTCTACAATGAATATGGATAACTAGGATTAATTATTATAGAATGTCTACTGTAACAACATTTAAGCAGACATCCTCCAATAATACATCTTAATTATCTATATTCATTGTACAAAAACTAATAAACACTACTATAACAAACTTCTAGTTACACTAAACGATAACACAATCCCTAATCTGACAGCAATGGTGGAACAAACAAAAAATGCACCAAAATGTTCACAAAAACTGCCACAATAACCAACAACCAACACAAAATTTTCCCTCAATGGCTAACTTAACAATGAACCAATGAATTGAGAAGGGGAACAGGGCGTGCATGAACGCCTACTGACACTGGCGCCAGTAAAGAACGGGTGTTCATATAAGGCTGCCACAATCAAAGTGTTAAGAAATTGATAGTAGCATTTATTTTCTAAAAACAGTTATACTTTTTAGAAAAAATGTCTTTCTTATAAATGTCATTTTTTAGATATATTATTTAAAATGTCATTAAATTATTATTTTTTTTTTATATATATCTTCAAACCTTTTGGATTTGACAAAATTTCGTAGATATTACTTTTAATTATTTTATATTTTTCTAGTAAATGAGAGGGAAATACTTATAGAAATTTGTTCTTTAACCCTTTGATTAGCAACATGTACATGCCCCGATAAATCCCTGGGAGCCATATATTTTTGAATTTTTTCATTTTTCTAATGTTTTTCTTTATTTTTTCCTAATTTTTTAAATTATTGTACTATTTTTAATATTTGTTATGAATGTATTTATTTAATATTTAAGAAAGGATAAATTTTGTCAACATTAGTAGAAGTCCACATTTTCAGTTTTGAATGGTCAGACACGGTATTATTTACACATATAAAGTCGTAATATTCATTGGTTTTTGTATCAATTTTGTTGACCAAATCTGTATCAAAAATTACTTTGAAAAAGTTTAATTCTTTAGGTTCCGGTGGGAAAACATATTTGTTAGAAATGCTTGATTGATTTCTGTCAAAAACTTGCAACAATTTGTAAACATATGAGAAAAACCATGGATCTTTCACTCAAAATAATGGTGACTATGTACTCTGTGTAGCATTTATTGTCCAGATAATATCAAATATTGAACCTAGAATGGAGTATAATATATAGAAAACAAAATTGTAAATGTATGACAGCGCTAATCTGAGAGAAATTATGGAACATTAATGAATGGGAATCCTCTCGCTGCCGGAGCGTGAGCTCATGTACTGGTACATGTATGCTAATCAAAGGTTAAATAACACTTATTCATCAATATACTTCGCTAAATACCACTACTTCTTGATATTTCTCCTTAGAGAGTTTCACATTTAGTCTCAGTGCATTGTTAAATGCTGTGAGTCATGAACAAAATTTGAGTCTTGTCCGTGTTCACTTGGTGCTATAAGAGGAAAATTCGTCTGCTGAGAAATATCAGTAAGTAGTGTTTTTTTGCCAAGTAAATTGATAAATACGAGTTATTAAAAAAATCTCAAGGTGTATAATCTAACAATTGCAAATTCTAAATAATAGTTGAATTTTATTGATTTTTTTTACAATAATCCATATTTCCATTTCTAGGAAAATGTTTCAAAAGCATACTTCCATAACTTTGGTACTGTTGTTACATTGTAGCAGTTATAACTTGAATGTTGAATCTGCTTCAAGCTTCTTGGTCAGCCATTAGTTTTAGCAGAGGATTTGATGTAAATACTCAACAAAGTGGTAAAAACAGTTTTATGTATGGGTTCACACAAGGACCATGTGTTTGCGTATATATTTGTATCTTTCATTCCAAAGAATGTTTTCTAATTATTTAGGTGTTCATAGTTTTATTAGAGGTAATGTATGATCAAATTTCAAAATTAGTAGACTTACATATTCACCATTACATAACATCAAGT
Organism: Prosapia bicincta; assembly: GCA_036971475.1. NCBI lineage: Eukaryota > Metazoa > Arthropoda > Insecta > Hemiptera > Cercopidae > Prosapia > Prosapia bicincta. Next base: position 131,910,104 of record JBAIZL010000002.1, on the reverse strand, counting down.
ATTAACTGATATATACAATATCAAGAGCACAGTGGTATATTACAATGAAAATATTAGAAAGAACCCCAATACCACAAAAATGACAAATAAAACAAGTTACTTAAGATTAAACCCTTTTGTACATTTCTATGACCATCATCATCATCAGAGGGTCTTATTACAATCTAACAAACAAGAAGTTACCAACTAGAGTGATGATCATTCTAGTTTGTAACTTCTTGTTTGCGAGATTGTAATTTTGTAATAAGACCCTCTGATGATGATGACATGGTCATCGAAATTTTCATAAGGGTATAATCTTAAGTAACTTGTTTTATTTGTTATTTTTGTGGTATTTGGGTTCTTTCATTGTAATTAACTGATATATTGTTTCTCTAATTTTAGATGCTTTAGAAAACATTTTTCAAGTGAAACGCCTTTAAAACAAAAACATTTTGAAAATGCTTTAGGATTAATTTTTAAAGCTATATTTTGAACAATTGAAATACTATCCCTAAAAACAAGTTCTCTTAATAAAACTATTCATGTACAAATAACCTTTGCTTGTGCTCTACATTGCTTGTTTTCTAGAGGTCTACAATCTTGTGTGTAAATTGTTGTAATGTAATTATGGTATAATGTTTTATGTTTTTTGGTTGAAAAAGTAGGTGTTAATGGGTGTGAATTATCAATTGAATTATGTACCTTTTTGTTGTTAATTTGTTTAAAATGTACTTAATTGTCTATTAATAGATGTCAGGAATTCAAAAGTGGTGGTAAATCTGGTTCAAAACATTACAGTTGTAAAATATATTACTATTATGCTTTTATGCACTATTAATTTGCCGTTATTATCTTTTCATAGAACTTTACATTTTAGACAAAATTGATAACTGTTAAATTGATTATAAACGGGATTGTAATCTCATATAATTTTCTTTTGTTATAAGTTCAGTTTAATTTTTGAAACTTTTTTTTACCAAAGCAACAAAATTATGTAATAGGTAAACATAGAAGTTCAATTTTTTTTTTATATGGAGTTAATCTATATTTTAACTACAAAATCGTGTCTGTGTGTAATAAACTTTATAAATTGTAAAATTTAAGTTATTTATGAGTAAGATTATAGTTTTTAACTAATTCTGCAACTAAATTTACTAAAAAAAAATATTTTAGATATGGTTGAAACATATTTATGGTTTTTTATAAATTAAAAAGCATTTTACTTTCATGATAAAAATCATATAGTAAGTTATATATTTGTTATATTATAAGAGTCAGTCATACTGAATCTAGGTATATACTTGTGTATTTTTTGCTAATCATGCTCCCAATAACGCAAACCATTTGGTTGTAATGTGTTTTTAAATATTCATTATTCAAAACCTTGTTATTTCTTGGGACTTGAGATACCAAAACAAATAAATTATAAAATAATTTTATAGTAATGAGTAAAAGAAAAATATTTGATCATTAAAAGAAATATGTTGTAATTTTTTTAAATATTACGTTATAACATTACTAATTCACAGACACATACACCTACGTTTTTTACATATTTACATTAAAATTTAATAAAGGTAATAATAAATCTTTTCATACCAAATATTTTTCAGAGTGCCAAACTCAAAATCATTAAAGTCAAGATGTCTGGCAAAACTACATATACTTATAAAGCAATTTGCAAGGCTCTAAAAAAATCATAACTTTGCTGTATTCGGGATTTTTCTAATATTTTGTTTTTAAATTGCATCTAATAATAATCTTATATGGTAAAAGCAATAACTTTAAAAATTAGATTAATGGAACTTTTACTCACCAAAATTTATTCTGTGTTACAAATAATGTTTTATCCAGTGAAAAATATAAGTAAATTTGAAGTGATCATTTAAAAAAATAATTCATAAGAATTTTTTAAAAAACGCTTAAAAAATTTAAGTTTAAAATGCTGAAGTACAACAGCATATAAACTTGTTTTTGGTTTTTTTTCTTGATTAATCTTATAATTTTCCCAATAAGCAGTATATATAAAATCACCACAATTCATAATTTTGTGTTTTAACCCATTGACGTAGTTGTTATTTTCGCATGTATGAGACTGATGGCTGCAGTTGATTCTGTGATTTTTATAGAACTTTTGTTTTATAGATTAATGTTGCTGTTACAGATAGTAAATACAAATTCATAAACATTTAAATATTTTTTTATATAAATAAATGAAAATATTTTTAGTTCTTATTTTCAAAATAAAGTTATCTTTTATATATTTTTCAGAAAATATACATGCAACACTATTTTATACAAATATAACTAAATGCCTACACAGAGATAAAATTTTGTCTGTGAACACAAGTAAGAAAGATATGCTATCAAATCATGCAATTGGTTGCCACATAGGCATACACTAACTTATGATATTGTAAAAATACATCAGTAATAGGTTGACCAAATAAGCAGAATAAAATATCTCTTTCATGGTTTAATATGTGAGGAAGATATTCCAATATTATCTATCAGTAAATAAGGAATTTCATCAAGTGTCTGTTGTACCTCGACTCTGAGTTATACTCGTGTATCTCAATGAGTTATTAATATGTTATATAGAAGGCGTTTACATGAAACACTGTACCAGAAATTATTAAAAAAATAAAGAGGTAGTAGCTAGTAAGTTGGTAATTTTTTATACTTTTCACAATGAAATGTCGATTTTTAAATATTCCATGCCTCAGAATATTTAAACAGCAGTTTTTCCCATTTAAAAATTTATTTTATATAATATAGGAAAAACATTCTGACTTACATCTCCAATCCTGTCTCACTATAGAACTGAATTGCTAAAACATTTTGTTTCACTATTATGTTTTGATTAACTATACATTTCCTTAAAGAGTATTTTTTCTGAATATAATGATATAAATTGAACTGTAAATGTTGATTTTTTTTGTCATCCACATATACAGACACATGAAAAAATAACATCTGTTTACTCCACGAGTTACAATATAAAACTTCATATTTTGATATATAGTGTGCCACACAAATTAAATACATTTTAAACATTTATTTTCTAAACCCTGTCTTATCTGAAAACATAAATGAATTTTGTTGTTTAATACTTGTATTTTGAATGGCAATTGATTTTCTGTTTTTGCAATGTTGGTCTTATTTTTTGAAGTTACACATGTATCTTCGAAATAATAATGTAAGAGGTTTGACAGTTATTGATAACCAAAACTTTATTGTTATCATTTTATTTAGGTCTGTTCTCTTTTGTTCATATTTAAGAACAATTTACCGTTTTTATTAAAATATAGTTTTTATATCATCAGAAGCTAATACTTTTGTCAAATAGTAAATCTGTTTTAGTTTAATAATGGAATGTTCTCTGCATTAAATTACTGTGGTGTTGCCATGTAATTTTATAAGTAAACAGTAGGTTTAATTTTGCAGTAAATTATGTACAAGGGGTACTAAAAAATTACCAGAAGTTATATTTTATAAAATACCGAATTTATTTTTCTGAATTATAAATATAAGTCACTGGGTGTATTTTTCTTTTCCAATGCCGTTCAGCATTCCATTTTGATTTTTATTTCTACAATGTCTTCAGAACATTTTGTTTTCAGCTTCCTTTACATTCAACGGAACAAACAGGAGTCATAAGGTACAAGATCTGGTTAAGGATCAGTGTCTTGTGATTTTTTACTAAAAAAATTGTGCACAGCTATGGCATGTGAACCTGAACATCATGTTGAAAAAATCTGTCCCAGCCCACTCAGGTAGAAGACACGATTCCCTGTTTAATACTTAGAGGTGTAGTCTGAGAAAACCATGAAAACTCAAATCAAATTGTCATCACAACAGATTTTAATGTTGGATCTTTTTTTAATTGAGGTGAGTTCATTGTCTTCCATTGTAAAGACTATTTCTTTGTCTTGGGATTCAATAAATCACTTGTCACAATTCATGCCTATTAATAATTTTGTTTAAAAACTTTTTAACCAATTCCAAGTGGTCTAACAGGTCATGGTAATCAGCATTTCTAACAACGCTTTATTTAAAATACTTTGCACTGAGCTCCATGAAACAGTAAATAGTTCTGTAAGTTTGTCAATAATACATCTTTTCCCTTATACACAGTGCATGAATTTTTTATGTTGCCGTGTTTGAATCATGAATAACCCCTCACACATTTGAGTTCTTCTCAAGGCACATTTTTAAAAGCTGTAGACAATATATCAAGTACTTTTAATGAATTTTCTATCAAGCAGAAAACAAAATTCAATTCTCACTCGCTCTCCTTGAACTTCAACAATTTACAAAAATCGAAGACGACATATAGCTGGTAACTACAACTTTTCTAGGCCATGGTGCTTGATATACATTAAGTTGGTTCAGTAAAGAATTCCTTAGCACCCTCCTAGTTCACTATGACCAGACTACGTCAGCTACTGATGCCAAATTCTGTTAAAATATTTTGGGTTTTCCCTCATAATTATACTTTTATTACTTTACTATTTTTAAAGTTATGTATATGATTTTATTTAATTTTTAGCTGTCTTTTTTAATATGACTGATACCCTTTAATTATGTACTATTAACAATTATTTTTTTATGGTGAACATTATGTTAACTTCTTTTGAGATTGGTAGAAATGGGTGTTCAGTAGATACCTCACATGCAGAAAATTCTCCAAAACATTTTATTGATAGTTTTGTCTTACTTGAGTTATGTATATCTTTCAATAGGCTATAAAACATTTCACAAGGATATATCCTTCTGCATCCTATATTTTAACCAGTAAAAACTTCTACTATCAGATTAACTTCTGTTACAGTTGGATAGTAACTGGCTTTTAGTTCAAGTCAAATCTTAATGCTTTTTTTTAACTTTAGCATTATGAAAATTTTTAAGGAATTATTTTTAAGAACTTTGGCCTTTAAAAAGAGAAAGCTTCTGTTATGTTAGGAGTATTATTTATATCATGGTAAACATCTTATTTTCCTACAAATATTCTAAAAATCTTATCCTTTTTACTATTACAGATGTTTACTGCTTTTGTAAAAATGTTTTGTCTATTTCAGGAATGTATACTATTTATTGGAATAGAGTTGATATGTTCTTGTAGAATCATAAATGTGTTTATGTCTATTCTGTGCTTTTTCTGTATCTTAGTGTAATGTTGGTAAATTTCCATGCTTTCTATTTCAGTAACAATATCAGTTTTAACACTGTATGAAGCAACTGTGGCGTAATGTTTATTTTTAAATAAATAAAACCTCTAAACCACAAGTAACATTTATTTAAACCTTATGTACATTTCGATTGCCCAGCAATTATTTATTTAAAAATAACCAGTTTTAACCTTATATTATCTTTTTTTCATTTGAATAAGCTTTACCAATATATAGAATATATTTCTAATAACACTTATTCATAATGTTAAAAAAATAATATTTCTTTATATTCTGATATTGCTGTTATGTTATAGTTGCTATAATCTCTGCTAGAGTATACAAAATTTAATTCAGTAGAACTATCTACTTAGCTGAACCAGTCTTTGCATAACTGACTTTTTAAAGATAATCTCAGTCTGTATCCTCCACCATACAGTAGCAGTTGCAGAAGATGAAGATTGTGCGAAATTAGATGTTTAATTTTTTGGTTACAGAGATGTTTATTAGTTTCATAAAATAATGGTATAATGTACTTTCATTCCATAACTCGATCAATTCTTATGTTATTTTACAATTGTAATTATGATTATTACTTGCTACAGTTTTTAGTTGTTATTAGGGATGGGCCGATTCCGATTCTCGAATCCAGGAATCGTCGATTCTAGGTGGTATCGAGGAATCGTCGATACTCGATTCTTCATCATAAAAGTGTCGATTCCGATTCCTATCTTGTTAACTATTAAAATATGCATGTGGAGTAATTTATTACCAAACAAAATTTATTACCAAAATTTATTATATTTGTGTGGAAAAATAATTAATTACCAACTATGTCTTATTTATGTATTAGTTGATTTGAATAAATTAAATGATTAAAGTAAACGAAAATATTATTATTTATGAAGCAACAGCAATCAAGATCGTAACCATTTCTGGTCGTTTGACATCGCTCGTCTCTCTCTCTCTCTCTCTCTCTCTCTCTCACTAAATGTCAGAACAAAACACAAAAAAGTACAGTAAAAACTTGATTAACCGTCACCGTCGAAACCGTGGCCATGACAGTTGAGCGAATAGACGGATAACAGATCCACTGTATTATTCCTCCGAAACTTGACCTTAATAAATTAAATTATAGACAGATATCCCTCTCACGGTAGAAGGTTTTGTGTAGCCTATTACATTAAAACAGAACTTTTAAAAGGTTTTGCCATATGACCAAGATGTTAACTAAATTAATGATTAGAGAACTTAGCGTGTAAGCTAATATAACTTGAAAGAATCGAGAATCGACTAAAGAATCGAGAATCGAAAGGAAAATTTTAGAATCGGAATCGAAAATTTTAGGAATCGGCCCATCCCTAGTTGTTATGCTACAATATTTATCTACCTCTGGAGGTTTATTTAACTACTGCTATATTTCTGTTATTAATAAATAAATGTCTCAGTGTTCAATAACAATAATGTGTTTTACTGGTGTCAACAGCATTATTTTTAAAAAGATTGTCGGTTATCCAGACGTCTTTGTCTGATATTTTGTCCAAAACTTTATCCTAGTGAAACCTATCCTAACCTAATACTTTATAGCTATATTGTAATGTAGTTATAGCCTATGCTCTGTTTTATTAAGAAACCTTCATTTTATGAAGTTTCATATGAGGTAAAATGTTCATTTTTCAAAATACCAGATTTTTAACAGAGAAGTTGCTGAAAGGTAACTTGCATATCAATTGGCTGTATAGGTATGAAATAAGAAGCAGCAAAATTTGCTCCATACTATTGAATTGTAAACATGAACTTTACCTATTGGAATATGCTCACAAATGTTGAAATGTAAACAATATGCAATATCTCCTAAACATTTCTGCACTTCATTCTATCCTTTATAAAATTTAATGCAAATTTTCTGATGAAATTGTTTATCTATTAAAAAACCATCTAATCAAACCAAAACGCAACAAGTTTACACAATAGCTGATAAAGTAAACATCTAATGTGATTATTAGTGTACACATGGCTAAAAGTGTAGAAACGTGGCTAAAAGTGTAGAAACATGGCTAAAAGTGTAGAAACGTGGCTAAAAGTGTAGAAACATGGCTAAAAGTGTAGAAACATGGCTAAAAGTGTAGAAACGTGGCTAAAATGTTATGCTATTAGGACTAATACAGCCTATAGAAATGTAAAAAATTTATAATTTTTTAAAATAGATTTGATATGACCATATAATGAATTATTTCTAATATTACAAATTTTTGTCTATTTTAGGTGTAATATTTTCTTAGAAGTCAATACTGTAGATTAAACTACTTCCTGCCTAAGATATTTATCATCTAAAGTAATTGTCAACTAAGATAGTTCAAGTATTTGGAATATTCATTTGAATATGTAGAAATTTAAGAGTACCATGATCAATATTATTATATTTTCAACTCAACAGTATTTTAATATACATGTTTGTGTGTGTGAATTGTAGATAACGTTTTTTTTGTTAAATATTTATCACCTATTTCAATATAAAATTACTTGTGACCAGGCATTCTATTAATGTAAGTTGTTAAAATTATTAACTCACACTTGGAGGTAACATTTTCGTCTAACAACTTCTTTAACCTCATGCTTCTACCACTAGAATCGCTGCAGTTGGGTTTTCCAGTTTTGAAAGTTAGAAGTTATGTGATCGAAATGTATGTGTGATGAATTTGTTTGTGTTTTTGTTATTTTGAACGTTAGAAGGTTTGTGACGACAATTTTGAAGGTTAGAAAAACACATTCACATATTCAGTTTAACAAAACATGTCTTGAAAAAAACATTACAGCTACTTATGCTAAAGTTAACATAAAACAGATAAACAAAGTAGCTATAAAAACAACTAAATTTTCACAAACAGTGTACACTAAACACTCGATATAAGAGCTTTGTGTAAAGAAAGATAAACTTAACCTAAAGTTATTACATTTAAACATTTCTAACACATATGGATATGAACTAACATGCAAACTAATTACAGAATCATATATATGGATCACTAAAACACTACAAGAAACATGTGATGCAGAAAAAAAAAATGAATAAACTTTTGGATCAGAAAAATAGTAGTCTAGCAAAAAAAAGCCAAAACACACCTTTTATAAAAAAACAATAAACAACACTTACATTGCATTTACCACTGAAGAATTAGCATTACTAAATAAAGACCTAAAACACAATATACACTACACAGATAACAAGGAAACAAAAACAGCAATTATAATTGACACTGAAACCAATTACAACAAACAGAAATACAAGATCAAAAACACATACAACATTTAATTAGTAACACAATTAAAACACATAAGCTCCAAAAAACATAACACACACTTTGAAATACATACGGCCAAATCATTTGAACAAAAGTAAAAGAACACGATTTATCATATGTAAAAGCGGATAAACGTAATAATTACTGTTGTTATGCATACCCATTATTAAAGCAATAATGAGTTCATTGCAAACTATATCACAGAAACAAATAAAGACCCAACAAACAAATACCATAACACAATTAAACACATAATTAATTCAACAAAACATGTAATATCTAAAACACAAAAAATATACCTCAAAGAAATAAGGTCTATGGCACCTACACTACAAGCACTTCCTAAACTACATAAACAAGGAACACCAATAATCAATAGCCAACAATCACCCACACATAAACTGGCATGCCATATGGATAAAACTATTTTAAAATACATAAAACACATACTGGACACACATAACATAAAAACACAATAGATCTAGTGAACAAAATAATGAAAATTGAAATCCCTCACAACTCAACCTTGGTATCCTTTGACATCACAAACCTATATACTTATATTCTGGACACAGAAACACTAAATATATTACAAGACACTCTAAAATTGAACAATACCCCAGAAGAAACCATACACATTCTGAACACCGATACACAACAGAACTACTTCAATCACAACTGCAAATATTATACACAGAAGGAAGGCCTAATAATGGGTTCATCGAAGGATTCTGGCAGAAGTATTCCTACAACACATAGAACAGAACAAAATTCTAAATAACAACAAACATGCTGATAAGATAATTTATTGGCACAGATGTGTAGATGACGTTATAGTACTATACAGAGGAAACATAAGACAATGCCGAGAACTACAAATACTCGTAAACAAAATACATAAAACCATTCAGTTTACTGCACTATTTAAAATCAACAAAACATTGAATTTCTTAGACATCACCATAACAAAGTGTCAAAACCAATATGAATTCATTATATACCACAAGCCAACCATGACAGATACACTGACACGCAACACATTGAACCACCCAAAACAACATAAACTACTACAATTTCAAACATCTACTACACAGACTAAACAAAGTACTAATGTCCACAACCAACTACGCAGAAAAACTAGATACAATCAAATATTTAGCTCACGTAAACAGGTATGATCAATACTTAATAGACAAACTATACAGAAAAATGTTCAGCAAGAATAATAAAAACGCAAACACAAATAAATTCATCACCCTCACATACATAAACCAACTCACAAATAGAAAAACACAAAAAATAATTCAAGAAAGCAGGATGCAATGTAGCTTACAGAACATCAAATTAAAACCAAACCGCTATCAGACACAACAGCAACACATACAATAACCCAGGAGTATGCAAACTACAATGCACCGATTGCAATAAATTCTACATTGGACAAACATGTAGATATTTCACTGAAAGATATAAAGAGCACATAAATACACTGCATATCTCTAATGAATCCACCTTTGCAAATCACCTCATGCAATAGTATGGAAAATAGCATGAGCATCTTCCATACTTACAACAAAGGCCACATATTCTGTGTTTGTATAATTAAACACATTAGAATAATAAATACTAAATATACAAAAATAGCAACACACATAAAAATACATTCAAAATGAACAAACAGGATACATATCACACATACTTTTCGATCACATCACTTCTAACTTTCAAGAATTGGAACCAGGAAACACAGCTGCAGCGATCTTAGTTGTAAAAATGTGAGGCTGAAGAAATTGTTAGACAAAAACATTACTTCCAAGTGTGAGTTAATAATTTTAACATTTTACATTAATAGAATGTCTGGTTGTAAGTAATTTTGTATTGTAATAAGAACCCGCTCTTCATGGACAACAAATTTTTTGAAATATCTATCAATACTCATTTCCTGAGCAAGATATTTACAATACATTGTGTCAAAACTTTTCATCAATTTTTTATTACTGACGTTATCAGAGTTCCTTCACTTACCAACAGTTAAAACAAGAATAATCTCTTCTTAAACAGTTAAAACAATAATCTTGTTTTAACTGTTGATGATTGAAAAGACTCTTTAATAAAGTCAGTGATTGTAAATTCACAAAAAGCTTTAAACCATTGTATTTTAATATTCTTGTTCATTAAATGTATATAAAGTATGTTTTTAAGAAGGAAAATATTTTTTTTCTTCTAATAGGTTTGACACTAAACTCAGAAAGCTTCAAATATTGATTTTTTTTATAACAGAATAATTACTGTGCACCTAACATTGGTTTATGTACCAGGTCAGCTAATCATGACAATTTATTAGTAGCAGGTATAAAGACTTGCCCAGCTAGTCATGAATGTTGTCATTGTTTGCTTCAAGAGAGTTTATTTTCTGATATGTCACGCACAAGACTAGATATCTGTGCTTTCTAAGGGATATTTATCGACTCTCAAAACACACCACAAATACAGAAAGGTATTTATGGCCCATTGACCTGATGGACATCTAAACATAATAGAATGATTCAGCAGTTTTTATGTCAACTGGAGTGAGAAGCTCATTATAGATTTTACTCGGTGTCGGCCATTAGCTATTTTTTGTTAGTATTTTTTTATAATTACTGTTTTCTTATGTACATATGAAATGAACAATATTAGTGGGATTCTAGAATCTAAAGCAAACGTCAAACCGTAAGTTACTTAAAAATTTTTTTGACAAATATTATTATACATAATAATTAATTAACAAATAATAAACTAAGGTACAAAATAACGAATAAAAAAATTTCACCCGTATAAAAATATAATATTAGTGTTTTATAAGTTAGAATATTTTTGAAGGAAAATAAAACTCAATTGATACGAAGAATTAATTCGTACCCACTAGCCTATGAGTATGCATGTAATTAGATCACCAATGGATTGAGTTAATGATTTTGGAAAAGTAGTTATATGTTTCTTTCTTTATTAATTTTTGCTACAATGTTTTTATTTGTTTATTGTATTAGTTTTTTTGCTATTAAGTAAATAATATATTTCAATTAGCATAAAATTTCAGTGGTTCATAAATTTAAAACCTTGTAGTTTTAAAAAGTGTTCCTGTGCATAATAATTCACCTTGGCCTTAATACACTTTATCCTTGAAGCACAAAAACAAAATCTCTAGTTAGTCATTACAAAAATTAAATTTAGTTATTGATTGATGTGTTTATAAAATAATAAATTTTACTACACCAACACAACAAACCTGAGCAAGAGTTTTGTCAGTGACTCACACCATTAAATAATGGGCTGACTTAGTGCGAAACGCGTCTGAATAAATCAGAAAGTAGTGGTTTTTTTTTCCAAGTTGATGCAAAAAAAGTATAATTTATATAAAAACCTCAAGATGTATAACTCAAAAATAGTTTTACTATTTCAACAGATGTTTAAGATTTGTTTACAATTTTTATTTCATAATGACTAAAATATAATGTAACTAAACTCTACATACAGCTGAACTGACTTTTGAATAATCCAGTTTAAATACAAAAATGATTACACATTATTTTAATAATAGGTATACTTCTATAATACATAGGTCTAAATATAAGATATATTTAAAAGCATGGTTTTGCAGTCATGAATATGTAATAGCTTGTGACATGCCTGTTAGGTTTGTTTTTGATATGTTGCCATGCCAACCACAAGCAGTTCAATAGTTATTTGCTAATACTTGACCAATGGATCTGTAAAAGGTAAGAATTTCACTACTTCATTTTTACTTTACAAAAAAGTTTCAGTTAAAATTTTTGAATACTGAATCTAACAATATACACACCTATATATTGTGTACATAATACATATTACAAATAATTTATGTACAAGGAACACAGTATTTTTTAAATACTAATACTCTATTTAAAATTTTTTTGATATCAAAAGTACTTGATATTATTTATTTACCTAGTTTTATCATTTTTTAATTAGTTATAATTTATTTCAGGATATTAATAAACGTGGACTATTTATTTTAGAATTGTTGTGTGGTTAAAAATTATGTGTCAGATGTTTTAGTAAAACGACTGAAAAATTATTAAACTGATTATTGTAACTGTGTGAATGTAAGGCTCAGTTTGTGATAAAACTAACACTTTAATTTTAAAAAAATATTTATTGTAATTTTAATAAAAAAAGATTACATTTATGAATAAAAATAAATTACCATTTGAATTGACAATAGGCATATTTTCCAAAATGGCCTTCATTAAACAAAGAAAGTGTTCGTATCGACAAGTGTCAATATTAATACATGTTAAAGTATATTTAGTTATATGTTATAGTGTTTAAGTTTAAACTAGTACTTCAAGATGAAGATGACAGCAAATTAAATTATTTAGCCAAGGTTTGTAGAATACCTAAACTAAGTTTCAAATCTTTGCAAAATATGAAATATAAATGCTGTACAAAGTATGAATGGAGTTTTGTATAATTGTCAGTCGCTAGGAGCCCATCCCGACTATCAAATTGTCACTTTTCATTTTGATAAGTCAGTATGTCTGTGATTGCATCAGTCCATTGTTAAATTTGTGAGTTCGTTTCGTCATTCACCATGACCTCTAAAAGGAAACAAATTGTCTTATCGTTAGCGTATAAACTAATTATAGACTAATCGGATAAAGGAGTTCTGAATAAACAGTTAGCAGAGATGTACGGTGTTGGACAATCAACGGTTTCAAACATTAAAAAGGGTCAAACCCTACACTTTTAACTTTGTGTCAGTGCTTAAAAGTTGAGATGAAAATTCTTCAAGAAAATCAATGAAGGCAACAAAGAACAAATATCAGAATATTCCATGTTTTCCAGTGTTTTTTTGCAACATCCTTCTATGAAAATCCAATTTTGAGACCTATTCTTTATAGAAAAGCTAAGACCTTAGCTTAGAAACTTAGAAAAAATATAGTTGTTTTCTCCCATTTGCAAAATACATGCGGTAATTAATTGAAATTGATTCTTCAGAAAAAATCCAATTATACTAATTTTAAACTACTTAACTAAGTGAATATGTAATTGCTTACGTAAAGCAAGTAAGCAATTACCTATTCACTTAGTTAAGCAGTTTAACCTGTGAATTCAAGATGATTAGATCGACACTTCATACTAATTTTTGTTTATTCGAATGGGGTCTGGTCCCAATTTCTTCGGATAATTGGAGTTTTACTGTAATATCTATTAGTAACAAAAGAAGTGTAAATAAATATATACTAAAATTATTATAGGGTTGTTAGTATAATATATCAAGAAAATGGGATAAAACTGTTAAAATCAATAAGAAATTGTTTATAAAGATGAAAAAAATTTAATAAAAAAATTATAATTAAAGAATAAAATTTTTTATTTTATAATTTTTTAAAAAAATTATAATTAAAATTAAAAATATAAACTAAGTATAAAAATAATTTAGAAAATATTGATAAGATAAAATAATAAAGGCGTTTACCTTTCAGGCATCATTTCCTACTGATTCATCACCAGCAACAATACTCACAATAGCAGAATAATATCTATAAAAATTACGTTCAAGAGTAAACAAAAAATATTCATATTTTAAAAATAAGAGATAGAAGTAGATAGCAAAAAAAATACTATTAATACATAGCGAGTTATTTTGGGTTTAAAATTGAAAAAAAGTATAACGCTTGAGAAAATATTTTAATGATATTAAAAAATATTAGAAAATATGATTTTAAAAATATTTAAAAGCTAGGACAAAAAACGAGAACATTCACCACAAGATACATACAAAGAACACGTAAAACATAAAAGAAAGACACAGCCCAAATCAAATTTCGCCATACACATACAAAACACACTACACTCACAGATCAACATAGACACCAATCTAAAAATCCTACATTATATCAATAAAAGCAACAAACGTAACACAGTAGAAAACTATGAGATATATAAACCCCATAAATACTATCCACAACACATTCTAAATAACAAAATACACTCCCAATCAAATACTATATTTGAGCACATAATTAACAACTACTCTATGAACAATAACACAGAAATACTCACACCACAGCAACAGTCTTGTCAGTAATTCACCGCATTGATTAGCAGACCAGGTGCGAAACGCGTCTGCTGAATAAATCAGTAAGTAGTGGTTTTTACCAAGATAATACAAACTAGTGTAAGATGCATACTCTCGTGGTGCTAGAATGTCCATGCATCAGATCTGATACTTTCGGCAATATGTTAATAGGAATAAAACATGCTACTTAATGTTACATAACAAAGAGTACCAGTGCATCACTACTTCTTTCCCAGTAAAACGAATATTCAAAGGGTGAAAATAAAGAAATAAAGGCAATATTTAATAGCAAAGGTAAAAAGATTAGTAAAAATAATCGGCTGTAGATTTGGCATGAGAAATTAACAAAAATGGAGTTAATATTCATGTTAGTACTGTTAAAAGAAGGTTGACAGAAGTTGAGCGAAAAGCTTACCGACCAAAGAAAAAGCAGCTTCTTACTGTGGCAATGAAGAAGAAACGCTTGCAGTGGGCTATAACTTACAAAAAGTTCTCTGTTGAACACTGGAAAAACGTCGTTTTCTCTGATGAAACACATTTTTTGGTTCAGGGACATAAAGTTAACTTTGTCCGCAGAAGTGGGAATGAAGCTTAGACATCAGCTCACATCCTTAAACAACCCAAACATCAACCTAAAAAAATGTTTTGGGGCTGTATGTCCTATAATGGTCCCGGGCCATTAGTTCCAATTGAAGGTATGATGAACTCAGACAAATTTATTACTTTATTACAAAGAAGAGTTGTCCCACTCCTTTTGCAAATGTTTCCAAAAGCCAATGAGATTTTTCAACAAGACTCTGCTCCATGCCATACAACTAAAGAATGCAAGGAATTTTTTTCTGAGAACAAAGTAAAAGTTCTGGAATGGCCTGGCAATTCACCCGATTTAAACCCAATCACAAATCTATGGGCTATTTGTAAAAAAAGGATCGCTAAAGAAGATTCTACAACAAAAACATCCACGATTACTGCTGTAATCAAAATATGGTACCATGATGACGTAATTAAAAATATATGCAAAAAACTCATAGAATCAATGCCAAAACAATGTGAAGAGGTTATAAAAAACAAAGGAGGACATATTAATTATTAGGGAGCTGTAATTTTTGTGGTCAATAAATTGTGTTTCATTTAAGAATCGTAGTCATTTACCTGGTGTTCCAATTAATTTGAGCGGTACTGTAGTTATAATAATTTTACTTTAAAACACTTGGTACCAAGACTTAATGCCAGGAGTAAACTTCAGACTAGCTAATCAAGAAGTTGGATCCAGGTACTAATTATGTGTAGTTAGTCAATTTAACATTAATCCTTAATTATTACTTAGTATAATAACAATTAATTAGCACAATAAATGAACGATGGTGAAAATAAAGTTTACTAATACAGAAGCCGGCGCTTATGGTAACCATATTTATCAGAACCATACTTGATAACAATAACCGATCCTGTAATCTCGATGTACAGAAGTACGGTATTTAACTCACTGTATCATGGTCACAAGTGTTTACAGAATGATATCTAGGCCTAGCATTACAGTAAGTCATTTTAATTCTATAATACTATAACTTCAATGTAATCAAGGCAGATGGAAATCGTGAGTGATTACTTACCAAATTTTGCAACTCCAAACAGTCTTATTGACTGTAGTAAAATTTTGTAACTAGGTCTTCTACTTGTTACATTTTGCGTGCTTACTTCAGTTAAGATTATTTTATTCCGTAATAGATTTTTTAAAATACTAATTGAATCTATTATATTTTTTAAAAACTATTGAACTATTTAAAAAACTTCATAAAAACTCTTAAAGACATTAAACATGTGTTTACACTATAATTAAAAATACGTAACTAAGTAATACATAAGGAATCCCTATGCATTCACTTAGTTAAGTATTTTTTAATTAATCAGTGAATTTAAGATGATTACATAAAGCAACTTTGCGTATTTACACTTTCAAAATTATTAAATTTTTCATAAATAATTCCTCAATTGTTTCTCATCTTCCAGTAAAATATTGTTGATAAATTTTTCCTATTCATAATGTTTGTTGATATTTTCTGCTTTTTTTGAGCAAACTGCCGTAGAAGCTCAAGAGCTTGGTAAACTTCTGCTTAGATCTTTGTGGTACAAATTTGTCATTTATATCGTCATCAGTATAATCTTCTTCAGTAACCAATTTCAACAGTAATGTTGAAGTAACTGCCTTACTTTCTTCAGTAATTCTTGCTGTTGTTTCAATACTATTTTTAGATTTCCTGATGATTGAGAGTTTTCCTTTTCTTCAACCACGTCAACACAACACAATGTGTGGTTAACATATTTTACAGCCACTAGAATTTTCATTTTTTAATACATGAGTATCTTCGGGTAGAGCCCAATAATAAAATTTTGTTTCATCTGCATTGTATACACAGCTAGG
Organism: Prosapia bicincta; assembly: GCA_036971475.1. Taxonomy (NCBI): domain Eukaryota; kingdom Metazoa; phylum Arthropoda; class Insecta; order Hemiptera; family Cercopidae; genus Prosapia; species Prosapia bicincta. The sequence goes on along the minus strand of JBAIZL010000002.1, from coordinate 131,893,124 downwards.
AAACTCAGCCAAAAGTTTTAGTCATTCGTATTATAACCAGTCCTCGGCTACAACAAAATCAGCGTCTTTTTTTCACCACGTTTTTTCTTATAAACAATGATTTTTTTTCTTCTATCGATTGAACCATCCACCTGTAGTTTTAAAATCCTGCTGTAGATTTTCAGCTTTTTGCCGCATTAATGGGCCATCAACTCGAGCATCTTTCTCGCAATCATTTTTAAACCACAATTTCAAAGCTGATTCCACGTGTGAATCGTTCCTTGAACGAATTTTGTTCTTCAAAATTTTACATAACCGGTTGTGAAATGCCAAGTTGTAAAAAACCGTTTCTTTGACTCGTTTTTAGTAATTTACTGTATCAATCTAGAATGTCAAGTTTTTTTTAAGATTTAAAATCACGTCGTTTCTTTAAAGATTCGGACATCTTAGTCAACTTTGAATCTACAAGTGACAACAAACTTCACAAAACAAATGAAAAAAACATTTTCCAAAATTAAATTACATAAAATCACTCTGAAATCATAAACTTATATGAAAATAAAGAAATAAATGGTGCAGTAGTCGCGTGATCATTGGGATTAGGATACGAACAACTAGATGGACGTACAACTATTATACATTTTATGAAACCTACAAGATATATTTGAGTAAAGTCAAACATGATATGAATGACATATGGATAACGAATCAAGTCCATGATGTTGATAACAGGATTGATGGACAGGATGTCAGTCACCATATCACTCAACTAATTTCTCAGAATTTGGAATACTTAATAAACAATTTTGTTTGGTCTGTGCTATTGAATGCATATTTTATTCTATGACTAATTAAATGATGACAATAAGTGACTCGATTACAATGTTTTTATACGATTCTGTGTCTGTTATTAAGCGAAATGATAATAATAACCGAATGATAAGGCTAAGCGTGATCACATTATGCAGCGGCTACACTATTACTAATAATCAACCGTTATATAACAGAATTTAGATAACTAAGCTGTATGACACCTAATATAAAAGTAAAAGTAATACATTCATTCTCAAAAGAAAAGTTATACATTTTTGGGCATAGGAACAACTAAATGGACAAACCACTAGCTGTACATTTAATGAAACCTACAAGATGTGCTTGAGTAAAGTCAAACAGGATATGAATGACACATCCTTAATGAATCATGTCGATAACAGAGTGATGTACAAGTGTCAGTCACCATATCGCTCAAATGATTTCTCGGAACTTATGATACTTCTAAACACTTTTTTTTGGTCTGTGTTAGTAAACCCATATTTTATTGCATGAAAAATAAATGATAACAATAGGTGAAGATATGATTACAATAAGCGACTCAATTACAATGTATTTATATGATTTCATCTGTCTTTAAGTGAAATGAAATAACATTAAGCATGATCACACTTCACAATGGCTACTGTATTACCTTATATTATTAATTTAAATTATCCAGTTTTGCCAAGCAGATGAGCCTTTGAGAGCCTTTATAATCCCTTAATTTATGTTATTTATTTATTATTAATATATTATATTTTACTATAATTTATTATAATGATTTTAGTTGAGTTTATATCTTATGGTTATTATATGAGGTATATTATTATATATTATATGTATATGTAAGTATATTAGATGTATATTATTATGTATTATATATATGAGGTTATTATATAGTTTCCTGGTTCTTTATCTTCTATTAAATAAAATTAGTTAGTGATTAGCAATTTTAAAATTTCTGACAGTTGTTTAAATATTTAGTTTAATGTTCTTTATAAAATCGTAAATTATAGTGTTTCAATCAATTATGAATTGCTTTATAATAAATCTCTGGTATGAATAGAGTTTATATGTTGCTTTGGTAAGGACCAGTCCATCCTGTGTTGTTTTTTGATGTCAGTCTGGATTCCCTGTTGGCCTCTGATGCGTGGGTCTTAAAACTTCGCAGTAGCCACTTCATTTCAATCTCAATGATTAATAATTTATTTCCTAATCACTACACCACTCTTTACTTATTTAAAATTCATTTAATTAATTATTCACAATTATTATTTGTTTGAATAGAAACATTTAAAGGCTTTTTATATTTACTGCGTGTATCACTACATGGATACCGACATTGGAACCTCACAACCTCCTTGTCTGCCTACGCTCAATTCATTACTTTTGTTTACCCCTGTAGTTTCAGAGTTCTCTCTTCACTTTGCTCTAATTTGGTATTTATTAAAAAATTAGCAGCAATCCTATAATATCTCCATCTAATCATAGGTTCCCTTACAAACTACATTGGCTGTCAGGACATATTTTTCTTGTACATCCAAAACTTCCAAATTTATAGCGCTGTTATTTATTGCTCCTTATATGAACTAATATAATGGCTCTTGCCAATAGAACTAATCATTAATTAAGAGGCAAGCAATCCTTACTCAAACCCTAAATAATTACAATTGTCATTATTTGAGTCTAAACCAGTGGCTCCCAATCTTTTTCATTTCACGTACCCCTAAAAAAGTGTTTCCAATGAAGAGTATTCCCTCCCTCGACATAGTTAATACAAAGAGTGGTTGCCTGACTGCCTTGTAAGTAATGGGTGAAGCCAGGGCAACCGGCTGTGTATACGATATTTTTGTGTGGCAACACGAAATACTGTTCCCTGAAAGTTTCTTAACATCAAATTCCTACATTTGTATTGTTCACCTAAATCTGAAATAGAATTTTTTCATCGCTATTCTATTCTCTGCTTTCAGGCGCACACAAAGATACAAGCACAATGCAATTTCCTATCAACTATCTTGTCAACTACTAGTGTAACCTAGTATTTGTTTCAAATCTAAAGTGTTTAATATTGAGGTCTGCCATTAGTGGTATTATTTTTACGTACCACCCCACAGGCTTCTACGTACTCCTGGGGATACACGAACCACAGGTTGGGAGCTGCGTGTCTAAACTCTTCGTACTGTAACAGAACTAAATTTCAAAAGATAAAACAGATATGATACATGTGTTATTCCCTGGTACATAGCAATTAAAAATAAAAACCATCAATATTTTGAAAAAATCTCTTTGATACTAACTTCAAAAATAATTTCCTTCCATATGTAATATTATAATTATTTCATTTGTATTAGTTTGAATACTGTTGCTTAGTAGAAAGATTCAATTTCTTATTTTGAATTTTCTCAATTTGGAGTATGAATTGTAAAATTATTTTTCTTTGAACCTATAAAAATACATATGAACTACTTTGGTTAGTGGATAGCACTTCAGTTGAAAATTTATCATGCAGTGTAACCAATAATACAAAAGTCACTACACGCTCTTCTATCGTAGAATTAGAAAAGTACAGTAAACTCCCGATTATCCGTGGAATAGGGTGGCCCGGCAACGCCGGATAACGAATTCCCCGGATAATCCGCTATGAACAATGAATACGCAAAACTATCGATAATCGATTATTATGCCATAAGTTTACACAAATAATGACCCCGGTTAATGAAACTCACAAATAATCTTCAGAGGACAAAATAAATATAGAAAATAATTTAAAATGTCGATGTATTTGACGGATTATAACATGTACATTTATATATCTAACTATTTACAATACGTACATAAGTATATGTCAAAAGTAAGTATGTATGTACATATGTAATTTCCTTTACACATAATACTTTCACTTTTTAACAAAAAAATCTGTCACTTTCGTCTGTTTTTTGTAAGCATTGATTTAGCTTTAATGTGCGATCTAAGTTTCTTGAGAACCATTTTGTCGCACAGTGTCTACTTGTGTCACAAAACCATAAAGATCGATAATGTATATGACAGACATGGATAATGCATATGTCACGTTTCAGACTATTTATAGGCGAGATTAGCTGACATATTTGCTTACAATCTTATGATACACATTAGTTTTTCGGACGTCCAAGCATTTTGTCATTGTCTCTTATATACAGTAGCCTGCTCACTCCTTTTATTTCGCTGGCCCGCGTTGGGATGCTTCCCTTTCAATGTAAAAATTAGTACGTACATATTTACATATCTATTCCCTTCATCTTAACTTCTATTAAGCCTTATATGTATTTACGCCGTAATTCACTGTTTGGAAATTTAAACACATGAATCTGATTGGAATAAAAATTGGATATTTGTAAAACAATGGCAGACCCCGGATAATCCGCAAACCGGTTAATCCGCCCGCGGATAATCGGGAGTTTACTGTATTTAGAAATCAGTAGAATGGGAGAATTACTGGCATGGTATTGTCAAAACTTAATAATGTTGCTGCCTTTGCTCCAGATCACACCTTTACTTATGCACATAACAGATATGATATGAACCTTTTACAAAACAAAAATGGGTAATGAGGACTGTGGTAATCCTGTTGAGTCTGCCTGTTAAAGAAACTAAGGGTTCTGGACTAGACAAAAGGTTTGATAATCTCAAACTCTTTTTGGTGAAAGGAAAAAAAATAAACCTCCAAATTATAAAATATATAAGAATTAAATAGGAATAATGAGTTTCCTTTGTGGATGATCATACGATTTTTTTGAGCTGCAAATGTATTAACCTCATTTTTACTATCTGAAATAAAACTATTTTGTTTTAAAGTAAACATTTTATTTTTCTAAATTCTTGCTATAGATTCATAAATAAAATTTAATATTTGCATATTTATTTTACTACAAAAAAGCTTTAGTAGATGTGATTTTCATTTCAGATGTATGAGAAGAAAAAGACCTTATATTTGGTAACATCAGCATCTGCAATGTGTAACAATTTGGCTGTGAATAGGGAGAACAACTGCAGAACTTCTGAATCAATAGCAGTAATCCATCAAGGATTTATAAATGTCGTTCCATTAAAGGAGGAACATTCTGAGACAACATTTTTTCCTTACAAAGACTTGAAACAACATGAAACTACACTTGTTACACAGGTATTGTAAAAATTAGTTCTTTTAACCAAGCACAAACTTTTTTTTCACATTTCCTTCCCAAAAAAATATTGAGAATTTCTAATTCTATATATCTCATTAGAACTGTATTCAATAAAAAATTATTTTTTCGTATCATAACGTGTAAAATATGTTTTATAAATACCATTTAATTATTAACCCAAGTTAATTAAGAATATCGAAATCTTGTTGCTGTTCATGACGACCTGGTTGTTAATTACTTATTACACTTTTGATATTACTTTCTACCAGACTTTATATTAACTAAAGGTTGTTAAATTGTTAACTTACACTTGGAGGAAACATTTTTGTCTTACAACTTCTTCAGCCCGGAAGAGGCTTCAGCAGGCTGAAGAAGTCGTAAGACGAAAACGTTTCCTTTAAGTCTAAGTTAACAATTTAACAACCTTTAGTTAACATATGTCTAGTCGAAGTAATATCAAAAGTGTAATAATTAATTAAGAAATGGAAAAAAGTATCCCAGTTAACACATTTAGCACGGCGGCGGTATTAGTGATTTCATCAAAATATTGTATGTTTTTTCGTTAACTTCCACCTCTGACGGTAGTGGAATGCTATGCGGATTGCATAGTTTGTCGTAGCATCTAATTATCATGCCCATTGTTTTCATCTCAATAATTTTATTTCTAACGTATACAGGTTTATTGAGGACATCAAAACAGTGTATTAGACGTTAAAATATTGTTTTATTTATCGGGTCACAATTGAAAAAAAGAAATACAAATGATAAAATACTGTATGACAGATAATAAAACACAATAAAAGAGACAGAAAAAAAGATAATTTACATACAAATTCAAAGTACCTACTACTAAAATATACTACATACTTAAATTAACACTCAACTTTTAACTCGGAATGTTTGTTTCTGTTGGTGCCATGTGTTTCACAAAGCAATAGAGATCGATTATGTAAACACAGACATAGATAATGCATATGTCACGTCTGAGACTATTTATAGCGAGATTAGCTGACATTTGTTTACTACAATCATATGATGACACATTAGGTTTCCGGGCATCCAAGCATTTTGTCAATGACTCATATTTACAATAGTCAGTTCCCATCTCGAGTTGGTTCATTCACTCTAATAGGACAGTTATCGTTTATTCTTGTGTTAGTTCAGAAAGCTTAGTTTATTTTTATAATCGTTGTTTTTACCGGATATTTTGTAGTGTTAAGTGGTTCAAACTAAAAATAAACATTAAAATATGAAAGTTAAACCAAATTCAATCTGTTCATAAAACTCCCTGAAGCATTGTTTCAGTTAAAGCATCATAAGTTAACTTGGTATGGTCTGATTTAAAAACGACTCAGCCACGATGCTCTCCAAACTCTTCTGAAGCACTGACGTAAAAATCAAACCTTTATACAAACACGTATCGACACTAGAGAAGTTTCAATTGAGCGTGCCAGTGCGCTCCCGTCTCTCAGAAGGGAAGCGAGGAGCAAACCAGCATGCTCTCAGTGCCTCGTAAGGCTACCCAGAGCGTGCCGGTATGCTAACCGTGCTGAACATGTTAATGATATATAACATGCAACACTTACTTAATTACTATTTTACATAATGAAATGTTATTCATGCATGTAGGTTAAAACTTTGAGGTTATTGTAAAAAAAAATGCTGCACACCTTTGCAATAATTGTTGCTTTTGAATGAATTTTGGCATTAACCTAATGAATGTGTTTACTCTCACTTTCAGTAAAAATGTAATTCATTTAACACAAAATGTGCAGTAAATATATATACTTTCATGTATAAATATCTAAATAAATGTACATAAAATGTGTAAAAATTTGTGAGGTTTTCTATATTTGCGAGAGTATGGTAGTTTTGAAGCATGGTGTAATACATAGTACCACATTACAAGTCAGAGCATAAATATCTGGATTTTCTCCGTTTTTGCCATTTGCATCAGCTGTAAGAGCACAAACTATACATTGGTTAGTTGGATTTGTTTTTTTTTTTTTTGCAGTTTGTGATAGTGTCTCTGGGAAGTGACGCCCTGTTAGCCTAAGGGATGTTAGGATGAGCTAGGACATATAGGCTTGAAGAAGATGAAACAAATTTGGAAACAAGACACAATATCCAATAAAACAATGAGCATACATATAAACTGAGCGTTATGAAATAAACTTGAGCATTGTGAACTGACACACATATAAATGATAACTGTCAATAAGAGCGAATTGACTGACTACTGTAAATAAGAGTCAATGACCAAAATGCATGGAAGTAAGAACAAGTAGTCTGCCATAATATTCTAAACAAATGTCAGCTAATCATGGTTATAATTAGACTAGGACCTGCCATAAGCATTATCTTTGTCTGTGTTTACATTATCGATTAATATTGAGTTGTGAAACACATGGCACAAGAAAAAAAATCATTCCAAGTAAACTCGGTGTAGTAATTTAAACAAACTCATTTTCCGAGTTAACTCAGGTTAGTAGGTTAAGTGGTTAAGATATTGTACAGTATACACAATGATTATGCTTTTGATATTTTGAATAATATAAATGCTTGTTTATACTGTTTATTTTAGGTAATGTGGTGTACATTGGGAAATGAAATAGTTTTTGTTGTTTTATCTACTTTGGGCCTTCAGATTTTTGACTGCAATGGACTTGAATGCAGATACTCACATCCATGCCAAGACATATTTCTCCATGACAAGAGTTTTGCTAGAGGCCTTACTACAATTTATGACGAATTCTTGTGTGTTGGTAATAGATAATTATTTGTAAATATAAAAAAATTGCTCACCTTGTTAATTCAAACAATAGTTAAAATAACTTTCTTTCGAAACCATTTCTTGAATATTCTTTTATTAGTACTCTGTTTTTTTTATAAATTAAATTTATTACATTGCAGTTTAGAATATTTATAACATTTTAACAAGCTTTTAAAATCTTTAATTTTATTTTTAGGAAATAGTGTCGGATGTTTGCGTTTATTTGGTATACTTGGAGAAGATGGTTCAATAATATTTGTAGATCGCAAACATGAACATCAAGAAGCAATAATGGATATAACAGCTAATGAAAATCTTGTTGCATCTTCAGATGAAGGAGGATCAGTTTTACTATGGAATTTAGTAAGAGAAGAATTAATAAAATTGCAAGAACTTCCTAATTATGGGTAACTATTTAAGGTTAAAATTTCTACTAAAAATATAAACTTAGTTCAGGACCCTGAATTTAAAAAGTGTATGTATAAAATAAAGGTTTGTTTTTAACAATTATACATTTTCTATTAAAACTATCCATAACATTATCTATAAAATTAATACAATGTGTTATAAATCTAATAAGATTTTAAAATACTTCTCTTTGTAATTAGAATAAGGAAACTATAAAAACATAAGAATTTGTAGAAGAATGTCAAAACAAATGTTTCTCCAATATTCTTTTTCGTTTCAGAACCAGCCAGTTTGTAACTAACTTTTATGTTGTCTTAAACTTTCTAATGTTTTGTTCATGTTGAAACTTTTGTGAAAACTTTGTCAAACATCTTTATTAATTAACATCTCTGTTAACTCGAGACACCGCCCCGGCCCTATGATCAAACATCAATCTTTTGAATAAAGTTACCAACTCTTTCGATGTTTGTTTTGGATTTTGTGAAGATGATTTGCCATACTGTAACCCATTAACTCCCATGAAAAAAACTTCCTTGTCCCTACAAAAGGTTTCTAGCAGGATTACCGAGAAGGATTTCTCAACATTAATTTTTTATTTTCGTAGTTGCTTCAAGAAACTTTATCTTTTTTTGTTGAGTGTTTATTCTGCTTGACCCTTGTTGATGTGTTATCATCTCCATGCTTCAGATAAGCATGTGTAACCCATTACTCATGGCTAAGTACATCCTGTCCTCTCATATGTCTCAAATCCTGCCCTCTCATACCCGGCACCTCCGATATCCAGACGTAATAAGAAAATAAAGTAAGCATCTTTATTCCGTAAGGCGCCTTGGTGTCGAGTCAGTTCTCTGGCGCTTGCAATCAGCTCTTTGTTCTTTTCCGACTCAGCCAGTCATGTCTCTATATCGTTCAGTTTACTAGTGTTCTACAGGTTGGTGTATAACCCAAATTAGTAAGTTGTGTTTGAGTGTTCGTATCGCTCAGTTTACATATGTTCTACAGGATTTTTTGTAATAAGCTAAGTAAGTTAGTTATTTTACCTAGAATTTATTATCTACAATATACAGTATGACAAAATCAGAAAAAACCGTTTCTTCTATTGAAGATAAGATTCATGCAATAAAACTATTAGATAAGGAAAAAAAGCATAAAACAATGCAAATGAGATGGATGTAGGGACTGGAATCCTGGAAAATTTCAAACGTCTATATCGCTGTAAGTTACTAACAGTTATAAACCCGGGTATAGATGCAGGAAGAAGTGTTCCCGAGTGACTAAAAAGCTTAGACTTGCTAAATGTTGCTTCATGGATTGCTACAGCTTGGGATGCAATAAGGCATTTAACACTAGTTAAATCATGGCAAAAACTATCGGGTCATAAAACAAAAATTGAGGGATTGAAAACGTATTACAAACAAAAATCCTTGTTAGTGAAACTAATGAAAAAATCGTTGACCTTCTCCGAAACATTCCTGGTTGTAAGGACATGAACAGTATTGGATGGAATTAATGGATGAAAGAGTATGAAGTTAATGATTTTACTAGCAGTGGTATTATAGATTTAGTGAGCGCACAGTCAGCGTTGCGAAAGGTGATGAAGGGAAATCAACCATGACGTACAGCAAAGCTTTCCAGACATTTGACCAGCTGATCGAGTATGTCAAACAACAAGATAAAACAGCAGCCGATCATCTGCTCTTCCAAAGGTGGAAGGATATTTCATTAAAGAAACGTGTTCAATGACATAAGCAAACTACCATTACATCTTTTTCTACCAAAAGTGATAATTAATCTACATATATATATGTCCAATACAGTATTAAGGAACTGTACTGTACAGTATTAATACAGGGATGTAACTAAATTGTATGTTAAGTTCCATATCGCTATTAAAATATAATACAATCTTCAATAAGTATAACTTATTTACTTAAAACAATCATACATCTACTTGCATTGGAATGATTGTGATTACATAGTAGGGATGTACATCATTGCATAATCCTTCCCATATCTGGATTATTTGTTATCCGGATCTGCCTGTCGCCACATTGGTCCGATTATCAAAGGTTTTACTGTAATTGTTTTTGCCTCTTGAAACTGGCGCCATAATGAAAGATATTTATGCCCGTCTTAATGTTGTCTCCAAATGACAGGACACAAATAAGGGTTTTTATTTATTTCCCAAAGCTTATAACTAACTTGTCAGCTGTTCATTTAGTTCAACCTCATACTCTAGTCTTTTATTGCTTTATCGTTCAGTTGTGCGTTAGAGACTGTTGTAAGTAGATGAGAGCTATGATACTATATCTTAGTCCTAGATCTGTACCGTTACCTTTACATGTAGTTATTTTAAAAATATATTGTTGTTAATACTAATTTTAAAAATATTTTGTAAATATTACAAATAATCATTTTGATTATTACAAATAATCATTTTAAAAAATAATAAATTATGGCTACACAATGCAGTTGCTGAGATCACTTTTGCGAGGAATTAATTTATGCTTATTATATTGCTCGGATCGCAAATAATTTAATCCTCAATGGGTTAATGATGCTTTCATGCACATCCTTATATCATATATACCATTCATACATTTGTGTACACAATAAAGAATCATGTCTATGCTCTTACTCTAATTAAAAGATTTCAGTTCCAGATTTTTCCACTTTAGAAATATTGATATTTGCTCAGTTTTTTTTTTTTAATACTCTTCCAAGTGTTTTCAGTGTAAAAACATTGACCTATTTTAACTAGTGCTAAAGGCAGACTAAATGTTGTAACAAGATGAAACAAATATAAAATTGAAGAAAGGTCGATTTTATGACTCTCAACCTTATTTCATTATGTTCTTTGATGTAACAATACAAATTCAGTTACTTGCTAGTCAAGACTTTCATACGGCGGAATCACGCTACAAAGAAGCCCATCTTTAAATACTTCCGACACACTTTAGATACTTATCCTTCTACTTTCAGACATCATTATATTGTTTGGCACCTAAGTATGCACTGAATGATATTTTAGTCTTGCTGTTTCAGTCTGCTTGCTCCAGGAATTGGGATTATGGCAAGAGAGGGTGAAAGCGCTTTGTGGCCCTAACTCTCCACATAAAGGTGACCCTGCTTTTGCCCATCTCAACCTAAAATTCAAATGCCAAATTTTGAGTGTCTATTCCTCTTCTATAACAGATATAACCAATAGAAATGACAATTCTTGAACTAACGTTTTTTTTTATTAAATTTACTCTATTATAACACTATTTATTACTTTGGCCTTACCTTACCATCAAATATTTTCTGGCAGAGTTTTAGCTTCTATATAAAATTATGTATAAAATATAACATACTGTATATTATTTTATATTGCACCACAAAATGAATTTATATTGATAAAAATGTGTTTAAAATTTATTAGGTCTGCATCAACAAGTATGAAATTATGGCAAGAATATCTGATAATAGGATATGGATCTGGGCATATTAGACTATTTTCAATAAATATGACTGATAATGCGTCATATTGTTTGATGGTGGAAATTGCTGCCCATGCTCGGTGGATAACTGCTATAGATGTTGCATTAAACAAAGGGTATATTTTGTCTGCATCAGAAGATTCTTTTGTTCGAGTCTGGGAGATCCAGAAGAATAATGTTACTGTAAGTAAAACAAATACTATATATTGTGATTGAACATTAAATGGGTTGAGATTAAAATGTATTTAATACAGATATAGGATAGAAATGGTGATGATCTACGGAATCTACATAAGTAGTACTTTTTCAAGAAACGTTTGAATCACATGTATTTACATCAGTCAGCATGTTTGAATGTTGTTGGATGTTATAATATTGCTCTTATATATAACAGTATGATATTACAAATGACACCCTTTCTTGATTTAAATTAGTTCCAGATATCTTTAATTTCAATATTATACTCATAAAATATCAAAATGGTGTAATAGTGTATATTAGTCGTATAATAGTGTATATTCGTCATATAATAGTGTATATTCATCGTATAATAGTGTATATTCGTCGTATATATGTTTTTTAGATATTTACAAAGTGTACAATATTTGTTTTTTAAAATTTCATAGTAAAAACAGTGCAGCATTGATAATCTAAACCAAATGAGAATTTACTTCTTTCAGAACAGGAATTTTGTATGTTGGGCATTTTATGTTTAATGTCTTGTCTAATGTATTCGTGGTGTATGGGATCTGTGTATTGTAGTGCAGTTTCCGTGTCTAAAAAGATGTTTGACATTTGTTTAGGGTTGTATTTTTTGGGGTCTAGGTTATGTTTTAGGCCTTTGTTTAACCCTATCAAAAAATTACGTTAAAGCCAAACTATCGAAAAATTTAGGAGTTGGGAAAAAAATTAATAATACAAATATTTTTGGATGCAAATTAAAATTTTAATGAACACAATTGGGTTAGTTATATCAATACAAACATGTTTGTGTAAAATTTGAATATTTACAAGTCCTGTACGCAGTTAACGCAACACTTTCCGTGATGCTCTGCACAGATTGGTTTGTTGTAGCGCCAGCAGTAGACTGTGGTCATTCTTCTCTTCATCGATGGGCAAATCCCACAAATGGTTCTTGATGTGTTTTGAGGAAGGTCTTGGGCCCTATTTGGCACTGGAACTTTCAAGATATTGGCAATAGATTCCTTGAGTTTCCGGGTCGAAGTTGGGTATTGGAGTCGCTCTTGAAGCCAGGGCTCAATAAGGCTGTGGTGAATTTCCATAGCAAATTTTCTTCTTGAAAGAGGTTTTTGTCCCCTTTTCACCAGATTTGTAACATAAATGACATAGGTATTCACTAATACAATGTTCAGGATGCCATAAAATACACACAAAGGCCACCGTTTAGTCTTACGACTACAAGAAATCTGGTAGCACATTGATCTGACGTGTCAACTGCTCCTTTTGTAGCATTGTAGGTTTCAATTATTTGAGGTTTTTTGGAGTCTTGATCGATGACTGGTTTCTCATGGCAGGTTGATAGTAGTAAAACCACTTTTGAGTTTTTTACTTTGTAAGAAACCATAGTTTTGGGCCCTTCAAAACAAAATATACTTGTCCCTATGGCTCTGCCCTTAGGATTTTTCATTTCGGGAGGGATTTCTCGCTTAACTCTTCTTAGTGTGCCTATTATAGTGAGTTTGTATGGGTCTTCTAAGAGTGAGATTGCCAATGGAACAGACGTGAACCAATTGTCCATAGTTATATTACGATTAGATCCATGACAAGCCGTTGACAACTTCTTCACAAAAAATTCGGCTTGAGGTAAACCTTCGGTGGACATCGTTTTTCCTGTGTACGGTATAGCATCAACCATGTATTTTGTAGAATTGTCGCACATTAAAATTAAAAATACTCAGAAAAACAAAATACTATCACTATTCAATCAAAAACAATCCATCATGCATAGAACGGTATGCGAAAAAATCCGAACATCGAAGCTAAACTATCGTAATTTTTACAAATGATTTGTAGCTGAGCTGAAATGACAAGCCACAGCAGTACAAAACGATGACTAATGCGTAAGCATACCACAGTAAGGCACGGAACTAGTTGGGCAAGTCTATTAACGCAGAAAAAGGCGAGTAGCCAAACAATAACAAAACACGCTCGTAATTTTTACGATAGATTAGCTTTCTAGGGTTAATAATGTTAATTCATTTGTACTAGTTGATGTTTGTAGTGTTGATGGTGCGTGGGTGGAAATGGTGATCGGTGTAGATTGTGATGTTGCTTTGGGTTGCGATGTTGTGTAGCTTTTGATTCTGTTTGTTTCTAATGAACTGTATTTGTTTAAGTGTGTAGTCATTAGTGTATTGAATTATTTCTTCGAGTTCCGTGTAGTGTAGCATTGTTGTGAGGGTTTGGTGTAGTGTGTGTAAGGTATGATTAAGTGTGTCTTTTTTAGTGTATAGTTGTTTGATGCTGTTTTTGATAAATATTTTCTGTGCTTGTGTTGTTGTTTTTTATGCAGCAGGTGTTTTATTATTTATTGTAATTTTAGCGTATTTAGGTGTTAGGTTATGTTTGAGGCATTGGGTGTTAAAGGAAATGTGGAGGGAAGTTTTGTATACCTTGAGCTTTGTCCGTCAGTAGAGGTTGATTACTGATGACAGTTGGTCGATACAGCCAAAGCCGCCAGTAGAATGTTAGCTTCGTAAAAGGAACGACTGTTTTGAAACGCGTAAGCAATTACGTATTCACCCAAGTAGTTTAAAATTAGTTTAATCAGTGAATTCAAGATGATTACATCAAGAAACTTCAATGTAATTGTGTATAAAAATTATACATCTTGTGGTTGGAATAATGAGGAGCCTTTATCATTCATTGTCTTCTTCTTGCCATGTTAAACAAAATCTTTCCTGCTCTACAAATAAACTAGTTGAATCTGATTTACAAAAGCCATTAGAACAAGTTCAACTGCTCTAAATATATTATAGAGAAATAGTCACTTCTTTTAACTGTAATGCATTTTATTATTATTTTAAAAAGTTTTACTTATCCAAAACGTTTAACTTTTAAACGTAACCTGAGTGGAATTATACATTCATTTTCACTGAAGCTATTTTCCCAATTTTCTTGCAATTTATTTCTATTTTTCTTTTTTTATATATAATCTGAATAAGTTGAATCATTTTTTTGGTATTTTTTAAACATTCTTTTAAATTTCTTTATAATATATATGAATATATTAATTCAGATTTTTATCATTTATTATTTAAATCACTATTTTACCTCATAATTACTCTATTTTACATTAGATAGCTTATTTTTTGCCAAATAAAAATTAGCTATTATTTAATTTATTTGTTTTATTTTTTAAATCTTGTTAATTGAATTTACCCTTCTTTACTATCCTAGATTTTAGTACATTCTTATTGTTAAAGAATCTTTGTACAACATCTTCTATTATTCAATACTTTTTACTGCATTAAATTATTATCGAACAACTTTACTAACAATCTAAGAATGTTTTAATTTTAAAATCCTGTAGTGTCTAATCTAAAGCAGTAATGTAATATTTGATGACTTTTAAGCTTTCTTAAAACCTTTTCATTGTTTTTATTTATAAAAAATGCTTATTCATTTATTAAAATAAGGCTTTGATTTATCCTTTCTTAATTATATATCCGCTTTAGACATTAATTTAGGAATAGTAATTTGATCTTTGCACACTGGTTCCTGTATGTTGGAAATTCGAACATGGTCAGGAAAAAAAAGTTACACAATGAGTCTGTTAACTATGACAGAGGGGTAGAATAAGTGCTGCAGTATTATGATTCCAAGTTCTTATTATGATATTATTCACCTGCTACGGCATTGGTAAGATAAGAGAACATACCCGCAATGTTATACTTGATATTTGTTTTATAAGTGTCGAATGTTTTTAAAATTAGTAGGTGCGTAAAGTAAAAACTAGTAAATCGATTTTAATTTTGAAAAATGGATTCTCCTGAAGAAGATAAGTACTTTTTATAAATTAAATTCTTGATGAAATGCTCAATTTTTATAAATTTTTATTAAAAAAGACTAATTTTTAGAAAAATTATAGTTTAAATTAATACAAGTATAAAGATTCATTTAAATTTGGTTTAAAGTGTTATATAAAGTGATAGATATAAATAATAGGGACCTGAAAAACCACAAAAAATGCTCAAACCACTCAACAATTATTAATGAGAAAGTTATTAATTTCATGTGTTTTTTCGAATAATGTGAATTTTTGTACATTAAAAATTTGTTTGTATTTTGGTATTATTTCAGTTAGGTGGTCAATAATTTGTAAAAATATTTTTTTAAGCTATTGTGACAAAAAATTTTAATTGCAAAATTTTTGCATTTAATTGGAATATTCAATTATTTTGGCATCATATCCTTCTTCAGCGACCTCAAAAACATATAAATAATTAATTTTGCAATGATTGCTAACATAATTTTTGTATTTGCAATTTAAACCCCTTTTTGTCAAGCTTAGCATGTATTTTAGCCAAATTTTGTGCAATAAAAAATTTGATTATTTCTTTGTACTATTTCAACTAGTAGCAAACGACATAAACAGCTATTTGGTAATTTACTGAAAGAGCTCTGGATAAGATACTGTCTCTTATAAAGGAAAAAAGAAATTACAAAATCCATATTCCTGCAAGAGAGGCATGGGCAGAGTGTAGACCCAAACATGGTAAAATCTGGTTCACAGATGGATTCAAGATTAAGGAAGGAGTGGGAGCAGGATTTAGTGGACCAAAACACCAAGACAGATTCTGTCTTCGCCTGGAAGACTACAACTCTGTTTTCCAGGTAGAGATGCTCACGATCAAACTATGTGCTGAGGAAAAAATAGGGTCTGGTAAGAGGGACAAGACCATTTGGATAGTCAGGCAGTTTTGAAGGCTTTAGGAAAGGCTAGTGCCAGCTCTAACCAGGTACTATAGCTTCTCTAGCAGAGCTGAGTAAGTATAATTTTATAATTTGCTCAACCTAACTGGGACTCCAGGACATTCTGACTGGATAAGAAATGAGAGAGCGGAAGCCTTAGCAAAATAAGGGTGTATAACTCAAGGACCATTGCCGCCTCAAGAGGGGCGCAAGAAGATCATGGTACATATAGACAGGTTGTGCAGGGGAAAATGGAATGTGACTTTGGGGTGCAAGACATCCAAGGTACTGTGGAGATACTCGGAAGACTTGTGAGGCAAAGAACTACTCTCCTAAAGTAGATCTCAACTCAGAGTTACTGTAGAGCTGGTCACAGGCCACAGGAATCTAATGGAGTTACAATACAAAATTGGAAGATCTAGGTCCCCTGTGTGCAAGAGATGTGACATGGACCAAGAGGAAAGCCCAATCCACATGTTCTGTGAGTGTCCAGCTTTGGGAGCTGCAAGAAGAAAGTGGTTTGGCTGGCAAGTATGTACACCAGAGGATATCAGAAGATTTAGCATCAGGTAGGTACTTGGATTCTGCCAAGAGGTAGGTATCCACTAAGCTAATCCTGTGATAAAGATGTGAAGAGAGTACAAAGGCTGTAGCTAAGTGCTCTACACCGATAAGGTCCCTCCCCTTTTAATAATAAAATAATAGTAATACTATTTCAGCTAAGTGGTCGATAGTTACTCAAAAAATACTTTTTTTAGTTATTGTGAAAAAAATTGAAAAATTCAGTTATTTTGATGTTATACTCTTATTCAGCAAATCCAAACACCTATCTATACAAGTTTTCGTCTAAATTTAACCAAATTGTTTACTATGTTCGAACTTCCAATATATAGGGTTCAGTATGCATCGCTCAGTTTCTAAGTCTGATCTTGCATTCATTTTTTTACCTAATACATAGGTATCTGAAAAGATCTACTACTTAAATTATTTTGAAAAGACTCTTATGAAATATGAGAAAAATGTCTCAGGGAATTCTTATTTAATCTTCAATTTTCCAAACATACACCTTGGTCCTTTTCAAGACTAAAATATTTTAATAAAATCATACTTAAAAAAAACAGTAAGATTAAATAAGAATTTCCCAATCCAGTTATCTTATAATTCATTAGAATCCTTTCAATTCCTCAAGTTTGGAAAGTTGAATTGCTGGCAATAAAAAGTACTCTTATTCTTGTCACAAACTGCTAACCTGAATTAAAACTTTTGCAACATAATATCTAATACTAAACAATAATTCTGTACATTATATCTATAATTATAATAATATTTTCTATTCATGAAGTCTTTTACGTATTATAAATGGTAAAATGATAATTAGTGGGCTGAGATTGAAACCCTCCATAGGTCCATTATATTGACCAATTAGGAATGATTTTTCCTTTCATTAATCATGTATGTTGAAAATAGTGACTTTTTCATTTTCAAGTTCATAAATGCATAAATAGGAAATGTTTTTTTTTTTTTGAAAAAATAAAATGTCACATAAAATTATAATGAATACTTTCAAAACACAAATTTGAATTTGACGATTTTGATATGACAACCAGAAAAGAAATATAACTACTTCTAATACAAGCTGATCTTATTTTATTTATAAACATAATCTTGGTAAGTTTTTTACATCTCATGAGCCATTAGGCTCTCATGTTTGAACAAACAAGGAGAACATTTACCACAAGATACATACAAAGAGCATGTAAAACAGATAAGAAAGACACAACCCAAATAAAATTTCGCCATACACATACACAACCTACTACACTCACAGACTGACATAGACACCAATTTAAAAATCCTACACTACATCAGATTAAGCAACAAACTTAACACAGTAGAAAACTACGAGATATATAAACACCATAAATAATATCCCCAACACATTCTAAACGACAAAACACACTCGCAATCAAATACTATATTTGAACACATAATTAACATCTACTCTATAAACAATAACACACCACAGAACACCAATACACCACAGACTCACACCAAGACAACACACCTGAACAACAGTCGTGTCAGTAACTCACAGCATTGAATAATGCGCTGGCCTAGTGTGAAACGCGTCTGTTGAATAAATCAGTAAGTAGTAGTTTTTTGCCAAGTTAATACAAAAACAGACTCAGATAGTGTAATTCAAATATAAAGTCGCTTTAAAAAATTTGAACACAACAAGAACCACCTACACAAAAACACTCCAGAAAAAATACAACAAAAAAAGTGTACAAAATCTAATGCAATGATTGCCCTAGCTTTTATATACAACAGAAAGAAACTTCTTCACAATAAGGAATAAATAAATTATATAAAAATACACAACCTAAAACCAATTTGGCCATGATATACAAAACACGCTACATAAATAGACCAATATTGCCACAAACCTAGAAATTCTACACTTGATAAATAAAAGCAATACACTGTACAATCAAAAAATTTAGAAATATACAAACACTTCAAAAACCATCCTCAAACAATTAAACTGCACTAAAAAAATATAACACAATTGCAATCAAACACTATATTTGAATAGATAATTTTTTTTAAAAACTATACTGAAAAAAACAACACATAATAGAATACCAAAACACCACAGATTCACAAAACAACACAACATAGGCAGGCATACTGCACTGACAAAGTGTGAAAAGTGTATGTTGAGAATATCTTTAAGTACTGTTTTTGTCTTTTGTTTTTTTTTTTTTTGTTTTTTTTGTTAAGTAGATTGACGATGTATGTGCAAATAAAAGTGTTTATTCAAAAACTTCGAAATCTACAACACAACAATTGCAAGTTTGAAAATATTCTGATATCTGAATTTGTTTCTAAATTTTCTGATCATAAAGACTTTATCTATTACTTTTATTACAACTTTAAAAAAATCAGTAAGCTTTTAAATATTAAACAATTATTTATATTCTCACATTATAAATATATAATAGTAGTGTATTCTTTCAGACCATGGCGCAAATATACTACACATCCATAAAGGACAGATTTCTTGTTGGAGGAAGATTTTTAGATTCTAATGGAACGGAATTTTGTGTTTCAATGTATGATAATATGTTGGTATATTGTTATTGTATCATTAAATAAATTATTATGATTTTTTTTTGTGAAAGGTGTGTTGTATAAACAAAACATTTCTTGTGTATAAACTGTTTAAGAAACAAATTATTTTATCCAAACCTTTTAAAAAACTAAAATTTCATTTTATAAATATTAAAAATAATTAATCTTAATTTAAAAGTCTTATTTTCTAATAATAACTAAACTGGCCCCTTAAATATTTTGTTTATTATATGTGATAATTTATTTTCTTCAATATACTTTACTTATGGTATATTGTACCTGTTACGTACTTTTCTTTAAATTAAGTATAATTTAAAACCATTGTAAATGCTTCAGAGAGGAACTCCTTATCGGCCAACCTTTGTCCCTTGCAAGGTTCGGTACGATACAGTTCTATTCAAGACGTCGATAAAAATACATCCCTCCCGTCACTCTCAACGTGACTTAGTTTTGTACGTTCTAAGCCAAATTCGGTCTTAGACGCATTTTTCTCCCATTACGCGCAGATGTAACGTAGTTTCGTTACGCCTCTCTCCCGTTACGATACGTGATGCAGTTTTCTTTCGTTTCTCCCGTTGTGTGACGAAGACATTTATTAGCCTGTAACAGTGACTATTTTAAATTATATACTCTTTTCTTATTGTTAGTTAAGTAAGGGATAAGTGTGTGAAAAGGTGCACCCGAACAACTGTCCATCATCAGACAGGAAGAACAAGTGGTAGGACTTCGTCCAGTAAGGTATGTGCGATATCTGTTCACTCTTTCATTTATAGTGTCTCTAATGGTCCTCCAGAAAACTATATAAACTGAAATTACTGTACAACATCTTACAGATACGTAATTTGATCTAACCAACCATTTATGAAACCTTTTTTGGTCCGAAGTACCGTTACATGGCAGAAAATATTTAACAGTACCTTACAACTGGTTATCTGTATAATTTCTGTGAACCCCTTAACATTGGTATTACTGGATATCTCAATAAGATAAATTTTCAGTAGAAGTATATAACACAATATCTTGTATTTATAACTTTTGACCTCTGTATTCTATTGCAGTTTGAAAACCTCCAATAGATCTCTGAATAATATCATCATATTATAAACTCACATATGTCTGCATTTATCGTATTCCACAATTGTTTCGAAACAATTGTTCCTTTTACGAAGCAAAGCCTCTACTGGTGGTGTTGCGCTAGGTACAAAGGTTGTCAGGATGAGATTTATGAGTGTAGATAGGGTGGGTTGTTGTGTTTGTATATCTCGTATTTTTCTAAATTTGTTAATTTTAATATGTGGAAAATGTTTAAATTAGTATCTATGTCCATGTGTGTGTGTGTTGCATGTTTCTTAGGTGTGTTGCATAGCTGGATTTTGGGTTTGTTTGGTTTCTTTGGGTAATGTGTTTTTCGAAGCTTGTGTAGAATGACCTACCAGTTTGGCCGATATATTATCTGGGACACTTGTTACATGTTAATTTGTATATACCAGATAGATTGTATTTGTCTGTTTGTTTTTGAAAGGGTTGTATATGCTGTATTAAAGTGTGTTGTTTTGTATGATATTTGGTAATAAAATTTTTTGAATGTGAAAGCTATTTTGTGTGTGTTTTGTTGTGGTAGGTAAGTGTTATGTATTTGTTGTTTTTTGTGTGGTTTGTCAGCGTGGCCGTTGGTAATGTTATTTATGTTTAATTTTCATGTGTATGTTGTCTATGAGTGTATGTTGGTAGCCATTTTGTTGAGCAATATATTTTATTGTATTGAGTTCTTCGTCGTAGTCTTTCTGTAAGCATAGGTATATTGATTAGGTGGTGTAACATATGATTAAATGTAGCGTACTTGTGTTGTGTGGGGCAATTAGATGTATTTTGTATGATAGTATCGGTCGTTGTTGGTTTTCTGTATATTTTGAAATTGTGTTTTGTGATGGTAAGGTCTAGAAAGTTTATTTTTATTGTTTTCATCTAATTCGAGGGTGAATGTGAGGTTTTGGTGCATGGTGTTATGTAATTGTGTAGTTGTTTGATTTGCCGTTCGTTGCCTTTGTATAATATTAAAATGTTGTCTACATATCTATGGTAATAAATTATATTTTGTCTATGATTGTTGTTCTATAGAATATATTGGTGTTCAGTGTGATGTAGGAATATTTCTGCTAGTATGCCTGGGATGAGGAAACCCATAGACAGGCCGTCTTTCAGTGTGTAAAATTTGTGTAGGTTTTTGAATTAGTTTTGTAATGTGATGAGTTTGGTGAGTGTTATGATTTCGTGAGTGAGTTTTTGTGGAGTTTAGTTTGCTGTGAGCATGTTTTTTAGTATTTGGAGTGTTTGTTCAATGTGTATATTAGTGTATAGGGTTTTTTATGTCGAATGCAATGGTGCCGAGTTGTGTGGTATGTGGATGTCTTTAATTTTGGGAATAAGGTCTATGTTATTGTGTATGGATGTGTGATTGTGAAAGTTTATGTTGTCTCTGATAAGTTAATCTATGTATTTGGTTAGTTTATTTGATGGTGCTTGTGTGTGTGTGTGATTAATTACTGGATGGATGGGTGTGTTTTCTTTGTGGACTTTAGGTAAAGCATTTATTGAGGGAGCTTGGGGTTTTATTTGTTTATAATATTTCTTTTGTTCTGCTTTCATGATTTCGGTGCATTTATTTTAGATTGATAAAGCGTTACACCGCCAAGGTATCCTTCCAGTTGATGTGGACATAAAAGAAACTCAGAAAACTGGAACTGTTTTCCTGGCTTTTATTAGACAGACCACTGATAGGATTGGCAAACATTTTAGGAGGCATGGTATACATTCTGTCTACAAACCTAAGGTTCTTAGTAACGCCATAGATAAGATCTTCTTGGAAAACCATGTTGTTTACAGTGTTTCTTGTGGAGTTTATGTTGTCTCTGATAAGTTTATCTATGTATTTGATTAGTTTATTTGATGGTGCATGTGTGTGTGTGTGTGTGTGTGTGTGCGTGTCCGTGTCAATGTCCGTGTCCATGTCAATGTCTGCATCCGCGTCCGTGTGTGTGTGTGTGTGTATGTGTGTGTTTTTGATTACTGGTTGTATGAGTGTGTTTTCTTTGTGGATTTTAGGTAAAGCATTTAATGAGGGAACTTGGGCTTTTATTTGTTTGTAATATTTCTTTTGTTCTGCTTTCATGATTTCGGTGCATTTATTTTAAAGATTTTTAATTTGTTTGAAATTTTGGTGTGGGGTCTGATCGAAGTTGGGATTTTTGTTTTCTGTTATGAAGTTGTTTACTTTCCTGTCACTGTCTTATTGGTACATTATTATGATGGAATCGCCCTTTGTCTGCTTTTAAAAAGTTTAGGTTGTGTTTGTCGCTTTTTTGTATAAATAATTTAAGGGATAAAAGTTCATTATTTATGATTGGTTTATTATTTAAGGTGTTTATATTGAGCATTTTATGATTAATGTCTTGTCTAATATATTTATGGTGTGTAGGTTCTGTGTATTGAATTGCTGTTTCTGTGTCCAAAAGGATGTTAGACATTGGCTTTTGGTTGTATTTTTTTGGGATGTAGGATATATTTTAGTCCTTTGTTCAATAATGTTTAATCATTTGTATTAAATTCAATATTTATGGTGTTGTCAGTGCACGTGTGAAATTGGTGGCCAGTGTAGATAATATCTACAATAGATATCCTAACACCGAATCACACCACCACCCATCACAGATCCAGGCTGTCACTGACACGCTCTTCTCTTGGTAGAAGGAATACGTATCAGCATATATATATATATATATATATATATATATATATATATATATATATACAGTGCCGGCAAAAAGTTTAGGGACACCCCTACATTTATATGTTTTTGCTATTGTTCTAAAACTTTCTGCCAATCATATATTAGTAACTTATCAATGAATTAAGCATGAAAAGTTACGATTTTCCTGAAATTTTCATTCATTTATAAGTAAGGGTTGGCAAATTATAAATTTTTTCCCCATTTTAAAATTTTTGAGGAAACCCGTTTTTTTCTAATTAAAAATGTATAATAAAAAAAATACACATCTGATTAAAATGATACTTTGTACAAATGTTTAGCATAACATTTAGAATGTAAATATGCATTATTTATTATTTACAAAAAATCACCTCTCATTTGGTACCAGGTTAACTTTGCTTTAGATTTTCAGATTTTTCAGCATAAAATTCTCACATTTCAATAGCGAATATCTAGTGAACGGAGCCACTTGGAGCGGAACTGACTGTACCCCCGACCCGCCATGACGCGAGGAACACAACGTTTTTATAATGCATTTAATTACTGATTTTAAACTAAACTAATTTTCTTTTCAAATGAAACATATTTAGCTCTCTTTTTAGCTTCACAAATTATTAATTAAAAGTTCGTTAATTTTCACATATTTAAATCCTACATTTCATATACAATTCATTAATTATATTTACACAATTTTAAACAAAATTATTTCCAAATTTAACTTAATAAAATATTTGATCTTCTTATTTCAAGATTGAATTGGTAAATTCACATTTTATTATAAATAATTTTAAAGTTTATATGATTCAATAAATCTTGTCTTCTTGAAAATGATTGGCTTATGGCCAAAACCACTTTGTAAATTTAATATTTATTATTCATTATTTCAACAATTTTGTTATACTAATTAATTTTATTACTTTTAAGATTTATTTAATTTTTCAACATGTAATGAAGTCATTGTTTAAGTTTAATTGGTAAATTAAATTTAATAAATTTAACTGACTAAATTTGACATTAATTTGTATGTAATAGATAAAATGACTTGCCAAGGATTTCCCTGCCGGTCCTGGAGTCCTCTCATCTGGATTCCCTGGTCCCTGGACATCGGAAGTTGCCATCCCTGGTCAGTCGATGGAAGTCTTTCTCCATTTTTACGTCCCGGAGGCTGAGTCTGAAGCCCTTGTCCATGGAGGGAAGTAGACGGCAGAAACGTGGTGGTTTTGTCCCATCTGGCCTAATGGTGGTTCTAGGCACGATCCGACATTACGGTCATTAGCACCTAGTATTAAAAAATTTTTACAGACTGCCTTACAGGTCCTTAAGTTCCTGTATTTATTGCGGCTGTGTCATCCTTCCCCTCCGCTCTAAGCTCGTCGCTATCTCCGTGCTTGTTTCTTGTACGGGCGGGTTGGACCACGTATTAGTTTTAACCTGCATAATTTTGTTATCTGTTTTAGAACACTGAAAAATGTCTATTATTTTTAAATGGCTGTAACTTCTTTGTTATTTGAGTTTTTTTAATTCTGTTTTCACTACTGTTTATTATGGATTTTTCTGGTCATTTCAAAATGTCGATGATAGTTCTACGTGGCCTAGTTCTCAAGTTAGCATTTTTCGGCACTTAGAAATTTTTCACTTCACTCTCGTTCGTCAAATTTAGTTAGTTATTACAATTTCATGCTATCATAATTTTTAATTTGTCTCAATAATACTTATTTAAAATTTTACTGACTTCTTGACTCTTTACTATGTTTATTATACCATAAATTAAAACCCTATTATTTAAATATTAAAATTGTTATTTAAAAAATAAAAAATTATTAATTTCTTAATTGAAACGGTAATTCAGACCGTTACAGTGTGTGTGTAGTATATTTACATTAGCCGCAGAATAGTGTGCTCAGGCTTAATGTTATCATTCGGTTATTATTCGGTTATCATTTGGTTTCACTTAAATACAGACACGGAATCGTATAAATACACTGTAATTGAGTTGCTTATTGTAATCATCTCTTTGCTTATTGTTATCATTTAATTTCTCATGAAATAAAATATGCGATCACTAGCATAGATGAAACAAAAATGTTTACAAGTATCGAGAATTCCGAGAAATCAGTTGAATGATATGGTACTCAGATCCTGACCATCAATACTTTTACCAACATTATCGAAATGATTCATTATCGTGTCATACATATCGTGTTCGATTTTACTCAAATATATCTTGTTGGTTTCATAAAATGTACAGTAGTTGTTTCTCCATCTAGTTATTCGCATGTCATTTGTTTTTGTGACTACTGCAAAGTATACTTACTTACTTTAGCCAATGCCAGACCTTGGCATTTCTGCCATTCTCCTCCTAGCCTCCCAGTACAGACAATGCTGACTTTGGTCTTCCACATCTTGCAACCCTGTGCAATTCTGAAGATGTGGGGCATCCATCTTTTGGCAGTTGCAAAGAGGGCAAATATCTAAGGCTGCTAATCCTATATAATATAGGTGGGCTTGCAGATAGTCATGGGCCGTAAGCATTCTGAATCTGGCAACAGCTTCCAATCTAGGTAGGCTATGTGGTATTAGCACTGTGTGCACCAGGCCCCTCCATATCTTTCCAGCGCTCATTTCATTTTGGGTTTCCTTTGTTTTTCAATTGATTGTATATTCAATCAGGCTTCTAGCTGTCAATAGAGATATAGGATTGTCAAGCTGTGGCAAGGTGTTACCTTTCTTCGCTAGCTGGTCTGCGCGCTCATTTCCTTCAATACCGACATGGCTAGGGAGCCATTGCAGCACAATGTACCACCCTTCTTTAATCATCCCTGCCAAGACCTTTCGTCCATTCATTGTTTGCACACAGTCGGTGGAGGTATTACTAGTTAGTGCAATTATAGCAGCCTGTGAATCCACGAAGAATACAACTCTTGCCAACTTTCCAGATATCAAACAAAGTTTTTTGGCAGCTGTACTATAGCTGTAATCTCTGCAAAGTATTGTATTGTTTATTATTTGATATACGTTTATGATTTCAGAGAGATTTTACGTAATTTAATTTTGTAAGATCTTTTTTTTTTCTTTTTGTGAAGTTTGCTATCAATTGAAATGTAGCAAGATGTCTGAATCTAAAGAAACAATGTGACTTAAGTCTTAAAGAAAAACATAACAGTAATTACCAAAAACGAGTCAAAAACCGCTGCCTTTCAACCAAGCATTTCACAACCTCTCTTATCTAAAATTTTAAAGAAGATATACTTTATCTTGTCATTATCAAAGTGTAATGAAAATTTTGACAAGAAAAGAAATTGTTCCGGAAAGGATCCACAAGTAAAATAAGCCTTGAAATTAAGGTTTGAAAATGTTCATAAGGGATGTTTCAAAAACACAACCGTTGCTCAAGGGATGGCCTAATAATGCACCAAAAATCTAAGGATCTTGCAAAAAAACGACTTGAACACTATACTGAAACACATCTAAATGGTTTACCTTCCGGCTGATACTAAATCACTTATTCAGTCATGTGACCAAGGCATAATTCAAAATCTGAAAGCTTTTTACTGACAAGAGATACATGGTAGAATAATAAAAAATATGGATGGATTTCAAACCCTTACCTCAAATGAATTGGCTAAAAAAACGTCTTTACCCAGTGCTATTCATCTCGTAGCAAAATCAATTAATCAAGTTTCTGAAAAAATGTGAAAAACTTAGAAAAGGTGGGTTATTTTATTAAAGAAAATAAAGAGCAAGCTACATCTGAGGAAGAGTTAGAAGAGAACTTGAAGCCTATTGATTTGTCTTTTAAAGAATACACTGAGTGAGTGGAAGGTGACAGCATTGAAATTGAGCCAGGAATGACTGAAGACAACATTTGTAAAGCAGTTACTCCAATATCAAAAGGTTACTGAAGAAGGAGATACTGATGACGATGAAAATGACAAAATGTGTACCACAAAGATCTAAGCATGAAGCTCGCCAAGCTCTTGGGATTTTCGATAGTTTGTTCAACAAAAAGCAGAAAATTTCAACAAACAATATGCATATGAATTATCATCAATATTTTACTGGAAGATTAAACACAGTCTCATATTGAGAAATTCTTTGTGCAAAAGTAAATAAATTTGAAAGTGTAAATAAGATCAAAGTGTTTTATCATAAAGTTCTATGTATTTAAATGTTTTATAAAGTTTTTTTACAAATTTCAGTAATTTTTTAAAAATTATGCTAGGTTTAATCAGTGTTTTAAAATATCTGCAATGGAATAAAATACCTGATGTGCAGTATTCAACAAGTAGAAGACGCAGTTGCAAATTTTACTACAGTACACAAAACTGTCTGGAGTTGCAAAATTTGCAAGTAAGTAATCACTCATGATTTCCATGTACCTGAATTACATTGTAGTTGTAGTGTTATAGAATCAAAATTACTTGCTGTAATGCAGCACTTCTGTACATCCTGATTATGTGGTCAGTTATTGTTATCTAATATGTTTTTAACAAATACAATTACAACAAGCCACGGCTACTGACACCCAAATTTTACATTACAACAAATACTCAAAGAACATGATTTACTGTTATAGGTACGTCGACAACATTATCACATTATACAGATAGAATAAATGCTGGGCACACATATTTTTAAAATATCTTAATCCCATACACCTAAAACTAACCCATAGAAACAGTACAAAACAACTCCCTTAATTCTTGGACCTTACAGTTACACATAAAGACACACAAACACATAAATTGAACATATACAAAAAATCTACCAACACCAATATTACCATTCACAACTCTTCAAACCGAACACACCAACATAAACTAGCTGCATACCACACCATGATATATCGCCTTTTAAAAACACCATTAGACAAAGAAGATAAGAAGATAAACACCATAACAAATATAGCATAAGCCAATGGATATAATAAAACAATGATTGAAAATCTTGTGCGACATGAGCAATATTCACAGTGAACTGAACGCCAACATTAGCTTTCCTTGTGAAAGTCCCACACAAATGATGCTAAACCTTACAAACAGTCCTTTTCAGGACGCCAGACATGCCATGCTAACAGCAAGGCGAGAACATCCTGATAGATTGAAAGTCCCACACAAACGATGGTAAACCTTGCAAGCAGTCCTTTTCAGGACCCCAGACGTGCCACGCTAACAGCAAGGCGAGAACATCCTGACAGATTGAAAGTCATGTTTTGGAATATTCGGGGACAAAGTATTAAATCAATACGCAGTCATTTTAATATTGACAAAAATCTCGTAATGAGGCTGAGAGGAGTGGGATGTTTTAAAAGAATTGAACTATGGTGCCCATCAAGAACTTTCGCACTCACTTTTGTTTGCGATGCCAAAAAGAAAGCTAAACCGCTTAAAGGGCACATTTCGGTTGGTACTACTTATCGAGAGCGCAAACTGAAAATAACACATAATAATAAAGATTTATTAGTTGACGACATTGAAAAAATTGGCGTAATGCACTGGAATGCGAGATCACTGAAGAGAAAAGCTGATGAGCTAAAGGAAGTAATGGAGGAAAATAAAATAAAAATAGCTTGTATTCAGGAGTCCTCACTTCATCAAAATCAAAAGTACCACCCTCGCTTTAAAGGTTACCAAATGTTTAATGTCTCCAGAGAAAACCGTGGAGGAGGTGGTTTAGTTACATTGATCCATGAGACACTCTCAGTGGAAAATGAAGAAATTATTGTAAGAGATGAAATTGAGCTAGCCAAATATAAGATACAAGTAAGCAATGGCATCACCTTTACCCTCGTTAATGTTTATATACCGAATCAGGGAATTAATGAAGAAGATCTTAACTTCTTACAGATCAATGATAAGAATGTGTTATTGCTGGGTGACTTCAATAGCAAACACTGTAGTTGGAACAAAGGCCCAGCTAATCAAAACGGTCAAATTCTCTTCAACTGGTTGTTAAACAATAATCAGGTACTAGCAAACAAAAAATTCGAACCGACCCTCCAGTCGGCTTCTACAGTTTGAGTACGTTAGACTTGACTATTTCATCTCCAGCAATGATGAACAAATTATTAAATTGGCATATAGACCAGGACTTAGGAAGTGATCATTTCCCGGTATTCTTCGAAATTAATGGGGGGAGCAAAACAATTACCAACAATACGATAGTCCACAGTAAATACAAACTTTCAAAAGCTAACTGGACTCTATTTGAAAAAGAAACTCAAATTGTCTCATTAGTGGAAAATGTAACTTCAGTAATCATTGAATCGATTCTTTAGAACGCAGCTGAAAAATCCATCCCAAAGAAAACCCAGAATGGAAAGAAAAAATATATGAACAGCTGGAGGAGTCAAGAAATCCAAGAATTGAGAAAAAATAGAATTTCAGCCAGGAAGAAATGGAAAAAATCCAGGTCATCACACGACAGAATTTTATACAATAAATGTAATGCTACCCTGCGCAAAGCCATCATCAAAGCAAAGCAAAAATCATGGAAAAGTTTTGTTGGTTCAATGAACGCGAACACACCATCCAGCAGTCTGGAAACGCTTCCGTGCAACAAACTGTCAATGCTCTCAGAAAATTATTTCTATTAGAAAATCAAATGGAGACTTAATAACGGATGATAAATTGAAGGCCGAAGAATTTGCTAAACATTACTCAGAAAAAGCAGGGCGAAGAATTGCCTGGCCAAAGGCTCCCATCGAACAATTTCTAAAATGTAGAACTGAACTGCTGTTTCGTTGTTCCGATCCAGACGACTCCCCTTTCACATTAGCTGAACTGGAAGATAGTATATCTCTCTTAAATAGAGCCGAGCCCGGAGAAGATAATATTCATGAAGGAAATGAAAGTAAAGACACTTCAGCTTTTCAACTCTATCTGGAGAACTGGGAAGATCCCTCAAGAATGGAAAACAGCGAAAATCATCCACCTCTCAAAACCGGGGAAGGATGGGAAAAATATTACCTCTTATCTACCGATAGCGTTAACATCTTGCTTGGGGAAGTTGATGGAGAGATTAGTCAACAAGAGATTATCCTGGAGGCTGGAACATGACGAAATGCTGGGGAACCAACAATTTGGCTTCAGACGGCACAGGAGCACAACTGACGCACTCTTATATTTCACTAATAAAATTTACAAAGGGTTCGACCACAAAATGAGCACAGTGGCCACTATGGTGGACTTAGAGGCAGCATTCGATAAAGTTCCACATTCAACCATCATCTTACAGTGCATGAAGCTCGGAATACAAGGTAAAATGTTGCAATTCATAAGTAATTTTTTACAAAACCGTCTAATGACAGCATCAGTAAATGGCTCACTATCTTCATTGTTCCGAAACGAAAACTGCATTCCTCAAGGAGGAATAATTTGCCCCAACCTATTTAATATCGCCCTCAACGACATGGCTGACGAATTTCCACCTGAGGTAGATAGTATGAGTTTTGCCGACGATATAACGATCTGGGTCACATCCACTGATCATATAAAAGCATGTGAAATCCTTGAGTCCTCACTGGATAAATTCACTAATTGGTGCTCTAAATGGTCTCTAACTATATCGGCGGAAAAGACCGATTGCACTTTTTTCACCCGTCGAAATAAATTGGGTTCTTTCGCTCCCGAACTCAAAATACTTGGCAAGCGATTGAAATATAATATGTCCCATAAACTACTAGGGATCCTTTTGGATCCGAAACTGCGATGGGGTAGTCATAAGGAGTATGTTATGGAAAAACGTGTATCAAGACCTAATGCTCTCAAAGCCGTGGCCAGCTTCGATTGGGGCGCCGATACAACTACTCTAAAGATATTTTATATTGTAGGTCTTATATAAAGATATGTAAGGCAACCTATGCATGTGAAGTGTGGGGTTTGATGGCGAAGTCTCACCTGAAAAGACTGCTAACTCTACAATCTGCTGCAATCCGTTTATGCTTGGGGTGCACCAAAACCACCTCTATAGCAGCCATGGAGATTGAATTGGGAGTTAAACCTATTGGACTCTATATAGATAAAAAAATATGGACCAAATACTTGTCAATAAAGGCTCTTACACCAATCCACCCATTAAGTAACGTGGTGTCATATGATTCCAACATAAAGCAGTCATTCAGCTATAAAATTAATCAACTGTCCACCAAAATGCCTTGTTTTGTCCCTGTGAAAATTCCGACTTATTATATGGAGCCCCCAAGTAAACATTGCACTTAACCTACCACATGAGGTGAGCAAGAAAGATCATGTACAACTATTAAAAACAATAACATTAAACATGATTTAATCTCAATACAAAAGCCACATAAAAATATTCACAGATGGCTCGCTCGACCGGGAGAAGAGCTTATCGGGGGCAGGCTACTATAATGAATCGAACGGAGACTGTTTTTACATCCCAGCCAATTCCAATTCCAGCATGGATACTGAGCTTTTGGCTATAAGTGCAGCCCTGACTAGCTGTGTGCATTTAAAGGGCAATTCAAAAATATGCATCCTATCGGATTCGAAAGCTGCCCTTCAGTCATTGTTAAGTAATTCTACAAGTTCATACTCGTTTCGAATATCAGAAATAAGAAAAACCATCTTAAAACTAGTGGACTGCGGGAAGGAATTAACTCTTCAATGGCTACCTGCCCATTGCGAAGTACCCAGAAACGAAAAGGCTGACAAAATGGCGAAAATAGCCTCAACCATGGGACCTACAGATGAAGGCAAACACTCCCTGCTACATTGCAAAAGTGTAAGCAGGGAAGTTTTCCGAAAACTTTGTTGTGAAAATTGGGAAAAAGAGTCTACTGGTCGACACCTTTACCAGCTCCAACCAGAACCACCAGTCGAGGACAAATATAGGGAAGTAGCAGAGCAAGAACCGGCCATCTGGTGACACAGGAGTACCTATTTCGTTTTAATCTCACAGAGACTCCGTTGTGTGCACTCCGCGGTGTGGAGAGCGAAACAATTGAACACATCCTGCTGAACTGCCCTTACCCATTACCTACAAGAGACTTCCTCAGACCAACTGTGACAAAGTAGCAAGATATTCTACTTAAGAAGAACCTGTGGGCCATAGCATCATATATATATCGTGGACATCGGGCCATCGGCTACAGTTAAGCTGGACGCCTGCACAAAGAAGTAAATAAGTAAATACAATTACAGAATAGCCTACTCTACACACAATACCCTCAACAAACAATTTAAACCCAACAATATAAACAGTGACATATATAACTCCGATGGTGTTTACAAACTAACTTACAGTTCGTGCCCCAGTTTTACACAGGGAGGTCATTTTACACACGCTACCACGAACACATAAAAGCGCTAACAAACAAAAACACCCAATCAAACTTTGCTTAACATCTCATGTCCACAAATCATAACTACACAAACATAACATCTAACCTTCAAATTCTTCACAAACAAAACAAAAATAACCAACAAATGCAAAACCAAAATAATCACAACTGAACAATGTGAGATATACAAACATTTCAAACTACACCCTACACACATACCAACACCTAAGTACATTATAACTCACAAACACTTTTTGACTCATAGCCCCCAATACTCACCAAAATACATCTACATCCCCAACCTAATATTCCACCCTCACCTTAACCTACAAAAACCATGAGCTCAGTTAAGGTCTGAGTTGACAATGGGACACAACTCCCGAAACGGCCATCCTGAACAATTATGAAAGTAAGTGCTACTATAGGCAAGTGTAACATATTTACAAGTATTTTAGTTAAAAACTAATAGCTCACGTAAAGATGGAATCAATTAATAAAAATACTGTATATTAATACTGTATAATTAATAAATTTTAGTGTATATTAACCCTTAACTACTATACTGACGTCTCACAGACGGCCCGGATGTTTACGTTCGGTTCTCTCCCCATCCCCCACCCCCTAGAAACCAGTCTGGCCACCTAGCTGCCAGTTGATTAACGGTCTTTAATGAGTGAAAGTCGCATCGCGTTTCTTTTCTTTGTTTATAGGTTAGGGTCAATTTAACGTCTGACAGACGTATTATAGTAGTTGTGTTACTTTTCTCCCGTAACAGTGACGTCTGGTTGACGTGGTATAGTGGTTGTGTGATTTTTGTGTGTGTGTATATAATAGCATTGTATATATATATATATATATATTATATATATATATATATATATATATATATATATATATATATATATATATATATATCTTTATGAACCTTTAGAACATAAATTTATATTATGGATATTCCAACAACATCTACTGAGGAGCCACCTGCTTACCAAGCAGGATTGAAAAGCCAATATGCTTGGAGTGTGCTAGGAAAGTGTGCGCAAGTTGCTTGGAATAGGCTAGAAGTCCTAGACTTGTAGTTCAAAGACTTGGAATGGACTACATGGTAAATTAATTTTGTTGAGTTTACTGTTTTGTAACTAAATAAAGTAAGTTTTGTTCATAATTGAAGTGTAATATTAATTATTTTCCTGATTTATAGAAATCTCTAGAAAAAAATATTTACATAACTTTGGAATTTTTTTTTCAATATAATAATAAACAATACAATGCCAAAATTGTTCATATATGCAATGCAACTTATATTCTTTAAATAAATATTTTAGATTAATATTTTAACAAAATTTACATAAAACGTTTTTTTTTGTAATCTAACACAAACATTTGTACTTTTTTTGCTACAGAGTCGTGATGGGCTATTTTTATGTCGAACAACACAGTTTATAATTTTTTAGTTTATTTACATCCTATAATTTAACACAAATATGGTTAAATTTTTTCCCCCAAAGAAATGTGAACGTAAAAAATTTTCAAAAAAGTACGTCTGACAGACGTTGTATAGTAGTTAAGTAAGTTTTTGAGGGTATAGCAGCTAAGGGTTAAATAAAATACAATTGCTAGTTAATATGTTGTACTTAATACTATTATGTACTGTTAATAAACAGCTACATAATACACTTAATATGTAGTTTATAAACCTATCTTGGAAAGAGGGACAGTATGTGCTTTTTGAAAAAAAAGTTAATAGTTGCAAAGATCTTGCCTGTGTTTAATTGTATAGTCCCCTGTCATTGTAGAGAAATTAGCTGGTGTTATCACACTCTCTTGCTCTACATAGCACAGAGCTATCTTCAGCCCAACATCGTTATCTTCCTTTTCATTACTGCTGTCTCTATTTTCTGTCTTTACCACTCCCACAATTGAACCGTTAGTCACTTTGGACTGTTTGTCTTGGACCATCCTTTCTCGCACTCAATTTTTGCAGCATTCTCATATTCAGAAAATTGTTGAACAAGAGACTGTTCATTTTCATGTTTTGCCAATGGTTTATCTGTCATTCATTATTTTTTCTCAGACATTCATTTGTCACTGGAACAAGTTAGAAAGTTTTCATTACAGTAAAGTCACTATTTCTCTGCTGATTACAAGCCCCCACACACTATATTTTTTTCACCTGTCTAGGCAGCCAGAACTAGGTAAAAGACTGCCATTCCTTCCATATGATGTAGGAATATTTCTGCTATGATGCCTGAGATTGGGGAACCCACAGGGAGGCTGTCTTTCTGTGTGTAGAATTTGTGTTGGTATGTGAAGTAGTTTTGTGATGTGATGAGTGATGATTTCATGTGTGAGTTTATGTGGAGGGTTGTTTGCTGTCAGCATATTTTGTAGTATTTGGAGTGCTTGTTCTATTGGCACATTAGTGTATAAGTTTTTTATGTCGAATGAGACAATGGTGGAGTTGTGTGGTGTATGGATGTCTTTAAATTTGTGAATGATGTGTATGTTATTGTATATGGATGTGTGATTGTGAAAGTTTATGTTGCCTCTGGTAAGTTTTTCTACGTATTTGGCGGGTTTATGTGATGATGCATGTGTACGATTGATTAGTGGACGGATGGATGTGTTTTCTTTGTGGGTTTTAGGTAAAATGTTTAATGTGGGGACTTGATGTTTTATTTGTTTTTAATATTTCTTTTGTTCTGTTTTCATGATTTCGGTGCATTTATTTAGAAGATTTTTAATTTGTGTTTAAAATTTTGGTGTGAGGTCTGATCGGAGTTCGGTTATTTTGTTTTCAGTTATGAAATTGTTTACTTTCCTGTCGATGTCTTGTTGGTGCATTATTATGATGGAATTACCTTTGTCTGCTTTTAGACCGATCTACATCCGTACGCGAAGCTGTTTGCCGATGAAATCTAATGTATGTAACCTATAATACTCTCACTTCAGTGAAAAACAGACTGAAGCGCCTCAGTATTGTGTGTAGTGTAAAAGTGCGAAATAATGTGTGTTCGAAAATCGTTAACTTCTCTAGCTCAAATATACAGATTTTCGCCGATGATCATGAACATTTAAATCTACGAGCATTATTAAAAATTATTACTTGAAGAAAGATATATTTTTACAATTATTAATGAAATAATAGTCACTTATAGATGTTGAAATAATTCAATTTACATTTTTACTGACATAAACTTCAAGTGATACTAGAACACCATGTCATGATGGTATAATATAGATGTGTAAAACTAACCAAACATATTACGTTCCAGATACTGAAAACGAGCTATATTAAAAATGTATTTAATGCTATAGAATATCATGTAGGTAAACAGAGATTATTTGTTTGGATTTTGTATAGCATAACTACAAGTCAAGAAAATTCGGAAATTCCCAACGGAAATTAATAAGTCAAAGTCAATGTTGCCACACCATCAATGGACTCATCTCACTTCAGTTACCCAACAGGTTTGCAGGTGAACGTACAAGAAATACAGTATGCACATGGAATACTTGAGAAAGAAAAACAGCACTTTCTAAAATTATAAGAAGGAGATTAAACATAAAAATAAGGACCTGGTTAATAAGCTTTGACAATATTACTAAACTGTCACAAAAGTTGTATTTAAAAAGTATCTTGGATATGTAAAAAAAACATTTTTGTCAAAGGTATAACAGCCTAAGGCAAACACAAGTCGTTATAGCAAATCAGTTGCATCACTTTTATATAAAGTAATGTTATTTACTTTTTCAGTAATCAAATCCTTTACAATATCCTAAATAAACAACAAAAGTTTAAGAATTTATACATTTTTGAAATTTATTTATTCAAAGTTAAAAGTCATATCTTTGTATTGTGATATAAGTATTTTGTGCCGTGTGGCCATAATAGAGGTATAGATATTTAATGCGTCATCACTTTAAAGCGATCAAGGGTGTTGTTAGAGATGTTTTGTAACCATTTATTTGATGATGGATCTGTTGTAAATATAAAATTAATTAGTTGAAAAGTGTAAGTTATGTGTGGTTCTAGTTAGAGGGGTAATAAATTTAGGATGTTTTGGTTATGGTGAACGAAACCATTAAACATTTAAATTAACATTAAAGAAATGTTAAGTTTTGTAGGAGTAATGTAGTCACTTGTAATGACCAAAGCTAAAAGCCTAGTAGTTTACTACAAGGTATTGCCCTATGTTTAGTGAGAATGTCATTTAGCGGGTGTATTGTTGATGTAAATCTAAGGTCTGATAAAAACAAAAATGTGATTTAATCTATGTAATTTTATCATTATAGAGCTGTTAAAATATTTTAGTGAAGTGTCATGCTTCGAGTAAGCTGATTCATTTTGAATTAACAAATATTTTGTTTGACCTTTTCTTTCTTTATACAAATTAAGTTTAGTTTTATTTGTGTATTATTCTTTTATTAAAATTCATACTTAAGTACTATTTAGTACTGCGTAATGAATGTATTAAGACCTATTAAATGTAAATATGAACTTCTTTAGTAGAAACGATCTTAATATTAGCGCCTGATAATGATTTAGGTTTGAGGTTTATTTTTTTAAAACAAGCCAAACGTGATAGCTTTACTGATTATAAATCTATAATTTTTCCTGAATTTTGAAAACTAGTCGGTAGTAATTCTAATACGTTTTTTTATTAAATATATATATATTTGAACAAAATGTAAATATATCCTATTTTTCTATTTATGTGTGGTTTATCAGTAAAAACCAGTGTCTGTCATTTAAAGCAGTTTTAAATAATTTTGAGATACTAACTAGTTGGTCATGTGGGTACCAACCTATACTGGATTTATCGTTGGAAAACAATTATAATTTGGTAATTTTATTGACGTGGGACTACCGCTATGTTGGTGAAATTTTTTTACTTTTCTTATGTATTTTTTCATCCTAGACACTAATCCAACATTACTTTTTGTCGCTGGTGCAGTTTATTTTAAATATACCTAAACTAACCTTTATTGACGTGCGACTACCGCTATTTTCGTCATATTCTTTTTTTTTCTCATGTACTTTTACGTCCTAGACACGAATTCAACATTATTTTTTGTTGTATCGTCATTATTATTTTATTATTAAACGTCTGGATTTTGCTATAATTTTATACAACATTACTATATACCTACATTAAAATATACCTAGGAAGTATTCAGTCAGGATAGATTTGGTTATAATTTATTCAATTTTACTATTTACCTATATTGAAATATACCTACGAAGTATTCAGTCAAGATAGATTTGGTTATAGTTTTATACAACATTACTATCTACCTATATTAAAATATACCTATGAAGTATCCAGTCAGGATAGATTTGGTTGTAATTTTCTGCACCGGCAATAAGTCTAAATATTTACCAAAATTACAACCAAATCTATCCTGACTTAATACTTCGTAGGTATACTTTAATAAAGGTAGATAGTAATGTTGTATAAAATTATTACCAAATCTATCCTGACTGGATACTTCGTAGGTATATTTTAATGTTGTATAAAATTACAAATCTAGACGTAGGGCAGTGCGCTGTAGCTACTGCGCGCCCAGTTCATGCTATAGGCCTACATGCCATTACAAGCTAACATTTAAAATGTTTAAAAAAGTAACTCCGTATTTTCTGCGGAAAAAAGTTGATAATCGTATTTTACACATTAAAACGAGTAATTTAAAAACAAAAAAAAAATTTTAGAACCAAAGTCATTAAGACTATATTTTTACTGTTTTTGTAAGGATATTTTAAAAAATGGGCACCAACGACAAAAAAAAATGTTGGATTCATGTCTACAACATAAAAATACATAAAAGTAAACAAATTTCACGAAAATAGCGGTAGTCGCATGTCAATAAAGGTTAGTTTAGGTTATGCTTTTTTAAGTATATTTTAAAGAAACGGCACCAGCGACAAATAATGCGTGTCTAGGACGTAAAAATACATAAGAAAAGTAAACACATTTCACGAAAATAGCGGTAGTCGCACGTCAATATAATTACCCATAATTTTATTAACAAAATTTTCTCAAGGTAATTTTGTATTTATAATTGAATGTTTGGTATAAATATAGTCTTAATGACGTTATTAAAAATACATTTTTTTATTTACTCCTTTTAATTTGTAGAACACGAGTATTAACTTTTTCTGCGGAAAATACAAACAGTTAATTTTTTGGTAAAAATATAGTCTTAATGAGGTTGATTTAAAATTTTTTTTGTTTTAAATTACTCGTTTTAATGTGTAGAACACGAATATAAACTTTTTTACACGGAAAATACGAAAAATTAATTTATTTTGTACATTTTTAATGTTAGTCTGCATGTATAGCGTGAACCGGCCTCACAATAGCTACCGCACACTGCACTATGTCAAAGCAAATTTATTTTAATATTAAGCCTAAAATCTAAATATTTAACTTTTGGTTATAATTTTATACAACATTAGTATACACCTACATTAAAATATACCCCTGAAGTATCCAGTCAGGATAGATTCGGTTATAATTTTATTCAACTTTACTATCTACCTATATTAAAATATACCTACGAAGTATCCAGTCAGGATAGATTTGGTTATAGTTTTATACAACATTACTATACAGTATACCTACATTAAAATATACCTATGAAATATCAATACAGGATAGATTTGATTATAATTTTATTCTACATTATTATCTACCTAAATTAAATTATACCTAAGAAGTATCCAGTCAGGATAGATTTGGTTATAATTTTATACAACATTACTATCTACCTGTATTAAAATATATCTATGAAGTATCCAGTCAGGATAGATTTGGTTATAATTTTCTGCATCGACAATAAGTCTAAATATTTACCAAAATTATAACCAAATCTATCTTGACTGGATACTTTGTAGGTGTACTTTAATATAGGTAGATAGTAATGTTGAATAAAATTATAACCAAATTTATCCTGACTGGAAACTTTGTAGGTATATAGTAATGTTATAAAAAGTTACAACCAAATCTAGACGTGGTGCAGTGCACTGTAGCTACTGCGCGCCTAGTTCACGCTATATGCCTACATGCCATTACAGCCTCTAACATTTAAAATGTGGAAAAAAGTAGCTTTCCATGTTTTCCGCAGAAAAAAAGTTGATATTCATGTTCTACACATTAAAACAAGTAATTTTAAAAAAATAAATTATTTTAACCGTCATTAAGACTATATTTTTACCAATTTTTTTGCACTTTTATAATGTTAGTCTATAATGGTATGTATAGCGTGAACCTGCCTCGCAGTAGCTACAGCGCACTGCGCTACGTCAAAGTCAATTAACTTTAATACTAAACTTAAAATCTAAATATTTAACTTTTGGTTATACTTTTATATAATATTACTATATACCTACATTAAAATATGCCCTATGATTTATCCAGGTAGGATAGATTTTGTTATAATTTTATTCAACATCGCTATCTACCTATATTAAAATGTACCTACGAAGTATCCAGTCAAGATAGATTTGGTTGTAATTTTCAGCATCGGTATTAAGTCTAAATATTTACCAAAATTACAACCAAATCTATCCTGACTGGATACTTCGTTGATATACTTTAATATACGTAGATGGTAATGTTGAATACAATTATAACCAAATCTATCCTGATTGAATCTTCGTAGGTATATTTTATATAGGTAGATAGTAATGTTGAATAAAATTTAACCAAATCTATCCTGACTGGATACTTCATAGGTATATTTTAATACAGGTATATAGTAATGTATAAAATTACAACCAGACCCGGTTCAAGCTATAGGTCTTGATGGCATTACATACTAATACATTAAACATTACATACTAATTACATACTTTAACATTTAAAATGTGAAAAAAAGTAACTTTCCGTATTTTCCGCAGAAAAAAAGTTGATATTTTTGTTCTACATATTGAAACGAGTAATTAAAAAAAAAACCAATGTCATTAATACTACATTTATAACAAATGTTTACCAGGCAGTGGTAGATATATAGAATTATGTGATTTGGTTTTGTGGTAGATAAAGAGGCACTTTCCTAACTTTAGGTAAACTTTGTGTAAAAAAATATTACATTTACGAATACACACAATAAAATAATAACTTTCTTTTTGTAACGAATCGAAAGCAATCCATGATCAACACAATATTGTTTTGCAGCTGTTCACATGTCAAGATAATTTTCTGCTTCTTCCTTCACAAACATGGCAGTGTGATTTTCTCAACAATCACAATGGTTGATGTTGCAGCATTGACAACATTTTTTATGTTTTCTCAAAGGAATAAGTCAAGCAGTCATAAGTTTTGGGTTTGTAGTTGTCACAAGGATGTTGTGCCTATATATAGTTCTAAAAATTGATTTCCCAAGCAGGTCAACGGTCAGTTGTTGCAAACGGCAAAATTTAAATTTTTCTTATGCGCTTCCAGTGCTTATGAAAAAAATTTTTAAAAAGAAGCAAGCTTTACATTAAAACCAAAATAAATGTATATAACTAAATTAATTCAATTTATTAGTAAATTCAAAGTTAAAAAAAATGTTTTGTGCCAAAATATGGTCATCATCACATGACTAACGTTTAAAATTCTATTAAAATATAACCAAATAATCATAGCTTCAAAATAAAGACATTTTTGACAAAAAATGACAAGTTATTAAAAACGTTTATGCTAATGATCTATTGTCACTAGTTTTGCAGTGCCATTACCAATTATAAATGCCAACAAATTAATATTTATTCTTGTAATACTTTGAAATTCAGTGGCTTAGATAATTTCTTTTGAACTCCATTAGTAATATACAGCATCCTAGGCTGATTGTAAAAAATTATAAAGCTGGGGTTCTCAAACTTACAGGCACTACGCTCCCTTTATAACACTGAAAGGAGGTTGCGCCCCCTCCTACTTATATTTGGTCTAGAATTACAATCTGAGTAGGAAACTGAAGGGGGTTAGGTAAATTAAATATCCGAGGGTTTTATTCAACTTTTAATATAAATATTAATATAGATAAATTTAACCCTAAAACTAATATTAATCCAATCCTACAGTGATAGATTTGATTTGGGCCTTGCAAATTATATATCTTGAAACAAGATTTGTCTTGTGCCTAGCCCAACATTTATCTTGAAACATTATTAAAAATGCATCACATACCTTTTGCAGCTTTTTTTGTAGTAGAATAATAATGTAATATAAACCAATATAAATCTATCTCATATAACATGAGATAGGTTAAACATGTTATAGCTAGCTGATCACTATTCAAAAAATAGCCCTATTCAAAAACATTGACACTTGTAGTGTGTGTTGCATCAAGGGCCATTGCTAAGAAATTGCAGGTGTTGCAGTCGTTAAGAAAACTGATATAATAAGTAAATTTGTTCAAAACTGAGTAAATGATCTGGTTAATATAACAAATCAAGTTAAGTAATATTTATAGCAAACTTTCGGCCTTGTCAAATTTACATTATTGTAATATAAATACTATGACACATATTATAATGTCTGTGGAACAGGTTTTAGTTCCTTTATCCTTCCCCCCACCTATGCTCGCCTTTCGAGGTTCTGCACCAGCTTACATGTGACCAGCTATACATCAGCCTCACAAATTTAATGAGAGGGATGACTGTTTATTCTTCTCAAGTTTGACATCCAGTATTGCTTCATATACTAACTTGTTGCATGCTAATGTGGAAAATCCAGATTTATAGAGATATGCGGATGGAAAAGCACATCTTATGTCAGTATTAACATCCAGTCTTGCTTATTATATTAACTTGTTGTATGGTAATAGGGAATTTCCAGATTTATAGAGATATGTGGATGTGGAATCACATCTTATGTCAGTATTAACATCCAGTCTTGCTTAATATATTAACTTGTATGCTAATGGGGAATGTCCAGATTTTTAGAGATATAGGGATGGGAAAGCACATCTTATGTCAGTCCAGTCCTGCTTGATAAATAACCTTGTTGCATGTGGAATGTCCAGATTTATAGAGATATGTAGATGGGAAAGCACATCTTATGTCAGTATTAACATCCAGTCTTGCTTGATGAATTAACTTGTTTCATCCTAATGTGGAAAATCAAGATTTATAGAGATATATGAATGGGAAAGCACATCTTATGTCAGTATTAACATCCAGTCTTGCTTAATATATTTACTTGTTGTGTGCTAATGGGGAATGTCCAGATTTTTAGAGATATGTGGATGTGGAATCACATATTATGTCAGTATTAACATCCAGTCTTAGTTAATACAACTTGTTAAATGCTAATGGGCAAAGTCCAGATTTATAGAGATATGTGGATGGGAAAGCACATCTTATGTCAGTATTAACATCCAGTCTTGCTTAATATATTTACTTGTTGTGTGCTAATGGGGAATGTCCAGATTTTTAGAGATATGTGGATGTGGAATCACATATTATGTCAGTATTAACATCCAGTCTTGCTTGATGAATTAACTTGTTTCATCCTAATGTGGAAAATCAAGATTTATAGAGATATATGAATGGGAAAGCACATCTTATGTCAGTATTAACATCCAGTCTTGCTTAATATATTTACTTGTTGTGTGCTAATGGGGAATGTCCAGATTTTTAGAGATATGTGGATGTGGAATCACATATTATGTCAGTATTAACATCCAGTCTTAGTTAATACAACTTGTTAAATGCTAATGGGCAAAGTCCAGATTTATAGAGATATGTGGATGGGAAAGCACATGTTATGTCAGTATTAACATCCAGTCTTGCTTGATGAATTAACTTGTTGCATCCTAATGTGGAAAATCCAGATTTATAGAGATATATGAATGGAAAAGCACATCTTACGTCAGTATAAACATTCCGTCTTGCTTGACATATTAACTTGTTGTAAGCTAATGTGGAAAATCCTGATTTATAGAGATATGTGGATGGGAAAGCACATCTTATGTCAGTATTAAAATCCAGTCTTGCTTGATGTATTAACTGGTTGTATGCTAATGGGCAAAGTCCAGATTTATAGAGAAATGACAAATCAAACCTCAGGTCACTATTAATTTATCCAGCCTCGCTCAATATTTTTATTTGACATATGGTAATGTAGAAAATCCAGATTCACAGAAATGCCTTCTGTAAAAATCACTTTAGGTACATTGCCTGTTCTTGTATGTGATAAGGAATTATTCTCACATCAATTTGAAAAAGGATCTCTAGTCAACTTAATCTTCCATTTATCTGAACAAACATCCTGTAAATATCTTCCAATTTAATTTTTTAGTGTTAATAAATGCTCTAATATAAGATCTTTCAGTTCATATATTAAGTGTAATGGATGTTTTTTTATAATTACAGTATTTAATGATAACTTAGTAAGTTCTAGACTAAAAGCTTCACCCGAATGGGCTTATGATAAGTTGGTTATACAAACAAAAAGGCTATAAAATTATTACTTCTTTTCTCTGTCACTCTGAGAATGGATTAGGACGGGTATAAATATCTTTCTTTATGCACGTAGTTTGAGCTGTGATAACATTTCCTTAGTCATCAGAAACATGTTGCGTATGCCTAATCTGAAGCCCATAAACTATAACTTAATAACAATGGTCTATGACACTAAACATTCTACAAAAAACAGTGACAAAGTTGAGGAGGCACATCGGTTTTTACTCACTGCTACCCCTAAATGAGTACACTTGCCTCTGGTCTGAACGCAGTTTCAGTGCACTTAACCGCACCTTCCCCAAAAACCTTCTACGCCCCCAGTTTTAGAGACCCTGTTATAAAGGGTGTAAAAAATAAACTTTATTAAATATATCGCTGGTTTCACTTCATTCGTTACTTTAACAGTAAAGGGGGAGGGATAAAATAATATTCATATTCTAAACACTTACTTCTATGAATTTTTAGTACACAAATAACTGGAAAATACTAACCTTCCTGCAAAATGTGATAAATTTTTCATCTTGCTTAATTTGGTGTTTGTCAGCTTTTGGCAACAATTAATAGAAAAGGACATATCACTGTGAAA
This sequence comes from Prosapia bicincta, assembly GCA_036971475.1. Classification (NCBI taxonomy): domain Eukaryota; kingdom Metazoa; phylum Arthropoda; class Insecta; order Hemiptera; family Cercopidae; genus Prosapia; species Prosapia bicincta. The sequence continues at coordinate 131,848,331 of JBAIZL010000002.1, read as the reverse complement.
GCTGAGATCAAAATGAGAAACAAAGTGAGTTTCTACATCGCCATTAGCAACAGTGCAATGCAATAACTCCACACCAGATTCAAAGAAGTACAGGGTGCACAAATAAATATGAGGTGGGGAGAGGGTTAATGGGCTGATGGATAGAGGCGCATCTCATTATAGTGCGGGGAAGGCCGGGGGGTGCTATATAAAAGTAACTGTTGAAATTATTCAAATTGTGTAAGAAAGGTATATTAATGATGTCAATACAGTATTGTTAAATATTGTGTTGAAAGAAATATTAAAACTCTTACAAGATAATATTAAAATTCATAAACATAGTAAAATTTTAGTATGAGTTTTAGTGAAGATTTCAATACAGAAATTAATATTTTAAAATTCAGTGTGAGAAATAATAAATAGATAGATAAATCTGCAGCAGGTATTTGACAGAATAGGGTTAAGAGAAAGAAAGTCATTAAAGAAGAAAGGAAGCTGTCGACAAACCTAATTTAATTATTTAAATCTAATTGAATAAGTCTATTACTAGGCATAATCTGTCAAACAATGTGAGGTAAAAATTAGCAACAAGACTATCTATGAGCGAAAACCCCTAATAGAATTTGAGACATATATAACATGCTGTATATTAAAAACAATTATAGAATCGGAAAAGTGAAATTATATGTTCTGTAAAGAAATCAAACAAATTCAAAGATGGGACCATCTGTGTCGATATATTACAGCATTAAAATACATAGCCAGCTAATTTTAAACAAAGTGCTTGCTGTACTATACAATGTAAACTTAGGGGGAGTTGAATAGATCTACCAGACTGCTGAAACATGCCACGAATACATATCTTTAACTCAAAGTTTACTTTAATATATTTAAATATAAAAGGTTACTCCACAAATCGAATATGAAACACATTGACCAAATGAAACAGATCTATGACATAATGTTTAGAATCGGAGTACAAGAATTGGTTAAACAGTTTAGTTGACCAGCTGATATAGTAATTGTTTGGTATTTATATTAATTAAATTACTTCCTATCACACACCTTTAATTGTTACTTTAGAAGTTTATAAACTAAAAGGTTGTTCCTCTTGAATAAAATTAGGGCAACACTGGAGTAGTCCCTCGGATTACTATTGTAATCCAGGGGTAAATGTTTTGGTGTAACTAGAGGTTAGCAATAGTTATGACATTGAGTGGGCATATACCTTTAACATACCTCCCACATTACTGCTATAACTTAGTATCATTGCTCAAAACAGAAGCATTGAATTTTTTTGCCTGTTTTTAATTTTGCTTGAATTACAATAGTAACCTATGGGATTACACACATGGCTATTTTAATATATAATAAAGCTTGCACTTACCAAAATTGATAATAAAAGGAATTTAAGAGTATCGAATACAGTCAAAGAAGTATAAGATTTAATTTATAAAAGACATTACAATAAATGTGGCGAAAGCAGGTGGAGTGGCTCAGAAAATATTGAGGATTATAGGGAAGACCAGCAAGTTAGGTTACAAGGATTTTACTTTTGAAAAAAATAGTACTTTCAGACAGTAATTTGGGGAGTAGGAACCTAGTACATCTAAAGGAAAAAGGTCTACACTTATTATTATAGCTTATTCTTATCCTAAATAAAACAAATGGAATACATTTGGTTTGTGTCTGTTTTAATTATAATTTTTTATTGAAAACTGTCAGTTACATAGCAAACCTATGAAAAAACAAGCTTATATCTGTGTTTTTGTTATATATTTATTTTGGATTATAATTTGAAAACATTTTCCCTCAAAGTTATGTCTCATATATTTCCTTAACCCCAAAAAATATGAAAAAACTTAATTTAAGTGAGAAAAATTTTTCAAAATAGATGACAATAGTAATAGTCTGTGCAACCATTCACAACAATAATCTTGGGCTTTTAATCTAGTGTTAATGAAATGCATAAATAAATATATTTATATGTAAATAAATATTCAAAAAATTACCATTTTTTAAAAATAATTTAAAATGCCTGATATATGAAAACCGCTAGCCAAAGGTTAAGTGAGTGTTAGTAAATGAATAAGTGAAGAGTGGTAAAACAGCAAAGAAAATGTTTTATTATTAAAAATGGCGTAAATTAAAAAAAAAAGTTATAACAATGTTCAAGGTCCTTAAAGACAGTGAAGCTGGCAAGAATGGCGTATGATGTGATACAACAAAATATTGTTATAGGTTAAAAATTTCAATCTTAAACAAGAAGAAAATTTTCCTTAAACTTAGTTAAGTAATAAGTTGAAATATAATTTCTTTTCAAAAGCCAGAAAAGTTGGAAGTTGCAACGGTCAATTGTTGGAAACAGTAAAAACTTAATAAGGTTTAAATTTTTGTAAAATTATAATTTAAAGTAAAATTTAGTTATACATATGAAACAAATTACAGATATAGAAGGATGCAATTACTTTACATTCAAATAAAAATAATTGAATATTAGTAACAAAATAAGTTCAATTAATAATAAATTTAAAATATTTTTCCAAATTTGTAATAACGTTTAACTATTATTTAATGTCACCCAAAATATACAACAGAACATACTCGCAGTAATTATTGTGTAAATAACTGAATACTTTTGAACTTACTTGCAGACGTGTTTCAAAACAATGAGAAGAGGGATAGTTTCGTAAATGAAATGATTGTTTCAAAACATGTCATCAAGTAAGTTCAAAAGTATTCATTTGATTACGGAATAATTACTGTACTTATAAATTAATCAGTGAAATCAATGTGATTACAACAAGCAACTTTAACAACACAACATAGTTGCTTATTAAAATCTATTTTTAAGTTAGGTGTAGGTAATTTTATATGAAAAATTTTCATTTTTTAAAAATATAACCAAATTAATCACAACTGTTTTAAATTAAAAAAATTTTTAACAAAAATGTTATTTAATTTTTTTTTTTTAATTTATAATGGTATATTTTTAACCACTGATTTCAAATGTTTATAAATGCCAAAAATTAGTATTTATAATTTTAATATGTTAAAATTAAGGTGGTTATAATTTGATAGTTGAAAAAACATTAAAACTTGTACAATATGACACTAAAATTAATTGAATAAAGTAGTCGAATTTGAATATGACTTTTTGTGAAGATTTTAAATACAAAAATTAATATTTTAAAATTCAGTGCGAGAAATAATAAGTAGATATGTATCATTTTAGGACTTTATTGATATTCAGGGCTAGACTTACAGTAATTGTTGTTATAGCTATTTATTTTAAAGAATCGAAGAATTAATTAATTGATAATTAATTTATTAAAATTTGATTTAAAATCATTATCTTCATTGAAATATGTTAATTTAATGTTATTATAGAATTGTTGTGGGATAACCAAATAAAATAATCTCATTCCTCAAATTAACTCTTTATTTATTGCAGATTAATATTTAAAGTAATGATAATACATATATGTATGATAAAATATTATATAAATATTTATAATAATTTTTGTTTATAGAAACTATTTTTATTTTTTTAATAGTAAGAATAATATATATCTATAGTTACTTAAATAATTTGACCCTTGAGGCTTCTTGGGTAAAAATTCTTATCCTATATCCACGATTTCTGTATTTGAAATTCTGTCGGCTATTAGGAAATTTCACTCTACTTTAACCATGTTTTTTACACTAACAGAGGCCAAAACATTCCAACATACCTCACCTTTAATACCTCAAAATTTTATTAAAAAATGTGTGCCTTTTTGTCACCTGTTAGTTCTCAACTACTGATTTATAATGTCAAGCTGACATCAAATAGTTATTCTTTCTTTGTCAGCGTTTTCATTGGAATTTCAACTTTAAACTTAGTTAAAAGTAATAAGTATATAATAAAGTCATCTACAGAGTATGTATCTAATACAGTATGTATGCACAATGCTACCAGTTATGCAGTGTTATGACTTTATAAAAATAACAATCACAAACTGTTGTCCTAATTTTTTATCTCGGGTCATAAAACACTACCTACATTTTTTTTTTTAGTCAGCCATTTTCAACTGCCGGAGTGATGTATGAGTAAAGCTGCTTAGAGAGGCTAATTTGCATTAGTGTCTCGTAAATATGACATCATTTGGCATTGTAGCTGGGTTTTGCTCTATATAGTGCAGAACAATGTCATGTGCAATGACAGCCTGTGTCATTAACGTTAGCTTGTGTTCTTGAGACATCACAGCAGATCAAATTTGTAAGACATTGCTTATTCATTTTAAAACCCGGCACAGAAGAGTACTTATGGGAAGCAAGTATTTTAGTTCATAGTGCTTTGAAATTCAGGTACTTTTTATTTTTTAAATCGAATTTCGTTACAGGAGATCTAGCTATAGGTGGCACAGTCATTCTAGTTTAGCGTATGATTCTCCTAAACTATTTCTCTTGGGTATCTATGACTTGGAACTCTTGAAACAACTCGTAGAAAGTATTAGATTGGATCTGGAAGTGAAAGCTCTCTTACTAATTTAACAGCATCTACTGCTGCTGATAAGTCAAAAGTTGTTGGCCTATCGATTAGCAGTTCTTTTTTTAGCTGCAAAGGTCATTCCTACAGGATTTGCTTGGTAGCAACTATATAACTGTAAACAGTTTATGTGACTCCTCAACCGGTTATGCTCAGCATCCCTATTGGATCCAAAAAAGCCAACTGCCTTGGATGCCTTTTCAAAATATTTTGAATCAATTGTCATGGATTATCTGACTTCCATTAATGAAATGGGCAATACTATCATGACTATTTTGTTGCTAATAAAATCACTCTGCAAACACCTGTACATTCACAACACACTCATTTACCAAGGTGGAATGATAAATGCATAGAAATCCTCCATTTATTGCAAAGAGATTAAGTAGACAACTAATGAGAGAAACCATGAGGAATAAAAATGTTTCATGCTATGGCACGGAGAATCTTTAAGCATATTAAAAGAAGTATCTTAAAAGAAGTAGTGTAAAATTAGTATAATAAAAGAAGTATCTTAAAAGAAGTAGTGTAAAATTGATATAATAAAAGAGATTTTATTTGCAGTCACAAGAACAACCCCATCATCCACTGTGAAAGAAATTAAGATTACTGTAGCTGTAACTTTCTCTTCTTAGGGCTGATGCTACTGGATGAAAAACCTTTTATAGTTAGGTTGTTTGAAGATTCTTCTTTGAACATTCCACTCCCAACAGACAGATTGGAGTTAGCTCCCTTGTTAACGAAGGATTGTGCTCCATCCAAAACATCTAGCATCATCAGTGAAACTAGTCCTCCTTCAAGTGTAGAATCGTTTATTCAGGGAGTAGTGTTTTTCCAGTACATGGTAACAAGCGGCAGTAATTGAAAATAAAGTATTGACAAAACCAAATCCAGTAATTATAGGACAGTCTCTCTAACAAGGGCTTTGTGTAAACTAGTGGAGAATATGGTCAACAGCAATCTTTTCTGGATTCTAGAACCAATGAGCTTCATAACAACAAACAGAAGCACATCTCTTTGTTTCAGACGTTCATTGTGTTGATCAAATGTTTTTTTTTTTAGTCAGTCATTCAAAATGTTTTTCTTTTATGTCACTCATCTCTTTTTTCTTCAACTTTGAGAAGGTATATGATAAGATATGGAGAAGGAATTTTAAACACCTTTAAATAATGGGGGTATAGAGACAATATTCTTGCATTCATAAGAAATTTTTAACACTACATATAAACTGCTTAAGTAGTAAGTAAATATTAAATTAATAGAAATAGGATATGCAATTATTTTAGATTTAATTAATCAAATTAGTTTTAATAATTTTTTAAGTTGATTTCCTAAATATAAATATTAAATAATAGCTTATATGAATTGAATAAATTCATTATTATTTTTAATGATATAAAGTGACACTAATTTTAATAAATAACTTAATACAATGAAATAAGATTGTTTGATATAAAAATTATTAATAATAACTTATATAAATTGACTTGTATATTTATACTAGCTGACCCGGCAAACTTCCTACCACTTAATAGCCAATGAATGTTATGCTAACTTTAGGTAAACTTATTTTAGTATTTACAAAATAGCTGACCTTACAGCACTGTCTAGTCTTACCTATAAATATTCAATTCGAACAAAAATAAGAAGTACAATATACAAAAATTTCCAATGTATAATGTTTATTATAATGTACAACTATATTAATTTAATTCAATTTAATTTAGACCATATCTAACCAAGTACTTATGGTTACTGAAAAACAACTATAGCCACCCCCCCCCCCCCCGTATGTGTGAAATCATTCGGCATCATAATTACTAAATAAATTTAGTCAGTATTTCTAGGAGTTGAACGTAAAAATAACATAATTTGTATTTTTCTCAAAACAAAACCATTTAGTCTATTTATATATCTATTACATTCAAACAATACGTTAACACACAAAAAATAGAATCCATTTTAAAATAATTTTTTTTAAATTTATTACATAAATTAGTATATGTATTAACTTATACATTTAAGAAGTTTTCAATTCAATAAAATTTTAACTTGATATTGTACAGTAAATAAAATAATATAACTTTTGCATTGAAACAGCTGCTATGGAAACTGACCTAAATACATAAAATTGCTCTAAAAATTCTTACTTTCACTTAATTCAAGTTCCAACTGTATGTTATACCACCATCTATGATTATGAGTTGCGTCTATAATAATAATTGTTAATTTCAACAAAAGTAACTGAATATTGACATAGGCACCCCCCTCCAATCAGCCTACAAATATGCCAGAACCTTCTCAGTATTGTATTACCAAAGTTTCATGTCGATTGGATGAACGGCTTAGTAAGACATAAGAGATATACAGACAAACATCCATTTTTATATATATAAATAATAATTTTTAATTAAATTATTTGAATTTGATAAGTTATAAAATAAAATTCATCGTAATAAATTTTTATTGGTTTTGTGTATAAACTGTATAAGAAATAATTGTCTATAATAAAAACAAATTATGTTTGTTTCTTAAGTTGTATATGTAATTTTAATTGAAAAATTAATTTTTATTACTTTATTAAACTAATTATATAGTATTAAAATTTTAAAAAAGTTATAAACAATTTTAATATTAGAATAATAGTAATTATTCATGTTGAAGATATTATATTTGATTGCATTATTCTTAAAGGAACACAAGATAATTATTCATTAACCAAAAATTACATTAATACATAAAAAAAGATATTGAAGAAAAATATAGATTTAGATATGAAATATTTAATTTTATTATTTAAAATTAATAATTTAGTGAAAACTTCATTCTTATTTTTGTTTTTGTATAAAACGCTATCATGTGTTTGAGATTAAAAGTACTAACTTTAACAAATAGTATTTATTTCATTATAGTTTTAAAACCGTTCATTTGGTTTTGGATGTTTGGTTCTAGCATGCTCAGGGCTACTCTAAGAATGTAGTGCGCCATCTCATTGATAATAAGCTGGTCTTCTGACAACCTCAATATTGTCTACTTTTGGAACAACGTACTGTTCTCTCATATCTAATAGATGCCACTGTTTTTAAGGCCCAATCACTTTATCTTCCAACAAACCACTTTTGCACTTTAATATTGTCCACTTAAGAAAATACATACTTTCAAACAATTCTCAAATGATATATTTTTTTATTGTTAATTCTAAAAAAATATATAGTCCAATCGGTTGATCTTCCAACGATCAGATATTGCAACTTCAGTATTGTCCACAGTTGTTTGTTCTACAATAATAAAAGGCTTAATCATTTGACCATATAACAAACTAATTCTGAGACTTCAAAACTATCCATTTGAAGAATGGCATACTGTTCCAACATATCTCAGTAGATGTCACTACTCTTTTTTCGTTTTACAAAACTAAAAGGCCCAATTACTTTATCTTCCAACAAACCTTTATTGCCTATTCAATATTGTACATTTGAGAAAAGAAATACTGTTTAAACACATTTAAATAGATGCCCCTGTTTATTAATTGCTCTTTTATCATTGTTAATTTTCATCCTACAAAAATTGAAACTCCCATCTCTTGATCTTTCAACAGCTGTTGTCTCTTCAATATTGTCTATTGGAGTAACCAATGCACTGAAGTGACAGGCTGTGGCAGCTACTAATTGGTATAAATTTTTGTAAAGGCCATGCAGCATGCAAATTGCAGTAACTAAATTCCTATATTTATAATATAAAAACTTGATTAATTAATGAATACAAGTTTAAAAAATGGAACAAAACGTTTCCATTTGTCCCTATATCTTTAAAACTAGCGATTTTGTTTTAAACACTGTATTATTAAACATTTCCACCATTAGTGCAAGCTTGTTAAAACAACACATAAATTAAATGTTCTGAAACACAGATTTCAAGGCAGTGTACTCACCATATTCCTTGTCCTATCCCATACTTTACCTCACCATACCATTAGGATCTGATTCATATAGATTTAAGCTGATTCAGTAATGTGGAGCTACTTCCTTCTATGGCATCACTGCATATGAATGTTTTAATCAAAGAGTTTATTGTTGTGGTTGGATCTGCAGCGACACTAAAAAAATATTTTGTTGTTTTTTGTCATTTTTATTACTTGTTTTAATATTTATTTTATTAGTTGGACACAAAATTATGTAAAAGTTCTGAATCAAAGTTTTTAAATTTTACAATTCGCTTAACTTTTGAAAATATTCTCCCAATATATATACAGTAGAATCCCTCAAATCTGAAGCCCCGCGAAATCCAAATATATGATTTGATGAAAACCAAATTTTAAAAAAGTATCTAAAATTTAATGAAATATGTACTGAAAGTTTGCTACTTACGTAAATCAGGACTGAGATATGCAATATATTGGAATTGACACTGTAAAAACATTATATAATACGAAGGCCTATACTGTACTACTGTATCACTTCATTGACATAGAATTTATTGGCAGTAAAATGAAAATGAAACGAAAAACACTAAACTATATAAAATGAAAACATACAATACACCTTCGAAACAGAAACAAACAGAACAATTAACTATCTTGACATTACATTAAATATAAACAATAATAAAATAGAAACTACAGTACACAGAAAACCAACTTCCAACAACACCACAATACACAACAAATCTAACCACCCCTGGACACACAAAATTAACACTTACAGTAACAAGATAAATAAAGCAATAAAATAGCAATAGAAAATGAATATAACAAACACCTTATAAAAAACATAAATTTACAAAAAAATCTAACCTCAACACAACACTATAACCTGAACACAAAAATAATAATAAAAAAATCTACCTAAAATATAAATACACCAATAACAAAATAGAAAAATAACAAATATATACAACAAAGAATACTACACTCCAACATACAAACCAAACAACAAAATAATAAAATATCTTAATAACACAAATCACAAAACAAATACAGAAAAACATAACCTATCAGGAATTTACAAAATTACATGTAATGACTGCAACACATTTTACATAGGAAAATCAACCAGATCATTTATAATAAGATATAAAGAACATTACAGAGCATTCAAAAATAGAAATACAAAAGCATCAAATGTTGCAGCACACCTAATATCACATAAACATGAAATAACAAATTATGAAAATAACCTAACCATACTTGAAATAAATAATAACCCAATAAAACTAAACTCACTATCGAAATACCACATTTATAAAAACATACACAACAAATTAATGAACCTACAGGCAACATATGCAGACGACGTACTATTCAAAAACATTATACAAGCAGCTCAAGAAGAAACATGTATGACGCCAACAAATACCAACATCATGGCCCGAACATCCACACCAAAAAATAGCGAAAATTAATTCAGTGATTTGACAATGGCCAAGTGACCGAAAGGTGCCTCATCACATAAGGTAAAATTATTGCACTTGGTGGTAAAAAAAATTATTTACAGTTAATAATAATAACTTCATAAAGTCAGTGCAATGGAAAAATAATGGACTACGTGAAATATCACTATATATATATATATATATATATATATATATATATATATATTCTGAGTGACAGCTTGACCCATATGTATTTACATTACGATGTTCGAGGAAGTTTAAAGGTGGTTCTAAGTTACGACGTCACAGCTATCGACTGTGTCTCCACCTTCTTATGCTACCTGAATCTATTTAATAATATATAAACTATTGTTTTTTCATATTTACTTAGTTTAATTTATTCCTTTAATATCATTTCTTTAGTTTTTGTTATTTAAAATAAAATTAGTTTGATCTATTTAGTTTTACTTTATTTTAAAATTTGGGTTTAGTTTAAATATGTAGTACTATGTTTGTAGATAATATGTAGTAATAGTTTAGATTAGTATTATTTATTTAATTTAGGTTATTTCATTTGGGTAAGGCAATGATAACCTCATTGGTTTTTCACCAAAAAAAAAAAAAAAAAATTGTCAAAATTATCTCTCAGAAAAATATTTTTTCCAGGTTGGACATACATAGGGATTTGTTACTTCACCATGAAAGGAGAGAAAAAAACAGTTAACCTTCAAGTTCCATCAAAATGTTCTGGCAATGATGAAACTTTATTCACAAATTTACCTTTACTGTTTGCAAGTGGAAAGCCTGTGTCACTGGAAAAAATAACATTGGTAATATTTTGTTTCAAAAGTGTTTTTAAAATATTTTGTACCAAATTTTCCAGTTATTTATACATTTAAAAAAAGTATGTTTAATTCCAACTGAAATGTCCTTGTCAAATTCTGAAACAGATATTTCAAAGAAGTGATATGATTTATTGCTGAAATCAAGTAGCACTATTGTTTTTAATGAAAAAGTAACATTCAGAAAACTTGTTGATGAGATATTTACTTCTATTATCAGAATAAGTTCTCTAAACTAGGTGGGAAATTTTTTTTTACATGAGTTATATCTGATTTCAATTTTGTGGCAAGACTTCTTAGCAATAAGCAATATTGTTTTGTTTTTGTGGAAGAAATGCTGGGACTTCTCCACTCAGGTTATGTTATTTGTAAAATTTTGTTTTGGAACATGCTTTTCAATCCATCTGAATTACTTAACTTTTTTTTTTAAAAACTTTTTTTTTTTAAATTATGGAGCTGCGGCCAGGTTTTATTATTATATATTTTTGTTCCTTCTCTACATTGCCAAATATAATTATTTGACAGTATGAATGACATTTGATATCATATAAATACCAATGTTTCTTCTTCAAGACTATGGTCTTCATTAAAATTGTTATGAATTAAATAATTATCTTTACAGATATAATTTTTGAGAAAATTTAAGGGTAGGTTGAGGGGCAATGTCATTTGAATGGCTGTGTTATTGTCTATTTCAACATATGTAAAAAAAATTTTTTTAATTTAAATACTTTAAAATGCTTTATTTAATTTATTATGGTTTTGTTTTCTCCATTTTTATATGTTTCAATTTTCAATATAACCATGGTAAAATGATTTGTTTTTATGATTTTATGTTATTTTACCATTTTGGGTGAGACACAAATATTGATTGTGTGTTTCTAAATTGCCAAGGAGTTATGCCTGTAGATAACTTAGAATTAAATTGTCCACCTTAAAGAATGTCTTGTAATTTGCAAAAATGTTGGAAAAAAATTGTTTGATGTTTCAGTACTTGTGCAAATAAAATGTTTGTCAACTTTATATATGGATTCCTAACAGTGAAATTAATGTAATTATCCTGAAAACTTTAGAGGAAAATTTTCAAAAATTAATATTTACTAATGTTTTGTTGAAATCTAGGTTTTTAAATAAAATTACTACTTCGTAGGCAAATGAAGAAGTGTCTATTTTACAGGGTGCTTTTGTTCAAACTTTAAATAACTCAAATGAGGGGGAAAATTGATTTATCAATTTCATCCAAGCAAAACATAATTTACATGAATAAAGAAATAATAATAGAAAGACACAATTAACAAAGACAATACTAAAAAATTATCAGTGACAATATGTAAAAAAAAAAAACAGATGTAAACAGCTATCACTGCTTGACAATCTAAGTTGAGTCTTAAGCCTTTTGACATACCATTTCAATTATTATAAAAAATACAATTCATTATTATCAGGGCCATATTAGAACAATGTTTCTGTCATTCTGTGGTTATAACAAAAAAACAAAATTGAAATCTTATAGAGGAACTTGTTTTTTCATTCCATGCAAATTTTAAAAAGAATAGCCTTCATAACAACCTTAAAATTTTAAAAACTACAAATATAATTTTTATCAAAAAATGGCAAAGTATACAAGCTACTTGTTAGTGTATGATATCAGCCAGTGGATACACACCCACAAGCTGACGAGATCGCCTAGTGTCATAGTCCATGTGTAACTGTTAGGCCAATTAAATCAGCCTGTGGTAGGAGATATACAAGAGCCGATTTAATCTTAAGACTTAATATCAATCGTTAGTCCTAAGAACTTGTAACGAGTTAAAATAAAAATGGTTATTTTTTCAGGAAAAATAATCAGTATTAAAGCTAGCAGTTTTCAAATAAAATTTAATAAAAAGATATGGGTAAGAACTAATCGTGTTAAGATAATAATAAACACTATTACAAAATTGTTAAAAAAATCTGTATGAGTATTAATTATTTAGGACAAGAAATTATAATACATAACAATAGTACATGTCCTGTACATATGTAATACATAGTTTCATAATATACCAATGTTGGTATAGGGCTTAAATATTGATACATTCAGGCAGCAAACATTCAGTACATTTACAATTTCCAATAAACATGCAAGCATAATGTTTGCAGATTATACAGTAGCCATGCAGACCTATGAATTGTAATACCCATATAGGAAAATACTTTAATTAATGGAAATTTATGAGTTAAAGTGTTAGTAAGTAGAGACATCACTTTATACACTATATAGCTATTGTGTTTACAGAAAAAATCAAAGCTGGTTACAAGGTAAAATTCTGGTTACCTATTTGGCAAACATTTTACTGATTAATCCCGTATAACACTAAGAGATGGAATGATAGAATAAAGACTTTCAATTATAACTTTCTGCTGTTTTCAGCACAAAATATAAAGTGAATGCTATGAATATTGGTAGCTATTGATGAGTAACAGGAATTTCAGGATTTTGGATCGTCATTTTAACTTTACTGAAAATCTTTTCCAATAAGCAAGAAGTAAAATATTTATATTTCTAATTTTTCTGATTTACATGAAAAGTGACACGCTACTGCCGTCGGAGGATTTTAATAAAATGGGAAGTCATTGATATCAACTCTAAAATATCGTTGAGTACAATTAACGGACATAAAATCCTCTACAGGCCGTGAACAGTGTGTTCAAATAAACATACGAATTATCAACAAATATTAAATGAATCGTTTACCTGTTGTGAGTCGTTACTAGGACTTATGCGTTACCTCTTACTGGTTTTCCTCGGGAAGCTAGCATTCAACCGGATGCAGTACGTCGGTTGCCAGGAAGATCTCTTTTGACTCCCTAATCCGTTTCTCTCTCAACGACTGTCCTTATTTCGTATTAAAACTATACTGGTAATATCGAACTTTACCCGGTCAGCTGTTTTATTATCGTCCAACAGTCGGTCTCTCACGGCGACAATTAGAACCATTTGCTCTCAGAACTATTTGGCGGTAAAATACTAGTTTGTTGGTAATATATATTAAAAAAACCGTTACAAAAGGTATAATTTATTTTAACACTAATCACTTGATATTCGGTTTAGGTCATCTTTAAAAAATTCAGAATACAAACTTTAACCTACTAATTATTCTGTTTTACTTGAAAAGGTATAATTTATTTTAACATTAATCACTTGATATTCCGATTAGGTCATCTTAAAAAAAAACAAAAATCAATATGCAAACTTTAACTGTATTATATTATATTTAGGACAGATAAAGTACATATTCTTATTGTTTACAGTCTGAATTGGAAAAGTTCATCCCTTTTATGGTGAAGTGTTCACTAGGGAAAGGAATTTGTAGCCAAAAGGATTTGAATAATTGCCCTGTACCCGATTGGTGGCCAAAGGAAGATATACCGTTCAGTTTCCCTCTTCGAGGTCTGAGATCTGGACAAGTAAGTCTCTAATGGTTTTAGTAGCTATAATACAGGATAGTTTATAAAAAAAGTATTTTGTTGTACTCATTGTGATTATAACAAAAAATATTATTTTTATAATCTCTCCATGATCTGTTCCTTTGCTATGAATTGTTCCCAAGGAAAAAGGTCTATCTAGAAAAAGAATATGACACATTGTAGTAGACTATCATAGACTAAATTCTAGTACTATACATAATGCATTTCCATTACCAAATATTACAGATATTTTAGATTATTAGGATATTCAAAATACTTCAGTTGTAATAGCCATAGTAATCCATTTTTGCCACTCAATGGATTTGTTTGTTGTTTATATTTTGTTAAAGTATAAGTAATAAAGTTACTTGATGTAGTCATCTTGAATTCACTGATTAAACTATAATTAAAAGATAATTAACCAAGTGTATATGTAAGGGCTTACTTAGCAAGTAAGCCCTTGTGTATTCACTTAGTTAAGAATCTGTTAATTATAGCATAACTAATAAATTCAAGAGTACAATTTGATTCTAGATACTAAGGTGTAGTTCGTGTGTTTTAATTTTTTAAAAAATTGAATTTAAAGAGAGTAGATGTGAAGTAGGTCCCTTGTTCTCTTGAGGTGTTTTGTAGTAAAACGAATTTGCATGTAAAATTATCAACATTTTGCTATAGTTTTCCAATACATTTAGCATTGGTCGGAAAAGCTTGCAAAAATTTGGGAGTTTATCTTGTATTGTAAGCTAACATTTAATTTATTGCATAGTTTTCTAATTGAAAGTGAACAAAGTTCTGCATGTCTTTTTTCATAATAGGCCAATAACAATGTTAAGTTCTTTAGAAGGTTTTTCAAGATGTTATTATGTAAAAATAAAAATTAAGATGATTTTTCAACAGCTTTTTCTACAAACTGAGGTTACTAACAATTTAAAAAAATGACTTTTTAGATTAAAAAATACACTTTTAGTACTAGTGATTACTGTACTTCCTGGATAAAGGTACTTTCCAAAATATTGTACGAATTAGTATATTATTTATTTATTTGGATGATGATAGTGTATGGTACAGATCCATTGTGCAATACTAAGCACAAAAAGTATTTAGAAGAGTTAAAGCTATTAATCTATCACTACAGTAAGATTAACATTTTTGAGGCTCTGTAATTAATACTGACAATTTATATTATATAATTTAACTGAACAGAAAAACAATTACCTTTTGAAACACTTAAATTCAAACTAACATTGAGCAACTTTAAAAATATCCTTATTTCGATTAATCATTTATTCTACAACAGATGTTTTATCACTTGCAATATATATATATATATATATATATATATATATATATATATATATATATATATATGTTTTGGTTGGTAAAGATTATTTAGATTTTTTGGACTAGAAGACTGACAGACTTACCTTGGTAAGAGTCCACACTGTAGTCTTGAAATAGAAACACATAAAAGCACTTAAACAATGATATATTTCAACCACACAGTGGTCTTTGTCAATCGAAGAGAAAACACAAAAAGAAATATGAGAGAATGAAATAAAATAAATCTCGTTTATGCAGCCGATGCACTATTCAAAAACATTAAACAAGCGGCTCAAGAAGAAACATGTATGACGTCAACATTACGGACCGAACATCCACACCAGAAAAATAGAGAAAATTATTCAGTGATTCAACAATGGTCAAGTGACTGAAAGGTGCCTCATCACGTAAGGTAAAATTATTGCACTTAGTTTTGGAAAAAAATGATTTACAAGTAATAATAATAACTTCATAATATCAGTGCAGCGGAAAAATAATAGACAACTTGAAATATCACGATGTATATATATATATATATATATATATATATATATATATATATATATATATATATATATATTTTGTATATATATGGAAATTGTAAGATTTTAATAGAAAGATATCAACAGCCTTCCAGAGAAGAGGATACCCAAAAAAACTCATTGAAAACCAAATTCATTCAGCACAATCCTCGGTTCACCATAAACCACAAACAGAACAAAATAAATTGTCTTTAATAACAGAATACCATCCTGGTCTACATAAACTCAACAAGATATTGAGAGATGGCTTCAAAATTCTTCAAGCTTCCGTCCACACCAAAAATCTTTTCACCGATCCACCACAAATTTGGTACAAGCAACCTCCCAACTTGAAAAACATCCTAGTACATCCTAAACTACCAGACCCTGATGCAGAGAAACCACACAAACTTTCTCATGGCTCCTTCCCATGCAATAGACCTAGATGCAAGACGTGTCCAATACACCCCTCAGCAAAAAGTTTCAACAGCCAAACAACAAAAATGGTCTTCAAAATACAGGGTCATCATAATTGTACATCGAAAAATGTCATATACCAGCTACAATATAAACTTTGCTCAGCACAGCACATAGGCCAGACCAAGGATGGTCTGAATATCAGAATGAATGGCCACAGACATGATGTTAAAATTATGAATATGGATAGACCAACAGCTCAACATGCTGCGAGTCACAACATCACAACTTTTGATGACTGATATACCACAAAAATAATTAAATCACTCCCCCCTGATTGTAATCCTTTAGAACTGAGAAGGTGGGAACTATCATACCAGTGGTATACCAAGTCCAGAGAATCCCCTAACCTCAACATCAGATAAATCCATTCATTTTTTTTTTTTTTATTCCAAATAGCCTTATCTCTTTTCCCCTGACAGACTTATATAAACTATAATCACTCATATGTTCATGGAAACTATATATATATATATATATATATATATATATATATATATATATATATATATATATATATATCTTTAATCTGTGCATCTGTGACATCTGATTTCTACTCTACACAATCTGTGATTACAATTATTTTATTTCATTCTCTCATATTTCTTTTTGTGTTTTCTCTTCGATTGACAAAGACCACTGTGTGGTTGAAATATATCATTGTTTAAGTGCTTTTATGTGTTTCTATTTCAAGACTACAGAGTGGACTCTTACCAAGGTAAGTCTGTCAGTCTCCTAGTCCAAAAAATCTATATATATATTGGTACAGCCACAGTACTACATCTTGTGGAGAGGAGTGGGAGAGTTTTTCTTCACATTGACAGTAATACCATTGTAAAAACTCTTGATATGGTTCACTTTTATCATTTTAATCTCGGCTTACACACAATGAAGTAGATTTTTATAAATTATTGCCAATAGCTGACAAAAATTAATACAAAAAACGCTACTGCAATTACTTCGACATAAAGAAAAAAGTTGTATCAATAACATGGGGACCGAAACCCTTCAGGACATATATTATAGAAACAAATTGACTATACATACATACCATAAACCATTGTCTTATCCTTTTATGGTCAAAGATCCAGTTTCTTAACTTTTAAATTTCAGACTAAAATTAGAAGGATATGAAATTAAATATAAACTAGGTAAACATAATATAAAGTCTAGACACCTTAAGTAGAAATACTGTTGTATATGACAAAACCTCCAATACCCTTGCAATGCTTAACATGGATGCATCACGTGTAACAAATTAATATAAACATTAGTTTTTCAGTCTGCTTTGATGAATAATAACATAATAGAAACAAATGAAAATACTGTATTTAAAATTATAAAAATATTATAGTTGAGCTAACCAACAGGTTTAAATATTTCAATAAATACAACTTTACATTTACGAGGGACAAATCACTCATATCAGTTAGGTAAACTGCAGCCTGAAATCAGAGATGTAACAGTTTTAGAACACAATAAGAACTAATCTGTAAGTGTTCAAATTATATTATATAATATTCAGATTTATTTGACTCATTATCAACATTAAAATATGTTCTAATTTTAAAAACTGATTACGTCAATTAGTGTTTTAATAAAGTGCCTAAGATAATTAATTTTGGCATAAATTACAGGCAATGTTGTGTTACATTTTCTGTATAAGTGGCATTAAAGTTTACGTATATCATAGTAACATAATAATTCAAAAAAGAAAATATATTAAATCATTAAACCGAATTTCGTACATTACCACATACTGGAAATTTTGGAGTACATAAAAAAGCTCTACTTTATTTTTGGCCTAATATGAGACAAGCCATGCAGAGTTTTGTTCAGACATGTTCATCATGTCAACAAAATAAATTAATGATGAAAACATTAACAATTATAATAATCAGCATAGACAAAATTGTTCAAATAATTGCATTGGACACTGTCAAACCACTTTACAGAATCAGGCAATACATATTTTCTTACAATTCAATAACCTCACACAATTTTTACTAACCTTTCTATACCAAATCCAAAAATGCTAGCATAATTTTATTATAATAATGATAATTTTATATGCAAATGTTTTTACCACAAAACTGCATAACATATGGAATTAAATTTACATTTAGTCTCTTTAAACGAATGTCAAAGTTATATCAATACCAATGTTTAACATTGATAATCCGGCAGATATGGGACCAATACACTGTTGGATTATCAAGGATTCCGGATTACCGAGAGTTCCATTTAAAAACATTTAATAAACTACGCTCATTAGGAAACTTGAAAATAAAAAAACACTGTGTAGAACAGAATAACTTACAAGTTTAATTTCTTACTTACTGTTGTTTAATTTACACCCTATTTGGTTTTTACTTGATCTCAAGCACATGCTGAGATGATATTAAATTTTGTTCACATTTTGAAATATGGTTTGTTGCCTTACAATGTCCATCAACAGACATTTTTTATACTGCATTTTTATTGTTTTGATCACATTTTGGTCCAACTGCTGGATCAAAGCTTTTGTTTTTCAATAAAAACATCTTTGTTTCTATCTTCTGGTTTAACCTTTATATTATGTTCGTTGTTAATAGGGTGTCAGTGGCATTGTCCAACAAAAGCAATGCTTTTAGGTCTTTGTTTTGTCTTCAAAACTGTTTAATCCAAACTCAATTTTCATTATTGAAGCAACTGGTAATGTTTCCTTTTTAAATTTTTAAAAATATATTTGAGTTACACACTTACCTACTACAAATAGTTTCAACTTGTGTGTGCCAAAGGCATTTTGCAAGATATCAAGGTTGAATGTTCTTTTGTCAATTTACTTTCTAGGGCACTTTTGTCTTTATGAGCCACATTAGTTTTGGCTGGTAAGTGATGCCAATTTAAACCAGTTTCATCAGGGTTGTAGAGTGATTACAGAGGTCAAGCCTTCTGATTCAATTTTATTTTTCAACAAAGGCTTTTATTTCTGGCTCATCAATTGATTTTATCATCACTCATTTCAAGAATGTCTACTTTGAAAATTAGTTAGCGTACATTGCTGGCATGAAAGTCATCTTTGTTTGTAATTTTGCTTTAAAGAAATTTTGCTTTTGTTTTCAAAATGTCACCTGATATTGGAGCATTCCTGTCTCCCTGTTGGCAACACCATACATATAGAGCTTCCTCAAATTTGAGAAATTCACCAACCTTCAAAGTTTTCCTGTTCTCAGGCTTACTCATTACAAATTTCATAATTTGTTTGATGATATGTGTGATTTAATGTCATAGACAGTAACCCAGCCTATTCCATATTGATCACTTAATGAAATCAGTGATTCACCTTGTTCTTTACGTCAAATAATGACCCACTTCTGTTTAAGCGTTAGTGTTGGGTCTTTGTAACGCCATTACTATCACAATTGCACAAAAAAATAACTCCAGTTAACTGCACAACATTCATAGGATTCACAGCAATGTACGACAGGCTAGAAGGAGGAGTAGGGCAAAGAAAACTTAACTTGTTACGACATGAAACATTAGACATGTTGTATTGGCAGGTTATATATTCGATAATATAACATATACAAACTACAGCTTAATATCCTAAATCAAAACGTTGCACTTGAATTAACTTATGATACTTTTAATAGAATATTTCAGACTTACAAAAAAAAATTATAGGGGTGGGACCAATGGATTCCTATTGTAATTTTGCATGTAATACAACAATACAACACCGCACTCTTACACCATATTCACTTATATTTATATACCGTACGAAATTGTATTCAAATATCCACCAAGATTACCTATAGAATTGTGTTTTACAAAAGAAACTATATATCACATCAAAATTTAAAAAATAAATGAATGACTATTTTATAAGGAATAATAGAAGGAATTATTAAGCGAGCAAGATTTAAATTTATGCATCATGTAAAAGTATAGAACAATTATAACCATCTATTCTAGAAAAACATAACACCTTCAAATACCAAGAACGAAGGAGAGGTATTTCAAACAATAAGAGGACTGATAGTTAATAAAAAGATTTACACTAACTCACAATTATTAGTTTATTTATTTAAACGACATTTTGCTATGACAATTTCATCTTCTTCAGTGAGTTATAAAGCTACAAAAACATAATAACTCACTGAACAGGATGACATTGTCATTCAAATGTTGCTGAGTAAATACACGAATAATTCTGTTAGTAAACTTCTGTATGCTAATTAGTACCACCAGCACCTCACAAGCTATCCTCAAAAAATTTACTAAAAAAAATTATTTTGAATACAGCTTTAGATTCAGATGATACAAGTTATTTAAATGCATTAAACAAAATACAACTGAATCAACATGGGCATAAACGAATTATCAAAGACAAAATCTTACTTATAGTAACTTCCTTGTAGTCATTAAACCTAGTACAGAATATTTAGCTAGTTTTGGTTGGTAAAGATTATTTAAATTTTTTGGACTAGGAGACTGACAGACTTACCTTGGTAAGAGTCCACTCTGTAGTCTTGAAATAGAAACACATAAAAGCACTTAACCAATGCTATATTTCAACCACATAGTGGTCTTTGTCAATCAAAGAGAAAACACAAAAAAAAAGTTTTATGAGAGAATGAAATAAAAACAACTTATATTTATTTTTATTTCATCCTCTCATATTTCTTTTTTCAAAAAAAAAAAAAAAAAAAAAAAAAAAATATATATATATATATATATATATATATATATATATATATATATATATATATATATATATATATATATATATATATATATACCTTCAAGTTGTCTATTATTTTTCTGTTGCACTGACTTTATGAAGCTATTATAATTACTTGTAAATAATTTTTTCCACCACTAAGTGCAATAACTTTACCTTGTGTGATGAGGCACTTTTCAATGGTCACTTGACCATTGTCAAATCACTGAATTAATTTTCTCTATTTTTCTGGTGTGGATGTTCGGTCTGTGATATTTTTATTTGTTGACGTCATACATGTTTCTTCTTGAGCTGCGTGTATAATGTTTTTGAATAGTATGATGTCGGCATATGTTGTCTGTAGGTTCATTAAATTGTTGTGTATGTTTTTATAAATGTGGTATTTTTCTAGTGAGTTTACTTATGTGATGAAGCACCTTTCGGTCACTTGACCATTGTATTTTTGTAATGTTATCTAATTCTTCATTTAATTTTTGTTTGTTATCTTGTGTGTATTTTATTGCTTTATTTATCATGTTACTGTAAGTGTTAATTTTGTGTGTCCAGGGGTGGTTAGATTTGTTGTTTATTGTGGTGTTGTTGGAAGTTGGTTTTCTGTGTACTGTAGTTTCTGTTTTATTATTGTTTATATTTAATATAATGTCAAGATGAAAAAAAAAATAATAACAAATGCTTTCAAATATAACCTACCCAATTTTAACAAAAACCAAATAATAAAAAACCTAATAGTTGACACAGAATCTAACATTCATTTTATTGCAGAACTTCAAAAAAAGATTCTTAACATGTAAAATAACATAATATTTTTTACTTTTTATTAATATATTTTTATCTGTTTGAAAAGAAATAGAATGAAGTTTTGAGATTATGTCTATTTCAAATATTTGTAGATATGTTTGATCATTTATAATTTTCATAACATTGAATTACTTTTTTTCAGAAAGTGAATTGTTTAAAAAGTCTGGTTTGTCGGTGCTACATGTATTATGACTGTGAATTTCTTTTAAAATTTAGTTCACAGTTGGCAATGATGTTACCTTCTAAATTAAAATATGTGCGCAATGACGATAGTGAAACTACTAGTATTTATGACAGAAGTGGCAATTTATTAGTTAAATTTCGAAATGAAAATGTTGTAAGTAATGATCTATTTATAATGTGTTAATTATATAAATATATATGTGTATATTATTTGTGTCTAAACTTCTTACTTTAGGTGTTTGTTAATAGAACCCTTATATCATTTATTTATGATGATTTAACTTGGATCAAGGGGTAAATTGTTCATAATATAAAGATAACTTTACATGAGTTTTTATCATAACATCACGGTGCATCCATTGAGGAAATTCATTAAATAAAGGATTTCGTTACATAGAGGTTTGACTTCATAAAGTTGAATATTGCTTGATAAAAGTTTAATATAAGAATATGATTTATTATTGATTTACAAATATTAAAATTTCCTCACACTTTAATTATAATAAAACTGTTTTGTATAATTATTACTTCAATTCTTCCAAAGTTGTAATGACGAGAAAAGAGATAGCTTTTTTCAAAAAGGTTTCACTGTAATAGGTATGTTTTAATAAAACTTATTTGAGTTTTAGTGTAATAAATAGGAAAAGGACTACTTTGGCCTCCTAATAGCTCAAAAATAATAATAAATTAAAATCTTTTGGACTTCAATTATATGGTCGCCGGCCGCTCCAAATAGTTAGCATCTGTTTTTGCACATGTATTTTTAATTATTAACTAAGAAATTGAGACTTGAAGTAAATGTATATTATTATATATCACTGCGTTCAGAATAAAACGAAGAACAGCAATATGATGTTTATATGTTGAAATCGTTCAAGTTTTAATGTAGGCCTGATAAAATATCGTTTTTTGCTCTTTTATTATAGAAAAACAATTATAATTAGCTTTGTTGATGAAATAGCATTTTCTTTATGAGGAATTATAGAATCAAATTAAGCCCAATATAATACTGAATAAAAATATATGGAGAAGTAGCATTACAAAAATCTATTTCTAATATTTATTCTAAAAAATATAAAACTATGCCCGTGCATAAAAATGCCAAGAATAGTATATCTACTATAATAGTCAGCTGCAACTAGGTTTGAATGTGACATATTTGTTCACTTTGATGTAATTAGGGTGTCTAGTGACAGGGAAAACCTGGAAAAGTCAGGGAATTTTAAGATTCTGGAAAAGTCAGGGAAAATTTTAAAAAATCGGGAAAATATTTATTTTGATTAGAAACAAAACTAGTGGCCATTGCTCTCGAATATTTGGTATTGTAAGCCAGCGGTTTAGGGGCAGGGCAGTCAGGAAATAACACTTCTTTATTTAGATGCCCATTATTTATTTGATAAGCCCAATGCTATGACTTCAGGACTTATGTCAATAAATATTAAACGTGTCGAGTTGGTACAGCTGGGAGGTTTTAGCCTGGACCGTGGCATTGGGGTGCGCAGTGGTTCTGTTATCATATGGACAGGGGGGGATAACAGATAACTCAGTCTGTTTCTGACCACACAGAACACTGTGTAAACATTCGTAGCCAGCTATTTGTCTAGACTCGTGATAGTATGTGTTTTATTTGACGGTGATTATTTGTACACTGTTTATTTCAACATGGAAGGTTCCAGTTTTCATTGCCATAGCGGGCAAGCGCGTCATGCAGATGTCGTCATTACCTCCCCTCCTTCCTTAGGATAAATATAAACTAAAAGATGAAGTGACTGAAGCAGAGATTATATGGTACGTGAATTTAGTAATGCAACACTTCTAAAGAGGAAAAGTCAGGGAAAACTCAGGGAATTTCTTCAAGCTATTTTACTAGACACCCTGGAAAAGTCAGGGAATTTCTTCAAGCTATTTTACTAGACACCCTGGTAATTATTTTAAAATAAAAACAAATTGCACTAAACACCATAATTACAAGCACAAAATATATTTACAAAAGTAGGTATCACAAAAAAATATATAGGTCTAAATTAGTGATAGGTCGATTCTCGATTCCACCAATTCTGGACACTAGAATCGAAATCAGGAATCAATCACAAAAGTCTATTCCAAATACCTTGATTCCAGCGCATCCGGCATATATACATTAGACGATAAATATTTGTTGCCGCTCTAACATAATTTCGAGTTTACACATTCGGAGGTAAATATTCGTCGCTGCTCTAACATAACACATCGTGTTTACACACCGGGCGGTAAAATACCCATCACCGCTCCAACATAATGTCACGTTTACACATTACAGGGTAAAATACCCTTCGCTGGTTCAACATTTTCCATTTACACATTGGGCGGTAAAATACCTATCGCCGCTCTACTATAATTTCACGTTTATACATTGGGCGGTCAAATATCCGTCACCACTCTAACATTATGTCGTGTTTATACATTGGGCGGTAAAATATTCGTCTCCACTCAAACATAATGTCACGTTAGTGCACAATCGCAGTTAGAACGCCAACACTATAACAACTTTTTTGTAAACGTTGTAGCATTATTATAGTCAATAGAATTATATTAATATTACTTTACAGCATTCAAAAACAAATCGGACCAATTACTTTAAATCACAAAAAATTGTTAATTTGTTCATTAATAATATATATAAAAAATGGTAAATATATCAGATTTCTACAAGCCATGAAACATGTACCAAAGGGTATAAGTTGAGATGCGTGGAAGGTTAATAGTTGCCATGAATCTATAATTATCAACCCACTTAACCATGAGCTTTTCGAAAGAGAGATTTTTTTAAAAATGCATTAAATACAAGGAAGAGGGGGTTTAGATATATGAATCTTAAAAGTTTTAAAACAGAAGCAATGTTTAGTTAGAATTTTTGTTTTAAATTATTTAAAATGAGTTTTTAAAGTATTATTTTATTTTTGTTTTAAATAATCTAATTAATTACATCTCATGATGCTATATCCAGGCCAATCTATACAGGAATATGGTGGGAAAAAACAGAATAATCAACTCTACTTAAGTTTTCCTGCTAAGTGATAAAAAAAATTAGGTACATCAAAATTGAATTCATATAAATAAAGTTTAATGTTGTCAAAAGTTTAGGTCAGTCAAATAGTGAAAATCCTAAATTTTGTGTTACTGTCTGAGTATTATAAATAAGTGATTAACCCTTAGCGCTCGGATTTTTGTAACATGCTTTGCTTCCCCACTTGTAATTAAATTGTGACAAATTCCTCACCTGCAGGTTGCATTATTGTTTATGGAAAACTTTGTTTTCTCTTACATGATTTTAGTAAACTAAGCTATTTTTATTCACTAATACTGTAAGTACATGATTTTATTATCTTATTTGTAATTTTGCAGAGTATGATATTTTTGAAAACAGTCTTCCGGATGAAGTCCTGGTTTTCTGCCGCATGTTTTGTAGTGAAAAACTGTTTCCCTTCTACCTCCTTTTATCTTCCTGTTACTGCAAACTACACAATCCTTAGAAGTATTTTTATCATTGGAAAAGATTAAATGTAATTTCCAATTCAGTCTTTCTTCTTTGTCAGTAGTTGACGGCCGACCCCTCTCACTATACGGGTTATTCCTGATATCATGAATGCGTTCCCTCACCAAGTTTTGGTGAAATTATTTTTTTTAACAGGATTTTCTTTCATTTCCTTTTTTTTGTTATTATTGATAATAAAACTATTTACTACAGCTACATCTAATAGCCGGAAAAACATTGTCCTCCACCATTTATTTGTTCGTTTTGTAAAACTGCACGGTTCATTATATTGAACAGCTAAATCTATACCACCCATAAACTGGTTATATTTACAAATACATGTTGGTTTAGTTATTTTGTTTATGAAACTGAACTAAATTCTAATAAATCAGGATCAAGTAAAAGATCAGGAATTTCAGAATCACTAATTGCACGTGAAGCCACGGCAAACTACGAGTAACAAATAACTGGCAAAACTAACCTACTTGCAGCTTACAACGTAGCGGCAAACTAGATTTTGTGATGACTCACATATTCCTAGGCATTTTCAACTTAGTTCACATTATTTTCAATAGAGTGTAGCACCAAACGGTAAAAGATTGAATGTCGTGGGCTTCGTCGCAGACGAGTTATAGGCATTTGAAAATCGTGTCGGGTGACCCCCGACATACGAGTAAACTGCAATATACGCTTGGCGGGGCTCCCCCGACAGTCGAGTGCTAAGGGTTAAGCCACGCGGTGTTATAAATTCTATTTTTTAAATATTAAATTTTAGAATCATATTGTAATACATTTAATTAATGAAA
Source organism: Prosapia bicincta (assembly GCA_036971475.1). NCBI lineage: Eukaryota > Metazoa > Arthropoda > Insecta > Hemiptera > Cercopidae > Prosapia > Prosapia bicincta. The sequence continues at coordinate 131,821,814 of JBAIZL010000002.1, read as the reverse complement.
CGACCTTACTAGTAGTTATCTCATATGTATATCACAAATTCATTAAATGTACAGTTGTGGGAATTGGTTAACTTCTAAGTCAAAAAGATTTAATATTTTTAAACGAGTGTAATTAGTATATAATTTTCTTTTGTTCAAGTTTTGTTTGTATTTCGAATTCATAAATAGTAAATTCTTGATTTGCATTTTTCTAAAAAGTGTCTTCCTTGAAACATACCACTTATTAATCCAATTAGAATGCACTTAACTTTGCAGGTTAACTATTACTTATGTAACATATAACTGCAATATTCATCTATCATGATAATAAATAGTGTAACAATGTTATCTCTTAAAATTTAAACAAATAACATTTTCCCATTTCTATTGGGTTGATAATTGTGGTATTTGGAATCGAGAATCGGGGAATTGATTTCTTGGTATCGGAATCGGTAAAATTTTGGAATTGACCCATCACTAGTCTAATATAAATTATTGAAAATGTCACTTAGGCTTATTAAAAATTGTTTATTATGTTTAACACGTTGAGTGCGGCAGTGTTTTATAATTGTACATCAAAATTGCTGAAAAAATATTATATGACGTATTGAAAATGTTGTTGATGGACCCAATATGTCATCTGAAGTTGGCTAGGTATTGATTTTGATCAGTTTTGGTTACGTCATTTCCGGTACGTTCATGTACGTACTTTACCGGTGTTACTGGTTCTTGTATCTCAGGTGATGGTTGTCAACTATCTAATTGTTGGGTTTCTCTCCCAACTGTTACTGAATACCGACAAACCTTTCTTCCAGTCATAACATATAGTTATAGTTATAGAAAAAGTACCACAAAAATAATTTAAGTATCTACACCATTCCTGCCGCCATTTACAATGTTTTTCAACAATAAAAATAAGTTTGCACACAATGTCAATAAGTTATTCATATCTTAATAGTTCTAACACAGTGTTTACAATAATTTCTAAAAACTACCGAAATAAATACTATATACAACCCTACCCCCGCCATTTTATTACACAGCTTTAGTCCTCTATGTCCTCGTGAAACTTGTTGAAACATCGCAGTTCACACAGACCTGGTTCATCCGGGCACACAGCACAAATGTAGGTGGTCAATTTCCTTCTTTTGCACACACTCGGCATTTTCTCTGAACTTGGCGTCCATTTGCTTTTCTTTTGTTATTCTTTGAGAGCCTGTGTATGCTGTAGGAGTCACCATAATGGGAACCTGTTTGGGAGTAGAAGTCCTTCAATGACTTTGAGACAGAAATCATACAGGCTCAGTTTATTTTGGTATGAAGCAATAGTCCCAAAAAAATTCTAATTTTGGCCAAAGTCACGTCTTCCTAATTTGTGATTCGTGACGGCATTGTTTTGTGGACCACAAAAAAATTCCAAGGCCTATCTGTTTGTCTCAGCAACAATTGTCTTTAAGAAAATAACGTCTATCAATAAATTGAACCAATCAGTTTGAGTATTGTTACCGGGAATTGGCACTCTAAGTCCAGAATCTCCTGTGAAAGGTACATCTATCATGCCAGTGAGCGCCAAGTGTCGGCCGTCATGTTGGAGACACCTCGTCGTCATTGCCGGACTATCAGAGCTATCCTCGAAGCCATTTTTGTTGTCAGAGTAGACATTTTCCAATAATTCAACTTCATTATCTATATTCATTGTACAAAATATATTAAACACAACTATAACACACTTCAAGTAACACTAATACGATAACACAGTCCCCAATCTGACAGCAACAGTGAAACAAAAAACAAAATGCACTGAAATGTTAACAAAGACTGGCACAATAACCGTTAAGCGATACAATGTTTTCCGACAATGGCCAACCTCACACTGAACCAATGAATTGAGAGTGGAAGTGGGGGGTACATGAACGCTTATTGCCATGGGCGCCAGTAGGCATGCCCACCGCTTTCAACGTGTTAGACTGAGTTTATTTGCACATACTTGTTTATTTGGCCTCTTGAAAAACACTCCAATTTATTACTTTTGACAGTGTCAAAGCAAATGATTGGATGTAATCTGAGGTTATTTTGGCAAATGGCACAAAAGGCCTTTAGCTCACACGTTATAAACCTATTAGAAAGCACTAAATCTATTTAACAATATATGTTAGAACTAAAATAAAAGCAAAACACTAAATAAATAAAGGATATCATGAATGAGGATATGTCCACATCTAGAGCGATCTAACAACTAGGCCAGATGTCAGCCCCTTATGATAAATACGGCCAATCAGTGTTATAAAAATAAACATTGCTTTCTCATATTACAGCAAATGAATATAGTACACATATCATTATGTAAGACGTTCTAAAGTATGCAATAATTGCCCAGCAAAATATGTCGAACTGAGTCCGACAGTGGAGCGGAAAAAGATCTTTGGTGATGTCGGACTTAGTTGGCCTATGGAGCACAAAAGGTTGATACCAAATAAATCTTTCCTTATATTCAATATATCAGATATAAGAAACACAGTTGATATAAATACTGACACCTCCTTCTCTCTCTATTTCTTCTGTCTTATCTGTTATCACAAGGGAAGTAATAAACAAATATTTTCTCTTTCCATCCATAACTATATATACTGTTGTATGAAATAAAATTATATTGTAGCAGATACTTCTTTGCACTCTTAATGCACTTCGTTTAAAGAGAATTAGAAGTAACATATTCGCTGCAGCTTTTTGTATACTGATCAATCCATAAAAGGTAGAAGAAATTTGTATTGAGTTTTTAATCACTAAATCATCTGTTTATTTGAACTTTGATCCCCTTTTAAGACCACACAGTTTTGTCACATAGCACTCGAGAAAGACCTCGACATTTTCTCAGTTTTTGTAGTACTCTTTGTAATGTTGTGTAGATTCCATATAAATACAGATAGAAATCTGATTTTTGTTTATCGTCCATTCCATATCTAAAATATTTTTTTCTTTCTGCTGTATTTGTTCACTATAACTATTGTTCCAAATAAAACTAAATACTCACTAATATCACCAATACTTACTAGTCAGTTCCCACATTAATAACTTACTTTGAAAAACAAAATTAGATAACAAATTAGAAATTGTCGGAAATAATAGTAAATAAGTTAGAAGATAATCTTATAATGAATATTTATGAAATGCGTAAAAAATGTATACTTGGTCACCAAAATACACAACAGACGACTTGAACAACGGAAACAGAACTAGCTCAATCTGCCTTAGAGACGCTTGCAGCTATCTAAATATCGTCCTCGTTCACCGCCGTATTTTTGGGAATCTGTGTGAAAAAAAATAATTCTGTTCTACTTGGAATAGGCTTTCATTTAATAATAATTTTAACACGATCTGTTAATTTTAATGAGAGCTACAACCATTTGAAATTCCAAGTCGTTATATCGGAGCGGGGTTTTTTTCAATTGAAAACCAGAGAGGCGGAATATTGACTCATGGTCTTAAAAGGGTTAATGAAGTAAAAATAAATAACGTTATTGTACAACCATTTTATGTGATATGTTTGCGGATGATCACCGTCTTACACGTGCCACACACAAGACATGATATTCAAACCTGTATAATAACATTTTAGTTCCATAAAAACTTTATGAAACATCATGTAAAAACAATTAAACAGATTTAAAACTAGGCAGAGATACAAAATGTTTGTTATTTTGTAAAACAAACAAGTTTTATACCCAGTGTATGATTTTACTAAAATGGAGGAGATTAAAGATCAGCGTCATCACTCCCCATGCTTTGTAAGTCATATTCAGAACTAAAATTATTGTAAAACTTATTTTCATTGCTATCTCCTAAATTATACAACATGAATATAGTGTACAATACATAAAACAATAAAAAATATATTCATTTAAAATATGACTTTCACTAAAACCATACTCGCAAATCTTAATAGGTCCCAAATAAAAAAAACCATGTACACAATGTCATCATTTGACTCTCCCTATAAACGGACACAAATAGGCATTGTCCTCTCCAAGAGTGAAGACAGATTAAAATTTTAAACAAAGTTGAACTACTATACCCGGTTCTGGGTAGCTCATTGTGTACAGTGGCATGTCAACCAAATCCGGATAGCCTGCTGCAAATTTTTTAACTTTTCTATATTTACCATTCAAAATACAATAAAAAGCTCTTTATAGAAGGACAATCTAAGTTAAAAAAAATTTTTCTAAAGGAATGTCACGGAATTAAAAAATATTGGTAATTGTTCTGTTTAGCCACATAAATAATACAATTATTAATACAAGCCCAAATATTAATACAATAGTATTTCAGTTTACAGAATTATACAAGTGAATATATGGGTATTACTTAACTCTGTTAATGATGATTGAAGAAAAAAATGTTATTTCCCTCTTTCTGGTATTGGATTCAAGCACATTTTTAATTTTTTCTTGCTGAGGTTAATTTTGGTTATAATCTAATATTAATGATGGCGGTATCCAGATTTGTGGAATATCAAATACTCAATGAAACAGACTAATGGAACTAAGGGATGTCCACTTTAATAAAAGTCTGTTATAAACCTAACAGTTTTTTTTTTTTTAAAGTGGCTAAATTTAAATAACACTGAGAAAAAATCGTAAAAGTTTTACCACATTTGCTATAGGTACTATAACTTAAAATTCAGCGTTAATAACATTAAATTCAGCAAAATATTATTAATTTCATTTGTAGTAAAAAATTATTCTAAACAAAGGGATGTTTAAATAAACAGAATTCACATTCAGCTAGGCAATCTTTTGAGTAGAGTGATTATTTATTTACTAAACATGTGTTAACTTAAAAACAAATAAAAACATACACAAAACTCACAAATTAGTCATTTATTAACTTGAGTTGTAAGTTAGAGTTTGTAGTAGTAACACTCACTGATGATGATGACTTGGTCATTGAAACGCGTATGAGTTAATAAATGAATAATTTGTGAGTTTTGTGTATGTTTTTATTTGTTTTTAACATAACCTCACAAGCTAAGCTCAAAGAATATTTGTTTATGTGTTAACTTGATAAGATAGTATAATATAAATATTACCTATCTATGGTATTACAAAAATATCAATGTTTTCAGTAATTACAGTTCTCTTACATCATTTAACGTTATTTTAACAGGCATAACAGTTCAAGCCTGAGACATTTTGGATATAACAGCACAAAGTTGTTTTGGAAAAGTTAAAAAACATTTTAAACATTAGATAAATAAGTATTATAATTACTAATAATATTTACAGTTCTGTTGCTTCATTATCAAGGGGAATAAGAAGGTAAATATGACCATGTTAGCAGCATGTCAGCAGCTGTTTAGGTATCTCGAGGCATGGGCTGTACAATGCCTGTTTACGTGGCTGATTAATCTGACCTATCAGTCTGTTATAAGCAACGGTCTGGTTATAATGACGATCTACTGTATTTTTCAAATTGTTAGAAATGTGTGTAAAATTTTGGGTCAAAGGTATAATTTATGTCTCTATAGAGATAGGGATAACTTTATTAAGGAAATAAGGAATCCAAAAAAATGTTGTCAGTTGTGGATTAAGGTTTTAATTTATTTAGCTGTATGTTAAAATACAACTATAAAGTTATTTTATGCCTTGAAGAATATTCTGTAACTGTGTCAATTTTTTTTTAGTTGTATGATGCTGGCAGATATCGACGGAAACGATTGTTCCCTATTATTGTAAGTAGCATTTAATTCAGATACATTAGGTTTATTCAGAATGTTTGTTTGATAGGCTTACCATACCTGTTTGATATCAGATAACTTTAATGATGTGTTGTAAATGGATATCTACTCTTTTACTTGGCCTGAAATGTTTCAGTTAGATGGAGGTGAAGGCCATAGAATGGTTAACGCAAACCCTATACCTCAATATTCTGTCAAAATGAAATATTTAGTAGGTGTTGTTTTGCCTACTTTGCTTTTGATTATTTTGGTATATTTAATGTAATTCATCTCCAGTATATGATTACTTCCTAATCATTTTCTTTTCTTTCATGTGTAATGATTAGCTTTAAAAATAGATGCATACAACGCTTGTTAATTTTCAGTAATCCTTCATCTATTTTGTTTGATTACTTTTATTAAATCATTATTTATATTGTGAATGATTGACTACCTTCAGTCATCTTTCACCCATTTTGTGAATGTTTGACTACTATCAGTAACCTGTCTATATTCTGAATGACTACTTCTAGTAATCCGTCTATTGTAAATGCTTGAACGTAGATATAGGTTCCACTATCAAAACAATTTTTTTTTACTTCACTCTGCTCAATTAGAACTATTATATTAATTCTTTTTACATCTATAAGTTGCATTTCTCTTAAACTAACATCAGGCTTATTTTGCCATTGTTAAAGTTTATTTTTTCAAATAACTTCCGTCACATACTTCATACACTCGTTAACACGTTCATTGCCAGGCTGGAAATTAAAACTTTGTGTGGTGGCCAAATTTTTTTTATTGTTTCATTTGGTTATAGAGAGCTCAAAATAAGTACGTATAATATTTACAAACTTTTATTATTATGTACTTAGGAATTACTGTCTCCTATATCCATCACGCGATATAGCGTGATTGGCCAGACATGAAGGAATTTTTGCCCATATGGTCAAAACACCCGATATCGCGTGATTTATTATTCGACCAAATAGGTTACATAGTTTACAAATAAAAGCCATTTAAATGTATTAATGGTAATTACTTTAATTAGCAGACATTTATAATCAGACAAAATTAGAAAAATTCACTCTAGATTGGAATTATACACTCAAAAATTACAAAATGGTTTCAAAATATATAACTATTTAGCATTGCAATCATGCAATTCAAAAAAACAGTCAAAAGATAATGGTGGAGCACCTGGACAGTTTTTACACTTAGTTGTGGTGTTTACCCTTTTTTTATTTTTATAGCAATTTCTGAAATCTTTTCTAGAATTTGCATTTATTGTTTTGCCGGTGCAGAGACTTCGCGTTTTGGCTTTCTCAATTTTAGTTAGCTTGTGTTGAATTCGGTCTCCTCATGTCTTCAGTGTTGTTTGTGAGTCAGAGGTTATTTCTGGCAAATAGGATTCAATAATTTGTTCTCTGAAATCATAAATTGTCATGCTCTTCTGATAAGAATATTTGTTATAGAGTACCCGGGCATTTACCAGACTCATCATCAAAGTATGTATAAAAATTTTCATATACCATCGTAAAGTTTTCCTTTCGCATGGGTAGTAACTTAGCATTTGATCTTGTAAATCAACGCCGGACATACTTCTGTTGTAATATATGATGGCTGCAGGTTTTGTTACCACAGTACCACGTTTTGTAGTCACTTCTTGCATTTTTCAGGAAATTCAGTAGACATAAAATTAATCTCTCTCTTGTCCTTCCATTTTCCAATATGAACACCGTTACGACACTGCGAAACATTTTCGCCTTTTTTTAGTTTTTTTGTGACTATACTATTTGGGTTATCTTTACGTTTCTTGTTCGTGCCAGTGCAATATGTATTTTATTCCAAGAGTCAGAATCTAGTAATAACTCTTCTACCTCGGTAGTTTTTAAATGTTTTTTTGGACGGATCCGGCATTTCACTGAGCCTTTTCGAGGGTCCTGGTTAGTCACTCATAATTAAAGCAACAAAATCAACACTCAAATTAGTAAAACCCTAACTTCAAAATGCTAAATCAACGATTAACTAGACAAAATTATTTCGTAATTACCTTGTCCGAACGCTACCACTCTAGGCACTGGCTGATAAGAACAAAACGGCTGGTGGCCATTCCCACTACAAAAAGGTCAAACCATTCCCTAGCGGCCAATATAAGTACTATGCAGCATTTCACAGTGGCCTCTACAATAATTCACATAGAATTTGGATAGCAACGGCCACGCGATATCATGTGATTGGCCATCCGGTAAGAACTGACATCACACGATATCGTGTGATTGGCAATGAAAGTGTTAATTCTTTTCTGAAAATTATTAATTCTAAATATCTTGTTTTTTAAAATTAAGATATATGCTGTCTTAATCATGACAAGGAATTCCTTTTAGTTCAGAATAACTAACCAATTATATATATTTATAAACTTGCCTATAGTAGCACTTACTTATATTTGTTGAGGACAGTCGTTTCGGGAGATGTGTCCCATTGTCAACTCAGACCGTAACTGATCTCAAGGTTTTACATAGGTTAGGGTGGGGGTGGGATATTATGGTGGTGTGGGTGTATTTTGTGTGTATTAGGAGTTATGATGTCAAAAAGTATGTGTGAGTTGTAATGTAATTGTGTATTGAGTATGTGTGTAGTGTGTAGTTTGAAGTGTCTGTATATTTCGTATTGTTTGGTTGTGTAGCGTTGGTTATTTTTGTGTTGCTTATGAAGAATTTGTAGGTTAGATGTTATGTCTATGTAGTCATGTTTTGTGGAGTTGAGATGATCGGCGAAGTTTGATTGGTAGTTATTGTCTGTTAGTGCTTTTATATGTTCTTGGTAACATGTGTAGAAGGACTTCCCTGTCTGGCCCATGTAAAAACTGAAGCACGAACTGCAAGTTAGTTTGTAAACTCCAGTGCCATTGTAAATGTCGTCTATTTTGTTGTTTGGGTAAAAACCCACAATATAACCAACACACTACGAAAATACAACTACAAAATAGCTTACTCCCCACACAACACTCTCATTAAACAATTCAAACCAAACAACAAAATCAACGACATTGGAATTTACAAACTAACTTGCAATTCGTGCCCCAGTTTTTACATAGGCCAGACAGGGCGGTCCTTCTACACATGTTACCAAGAACATATAAAAGCACTAACAAACAATAACTACCAATCAAACTTCGCCGATCATTTCAACTCCACAAAACATGACTACATAGACATAACATCTAACCTACAAATTCTTCATAAGCAACACAGAAATAACCAACGCTACACAACCGAACAGTACGAAATATACAGACACTTTTAAACTACACCCTACACACATACTAAATACACAATTACATTACAACTCACACACACTTTTTGACATCATAACTCCTAATACACAGAAAATACACCCACACCACCATAATATCCCACCCCCACCCTAACCTACGTAAACTTTGAGATCAGTTACGGTCTGAGTTGACAACGGGACACATCTCCCGAAACGGCCGTCCTCAACAAATATAAGTAAGTGCTACTATAGGCAAGTTTATAAATATATATAATTGTTTAGTGAAAACTAATAGTTCACGTGAAGATGAAATCAACAAATATTAGAATAACTATTTACCAGTATCTTTTAGACATTTACTCTTTGTCTTAGCACTGTATAGTTCCCGAGTCCCAGTTTCCTTTTCTTTGTATTTAATTACATTGTTTATTACTTTCAAGTTTTATTTTATATTTGTTTATTTGTAAATTTAAAAGTATTGGAAAAATTGTTCTTTTCTACTTTTATATGTATAAATCACAAAGATATATATCATGGTATCTAAACTATAACCAATTGAAGGCCACTTTGTAAAAACAAATATTTTTGGGCCACATGCAATATTTTTTTAACAAATTGAAATAAAAATTAACTCTATGTAGTTTTTAAAAATAAATTATCTTCATTTTATTATCATTTTTTTAAAATTCGATATAGGTACATATTTATTTTAATTTTTTAAAAAGTTTTGTTTCATTTAATTCATAAAGATGGAAAAATTCAAATAAATGAGATGGATGAATTTGTTTTTGTTGCACTCTAGCAATTCAATATCAAGTTTCTAATTCTTAATGCATTTTCTAGATGTTCGTTATTAATCTTAATCTTATTTTTGTTTTTTGTATGCTTCATTCTTGAAAATAATTGTTCACAATTATAGGTAGATAATCTTTGTAAGACTACAGTAGAGAAACATTACCTAATTTTTCTTTCATTTGAATGTCGATCTGCCGTTCAATACATTCCATTTGAAAATTTCATAGTAATTGATTTATTTCTTGAGAATATGTTGAAATACTCTTCATTATTTCGAAAATCTTGAAATCTACCGTCAAACTCTTTAATTAAATAAAAAATTAATCCATTATATTTTGCATATTAGATACAACTCACAAGTTTATGTGCCGCCAAAGTTTTGAAATGTGTCAAGTTTTTTTTGTTTATTTGTAAAGAGGATAAATCTCTCATGCAAAAAGAAATGACAACTGTATTTTACTTATGTCACAAATAATAGCTTTCATCATTCCAAAAACTCAAAAACAAAGTTGCCTGGAAAATGTCCAACACAATAAAATAATACTTACAAAACACGAAACCACTCCAGAACAGAAGGGAAAATACAACAAAGCATGACTATAAAAAATCACTTGTAATGATTGCCCAATCTCATGCATAGAATGAACAGGAAATAACTTCACCACAAGGTATAAGAGTACAAAAAGCCATATAAAACACAACTTAAATGAAATTTTGCCAGACATATCTAAGAGACTATACATACATAAATAAACATTAACACAAACCTAGAAATTCTAAACTTCATCAATAAACACTGACCACAAGAGCAAATACTAAAATATACAAATACCCTAAAAACAAACCACAATACATGATAAAAATAAAACAATAACAATAACCTAACTCATCTGAGCACGCAGCCTTGTCCGTGACTTGCAGCATTGAACAAAGCATTTACCAAGAACAACTCAGAACTGCTGAGAAATATCAGAGTGTAGTTTTTTTTGCAAAGTAAATCTATAAATGTGTTCATTCAAAATCCTGGATATTTACAGCTCAATAATTGAAAATTTTAATTATTTCAGTGAATTGGTTATAACATGAGATAAATAGAATCTAGGAAGTAAGTAAAAAAAGCACATTTCAATAGAAATATATATATTTTTTTTTAATCTTGTACAATATTTATTCTATCACTTGTTTTAGCAGCCAGGTGTTTGGACAAGAAATAAATCAGCCTGCATTGACTTGACTATGAGATCAGAAGATTATTTTCAGGATGATGATTTCCCTCAGGTTAGTTTTATTACTAGATTAAAAAAAAAATTTCAAGATGACAATTTATTAAATTTAAGATATAAGAGGGTTCCCTTAAAATAACCAGAACTCTAAAATAAATAAATGATATTTTATATAATGTTTGCATAAACCTTATCTCATTTTAATTGAATTTCACTTCTTTCAACCTTCTTGAAGACAAACCATTTGTATCTGTAACCTCAAAATGTTTATGTTTATAATCTATAATTATTTGATTTCATTCAGATTAGATGCTTGTTTTCCTTTTAACTCTTTTTTTATATAAAAAAGTGCAAATTGTAATGTCAAAAATATATTCTGTTCTAAAATTACAAAGCACAAACTTGTTCACATTAAAAAATGGTAGTTAGTTAACATAAACAAATTTATAATTTAGAAATTGTTTGAATGTTTAATGAAATGTAAATTGCACTGAAGGCTTCATACTAATTTGAAATGGCAGAGAAAGTTTTTTCAATAGACAAAATGTTATACACCATTGATCATTGAATTAACAATGGAGAGTTTTAAAAAAGTAGGTGTTGAGTGGGGAATTTAAAACTTAACAATGGCAGTTTACAATGAAAATAAATTGTAGACTTTTGTTTCGATTTGTGAAATTCTAATATGAAACATGTAGGCAATTGAAAACCTGAATAATAAAACACTTCTCCAATTCTCATATAAATGTATATATTATCGTTATCGGGCCATATTCCTCCTGCACTCTATTTAAAAATAGCACTGTGACATAACCTTAGTATATTTATGAAAACACAGCATATGCGCTTTCATTAACTCACAGCCCTTTCACCCATGTGTATTAGCAATAAAAGTTGCGTATACCCACTGTTTTCATAAATATACTAAGGTTATGTTACTAAGGTATATGTTTTAGTACCATTAATATCGATTCAATATTCTCCTCTGTTGACGCGAGTCAGATTAACTCCATTTTCAAAACTTAAATCGTACTCAGGTCGTACTCAATTCAGTTATCAACCTTAAATGATTGAAACATTAAACACATCAGTATGGATAAATTCAACATAACACTACTTGAAGAGATTCTTTTCTTTTGACGTTTGTAATGAAAATTTGAAAAATTTAAAGTAGGTCTTTTTGAAAAAAAATTGCTTGATGTAAAAAGAGCTTTACTGGATTGATAATCTGATTTTCTATTATTAAAAAAAATTCATAATAGTCAAAGAAGCAAGACTTATACATGGTTGCAGTTTTTTCACAACACTTTACTTTTCATTTAGTTTTATATTTGTATATAACCCTTTTTTATTCTAAAGAATCATTGAACATTTCATACACTTGATATTTCTATGGTTTAGGAGTTATAAACAAATAAAGTGAAAACAAAATTTCTTATTTTCGGTTCAGCATTTTATTTTTGTATATTATTCTCTAGTTTATAAGTAAAAATTTATATATAATAAAATATGTTCTATTCTTTACTGTATATTTTTTATGATAAAAAAAATTTCTTCTGCACAACATTCAGAACAGCCTTAGCAGTTGACATTGTTTTGAACAAATGCTGGTTAATCCACAGATTTTTTTTTGATTTGACTAGGTTCTTGCATCAATCAAGAAATTTGGCAAATAAATACAAAATTCAGCACTAAAAACTACAATAATAAAATTGTTCTTAAATGGAATTCTATCATTAACTATTCAATTCATAAATAAGAAAAAATGCAAAGGTCAGCCTGCTTCCTAACTTAAATTACTTTTAATTTCTCAATCTAATTTATATTCTTGAATTTTATAGTCCATTACATTCGGTGAATCTTATTAATCACTTGAACAATAGTTTATGACTATCCGAAATTTAAATTTTGTAAATTTCCTGTGGAAGGCACTGATGAAGATCGGCACATAGCGATCGAAAACGTTCTGTCTCAGTAAATTTTAACAAATTTACAAAATTTAAAATTCGGATAGTCATAAACTATTGTTCAAGTGACTAATTTATATGTTTATTCTATGCAATATTTTTTAGACATATTATTATAAATTGATTTTAAATTTGAGCAGAAACGTTACTGTCTGAAAAGGAAAAGGCATTTTAGTCAGTACGAAAAAATTGGTAATGCTGAATACTGGAAAAAAAAGAAAACATTAACAACATTAGAGAGGGACCAAGACGATGAATACTGTTGGCAACCTACAGTTCTCGATAAAGTAAGAAATATAATTTATGATTATAAATAATGTAATTTAATTTTAGAGATAATTATAGTAGACTAAATTTTTTCATACTGAAATGTTAGATTAAAAGAAGAACAGGCCTTTTAAGTTTTTTTTTTATTGAGAGATATAGTAAAGGCATGAAAAATTTTTTTCTTGAAAAATTTAGGTATTTTTTGTAACATAAAATAGTAAGCTTTTACTTGTTAAATTTAATGCAAGGCTCAGTTAAAATTATACCTGTCCTATAACAATTGAATTAAGTTCAAGACTTGTAAATATTTTAAACTTTGTACATGCAAATATACCGTAACATCATACCATTATGCTTCAATGAAATTTTTCATAATGGCAATACAATTAGATGGCAAAAAGCTCTACTATAGTTTTTTATGTTTTATTTAAGTTGAATATTTTCTAAAATCGTTTTGCTATTTAATGGACTTTCTTCGAAGAGGGCAACTCTCTCAGCCCCAATTATTTTCTTAAAATGAGGTTTTACTGAATGACAAGTTAGGAGTAAAGTCCTATCACAATGTTATAGTTTAAAGTATTGATTATAAGGTTTGTGTTTTTAACGTGTGTGCAGAAAATCGAACAACATTGTGTAAAGGTAATGGTCATTAAACTTAGTTGGTTCCTAATTATAAATAAATAAAACCTCTTGAAACACAAAAATGTTTTATGTATGCCCTGATTCCTGATGTACATTTCTATTGAAATCAATCATCTTCAGAGGAAATTACTACAAGAATAACTACATTTGGTCTGTTACACTCCACATCGTTAATGCCCTCACTACATTTCTTACACTATCAGACCAATTACATAGCGGTAAGGTCCCTCTCTCTCCTATCAGCCGACCGATACCACCACAGTAAAGTCAGGTCCATCAACTTGACATGCTGTAGACATTAACTTTACAATAATTTGAATTTAGTTTTTTCTTTTTGTTTTTAATTGTTAGATTATTTCACAAAAAACTAATAAGGCCCAATAATAAAACCACAATCACTTAACTAACGGATATAATGAAGAATTCGTAATAGGTCCTTTGTCAGAATTTAATAAATTATTTTTATCGTATTTATTAATAATCAGACTTTCAAAACCACTCAACATATTTTTCATTTGACATTTTTACAAGTTTTAGGAAGTTTATTTTTTAATTTATGTTTACTTAAGGATGTGTTCAGTGTTTATTATTTTTTTGGGTTTTTGAAATTTTAAGTGACAATGTGTTCTTTATATCTAGTTGAAATTTTCCGTATCGTTTGACCAATATAAATTTATATATTTATAAATTTAATTAATAAAAGTATTTCAAATATAAAGAATTAATATTTGTAAAAATTTTGTTATATCATTGTTTTTTCTGAAGATGTTAATACTTATTTTATTGGAAAAAGCTTTGAATAATATATAAAATAAAATATTTGTGTGTTTAAAATACTTTTATTCATTATCTATATTACAAGAAAAGGTATCATCATATTTAATATATATATCGTGATAATTCATGTCCATTATTTTTGCACTGACTTTATGAAGTTATTATTATTATTATTGTAAACAATTTTTTCTACACTAAGTGCAGTAGTTTTACCTTATGTGATGAAACACTTTTCGATATGTTTTTATGTGTGTCTGTTTATTTATTTATTTACAAGAGATTGCACTTTTGGACTATTCCCACTAGGTAAGTCTGTCAGTCTCCTACCTAGTCCAAAAATTCCTAAATAAGCTTTAAGCTGTACTAGAACTAATATATATATATATATTTAGGTTAGTTTTGGTTGGTAAAGATTATTTAGATTTTTTGGACTAGGAGACTGACAGACTTACCTTGGTAAGAGTCCACTCTGTAGTCTTGAAATAGAAACACATAAAAGCACTTAAACAATGATATATTTCAACCACACAGTGGTCTTTGTCAATCGAAGATAAAACACCAGGTGTTTTCTCTATTTCAAGACTACAGAGTGGACTCTTACCAAGGTAAGTCTGTCAGTCTCCTAGTCCAAAAAATCTAAATAATCTTTACCAACCAAAACTAACCTAAATATATATATATATATATAGTGTAATAATACTATTTATTGTGTTTTCTTTTTTGTTATTGTGAATTCATTTGTTTTTTATTATTTCTATGGTTTCTTCTATTGGGATATTAGGGTACATGTTGGTTGTGTCATAACTAATTATTTTTGTGTTGAATTTTGTTTTTTTTTTTTTATTTCTTTTATACCAACACAATACATCAAAAACAATTATACATCAACAACACATACAATATAAAAAACGGATACGAATTAATTAATAAAATAAAAACCGCCCCTGGACACACAAAATTAACACTTATAGTAACATGATAAATAAAGCAATAAAATACACACAAGATAACAAACAAAAATTAAATGAAGAATTAGATAACATTACAAAAATAGCAATAGAAAAGGGATACAACAAACACCTTATAAAAAACATATACAATAAATTCAAAAAAAACCTGACCTCAACACAAGACTGCAACCGGAACACAAAAATAATAAAAATAAAAAAATCTACCTAAAATATAAATACACCAATAACAAAATAGAAAAAAATAACAAATGTATACAACAAAAAATACTACACTCTAACATACAAACCAAACAACAAAATAATAAAATATCTTAATAACACAAACCACAAAACAAATTCAGAAAAACATAACCTATCAGGAATTTACAAAATTACATGTAACAACTGTGATGCATTTTACATAGGGAAAACAACCAGATCATTTAAAATAAGATTTGAAGAACATTACAGAGCATTCAAAAATAAAAATACAAAAGTATCAAATGTTGCAGCACACCTAATATCACATAAAAATGAAATAACAAATTACGAAAATAACCTAACCATACTTGAAATAAATAATAACCCAATAGAACTAAACTCACTAGAAAAATACCACATTTATAAAAACATACACATCAATTTAATGAATCTACAAACAACATATGCAGAAGACGTACTATTCAAAAACATTATACGCTAGACTCAAGAGGAAACGTGTATGACGTCATGAAGTACCAACACCACGGACCGAACATCCACACCAGAAAAATTGAGAAAAAGTCATTAGTATTTCGACAATGGTCAAATGACCGAAAAGTGCCTCATCACACAAGGTAAAATCATTGCACTTAATGGTGGATAAAATTACAATAGTAAATATAATAACTTCATAAAGTCAGTGCAACGGAGAAGTTGCAACAAAGAATACTACACTCCAACATACAAACCAAATAACAAAATAATAAAATATCTTAATAACACAAACCATAAAACAAATACAGAAAAACATAACCTATCAGGAGTTTACGAAATTACATGTAACGACTGCAATGCATTTAACATAGGGAAAACGACTAGATCATTTAAAATAAGATTTGAAGAACATTACAGAGCATTCAAAAATAAAAATACAAAAGTATCAAATGTTGCAGCACACCTAATATCACATAAACATGAAATAACACACTACGTAAAATAACCTAACCATACTTCAAATAAATAATAACCCAATAGAATTAAACTCACTAGAAAAATACCACATTTATAAAAACACACACAACAATTTAATGAACCTACAGACCACATATACAGAAGACATACTATATAAAAACATCATACACGCAGATCAAGAGAAAATGCATGTAACGTCAACAAATACCAACATCACGGACCGAACATCTACACCAGAAAAATATCAGTGATTCGACAATGGTCAATTGACCAAAAGGTGCCTCATCATACAAGGTAAAACCATTGCACTTAATGGTGGATAAAATTACTTACAATAGTAATATATAAACTTCATATATATATATATATATATATATATATATATATATATATATATATATATATATATTTTTAGGTTAGTTTTGGTTGGTAAAGATTATTTAGATTTTTTGGACTAGGAGACTGACAGACTTACCTTGGTAAGAGTCCACACTGTAGTCTTGAAATAGAAACACATAAAAGCACTTAAACAATGATATATTTCAACCACACAGTGGTCTTTGTCAATCGAAGAGAAAACACAAAAAGAAATATGAGAGAATGAAATAAAATAAAATAAAATTTTATTCATTTTATGTTATTCTCATTTTATTCATATCATTTATGTCATTTTTATTCATGTTATTTTATTTCATTTTCTCATATTTCTTTTTGTGTTTTCTCTTCGATTGACAAAGACCAATGTGTGGTTGAAATATATCATTGTTTAAGTGCTTTTATGTGTTTCTATTTCAAGACTACAGTGTGGACTCTTACCAAGGTAAGTCTGTCAGTCTCATAGTCCAAAAAATCTATATATATATATATATATATATATATATATATATATATATATATATATATATATCGCAATATGTATTCTTGTGTATTAATAAAGAACATAGTCAAAATACAAATACAAGAATTATAATTGAATTTACAATTCATTTCAATTTGGTAAAGATTATTTAGATTTTTTGGACTAGGAGACTGACAGACTTACCTTGGTAATAGTCCACTCTGTAGTCTTGAAATAGAAACACATAAAAGCACTTAACTAATGAAATATTTCAACCACACAGTGGTCTTTGTCAATCAAAGAGAAAACACAAAATGAAATATGAGAGAATAAAATAAAATCTATATATAATAAATTAAAAATATTTCAAAAACAAGAATACTTTTTGAAGCTACTCATTGTATTAATAATGGACACGAATTTCCTGAAATAGAAAATATGAAATTAATAAAAAATTAAATAAAGGATTAAAGATGAACATATGTGAAACATTGGAAATTTATAAGCATAAAGTTAAAGACAAAGTAATTGATGAACAAATTCAAGTGAGATCAAGGCACCAAACTATTTATAAGGTCATTGATGTTAATGAAAAAATTACGCAAGTGCAATACTTATAAATATATGGTTCTTTGTAGTACATATCATTTAATTTTTGTAAAAATATTTTGTTAGATAATTATTTTCTTGAAGATGCTGGTACTGTTTTATCGGCGAAAAGCTTTGAATGATATATGCAAAAAAGTATTCTTGTTTTTGAAATATTTTTAATTTATTAACTATATTACAAGAAAACATATCACAATATTATATATGTATATATATATATATATATATATATGTAGATTTTTTGGACTAGGAGACTGACAGACTTACCTTGGTAAGAGTCCACTCTGTAGTCTTGAAATAGAAGCACGCACACACACACACACACACACACACACACACACACACACACACACACACACACACACACATATATATATATATATATATATATGAAGTTAATAACTACACAGATGAACCTCTCGAATCCGAACCCCCACAAAATCTGACAATGATTTGATGAAAACCAAATTTTTAAAAAATTTCTAAAATTCAATGAATTATGTACTGAATGTTTCTACTTATGTAAAACAGGAATGAGATGTGTAATATATTGTAATTAACACTGTAAAAAAATGATATAATACAAAGGCCTATACTATACTACTGTATCACTTCATTAACATATAATTTATTGACAGTAAAATTATAAAATAAAGACAAACACTATACTATGTGTTTCACTTAAAAAGAAAAGACACAAACACAACTATGTTTTTCACTTAAAATCAGTAATGTTCATCTGGCGAAGAGACTTAAACCTACCTGAGGATGCGACGTTTCTTCACCGTCGCATTAGCATAACATAATTGGGTGTTGCAGCTGCATGTTGTTCTACATAACGCAACGCATTGTCCGCATAGTAATAGTATTCGTAGAGGCATCGTTTTCCTTGTTATCGCTATCTCCTACACTGTCATCGTGTTGATCCTGGACCATAGACAACATATCATGCTCGGTATATTCTTCATTGTTATCTAGTTCTGTCCAGTCTTCTAGGCAACCTTCTTCAGCATCTTCACATCCTAATACTCTTTAAATGAGCTAAAGGAACTCTGTTTCATCAGCCTGTGTTCTAAGTGATGTTCTCACAAATTCGAGGTTAGGCCAGAGCTTCTTCCAAGATTTCTGCTGTAAAGTAAGGTGTTTCTGCAAGATTTAGCTACCTAGTAAATTACATCCTTTATTATAATCGTCTTGAGTTTTTCTGGAATAGAAAGAGAACAATTTCCTCAATTATGTTTGCAGAAGCTTTTTTCTGTAGCTTAGTTTTATGTAGTGCATTACACCTTGATCCATAGGCTGAAGCAACAATGTCACGTTAGGTGAGAGAAAAACTTCTTTTATGGCTTTACATACCAACTGCAAGTCTGAAGGATGTGAAAGAGAATGCTTATTAATAGGATGTGAAGGATAATGATCTATTAAAAGTAGAGCTTTTGGTGGCAATCCATTTTTTCATTAGGTTTGGTTATTGAAGGAACAAATTAATTTTTGAAACATTCCTTGAAAATATTACCAGTCATCCACGTCTTACACTGATTTATGTAATAAACAGGGAGAGCATTCAAGTTCAAATTTTTAAGGGCTCGTGGCTTAGCAGATTTTCCAATCACCATTAATGGTAGCTTAGTTGTTCCTGCGGCGTTACTGCAGGCTAAAACTGTGAGACGCTGTTTGCTATAAAGCCTAGCGCTGAAGATTCCTCTCTAGAAAAAAGACTTTCAGTAGGAATCGCTGTAAAATTCAATTATCTCGTCTGCATTATGCACTAGCTGGAGTGAGTAATTTTTAGACGAAATCAAATCTGTGATTTCTTCTAAATATTCGTATGCAGCAAAATTATCAGCTGATAACTTCTCCCTGCTTACCACTACTTCTCTGATTCCGCGCATTCTCTTCCATCTATCCAACCATCCATCCATTGCAATATATTCCAAATCACCGTTCATTAATTTGTTAAACTGTAATGCCTTTTGTTGTATTAATGGGCCACTAATAGGAACTCCTTTCTGCCTCTCTTGTACAAACCATAAAAATACAGCCTCGTCCATTTTTTCATTTACAATAACTTTTGCATGATGGCGTTGTTCCAAAGACTTTTCACTTGTAGCACTGCAAAACTGTACCAACACTAAATTCAACAGCTAACTTTTGCAAACTTTTCCCTTTGTATAGTCGAATTAACACTTCAATTTTTTTTTTTTTTTAACTGCAAGAACTGTGTTTTCCATATTCTGGTGGGATATCACAAGCCTTTGGTGAGAGGGGGTGGAGGTTCTCTTAATTCTTTGGTTATGAAGCGCAACAGGATTCTCTTATAGAATCAAAAATTCTTTTGATTGGAGACGTTGAAGGGAACCACCATCTGCAGGCAGTGTGGTATAAGGAACTTAAATCTGAACAGGAGAGCGAAGCTGTAAAGGTTACCCCACCCATTATAGCAGTATCAGAGGATTATATCAACTGTGTTGATACAAATCTTAACACCCTATGTGTTGGCACGCCTTAACAATTTTCTCTAAATTTATTATTAATTTTAGGATTCCTGTCTGATCTTGAGGGCTACTTTTTGTATAGTTGTTAGATGGTTATGGGGAATTGTAGAGGTGTTTGTCCCTTAGGAACACATATTCCAAAGCAACACCCTTAGAAACAAAATAAGGTATGAATTCCTTTGTTCAAACTTTTGACAAAAATTATTCAGAAATGTTTCATAGAGTGAATTTGGGGAGAGGAGTCTTCTCATTAAGTAGTGATTTTTTCCTGAAACAGTTGGATTTAATAGAAGAAAGATTTAGTGAATTTCTATACCCACATCTGTAGTATTTCATTGCCGACGTCTTCTTATTTATGGAGTAAAATATCTAACTCATGAGTTAAAATACGTGAGGGGGAGATAAGACGTAAGTATACTGTATCAATTTTCCCGTCAAGTTTCAAATCTTGGATTACCACTTTTTAATTGTTGAGTCTTTTACCCATGATAATACCATTCTTTCAGTGCTTATTTGTTTTGGTTGCCAAAATTAATCTTATGTATAAAAAAATCAATGTTTTTAGAAAAAAACTTACCGGTTAAATGGATGAGTGTTATGGCATAGTACTTATAATATGAAACTTAAGTAGCTCAACATGAAAATTTCTGTAGTGACCATATATTCAGATGTCATTTCAATAAATTTGTTTTGTTTTTATATCATAAACTACAAGTATGACAACATAACGTTAATCGCCCGTGCATCATTTATAGGAACTGATCCATTACTACATTGAGAGAGTCACTACAGCATAAGAATGTCTTACAATAAAAATATTGAAAAGAACCCCAATACCACAAAAATAATCAAAAATAACAAATAAAACAAGTTACTTAAGATTAAACCCTTATGTACATTTCGATGACCATGTCATCATCATCAGAGGGTCTTGTTACAAAACACAATCTAGCACACAAGAAGTTACAAACTAGAATGATACCAATCGTTCTCCGCGGTCGCTATATATAGGCGTGAGGTAAGCTCCGCCCTCGACCGACAAATAACGATCGGCCATCAGGAACCCAATAGGTTATGTCAAAAATTACATTATAATAATACATATGTAATAAAAACTACAACAATAACAATTAATAAACTAAAAGTAATTAGATTAAAACATCGTAATTTGAAGAAAGCTATTTAAGTAAAGTATATAATGGTGAGTAAGGAATAGGTCCTTTATCTGCATTCATTAATTTACAATTTGATTTGACTATAAATCTGATTTATAGTCAAATCAAATTGTAAATTAATTAATGCAGATAAAGGACCTATTCCTTACTCACCATTATATACTTTACTTAAATAGCTTTCTTCAAATTACGATGTTTTAATCTAATTACTTTTAGTTTATTAATTGTTATTGCTGTAGTTTTTATTACATATGTATTATTATAATGTAATTTTTGACATAACCTATTGGGTTCCTGATGGCCGATCGTTATTTGTCGGTCGAGGGCGGAGCTTACCTCACGCCTATATATAGCGACCGCGGAGAACGATTGGTATCATTCTAGTTTGTAACTTCTTGTGTGCTAGATTGTGTTTTGTAACAAGACCCTCTGATGATGATGACATGGTCATCGAAATGTACATAAGGGTTTAATCTTAAGTAACTTGTTTTATTTGTTATTTTTGATTATTTTTGTGGTATTGGGGTTCTTTTCAATATTTTTATTGTAATATATTGTACCACTGTGCTCTTGATATTGTGTATAAGAATGTCTGTTTATACTATAAATATTGAAATCAGAATGAGTTAAGATTTTAGTTTTATATACAAAATATATACAAAAACACTCATTATTCACTCACTTGTAACACCAGACTTTGCATAAGACATATTTAAACCTTCATCAAGGTTTAAGCCCTATCTTCTAGAAATTTACTTAGTAATGTAAAGTTTATTTTGTAATTTTGAGAGGGTGTGTAAGTTATCCCGTTTATTTTACAATAGGAATTGAAATTTGAAAAAATGTGCCCTGTTAATTTTTTAAAGCTAAGGAAAGGGAAGATTAAGAAGGATTGCTAGGAAGGTTCTTTCATCATTTGTGAAAAAAGTCGCTGACTAATTTGTATCATATCAAAAAACTATTATGATAAATAAATATGAATCTTTGTATATTTGTCAGCAAGGGTTCAGTGTTATTACTACCTTGTTGAAGTGGAGCTAGAAGTTTTATATCTAAATATGTTCAATATTTTGTAAAAGAGATAGATTAAGAAAATCTAAAATCAATGATTTTTTGAGGTTCTCAAGTCCTTGACTGCTCATTATATGATCTCAACTACCAACAGAGCTATAAGCTGGGCCTACATTTTTGTAGACTATTCTTGATTGTTCATTACACCTTCTTGATCAATATCAACAATGGTGTTATTATTTATAATAATGTTTTTCTTTTAAAATAGGCATTTGGATTTTATAAATAGTTTGTGGATTATTTATGTTTACTTTTGTAATACTATTTGCTTCTGTTCAGTTAATTTTATTCTTAATCTTATTTTTGTTTTTAAGGATGGATTTGTAAACCTGTTCGGTCTTCAAAGAGTAGGAGAAAGTCCTAAAAAAGTACTTATTGCCTCCAAAGCAACTACTAGTAAGGGTAAATTAGCTAGACGTTTTTTAATCCTTCCATTTTCATCTGTAAGAGGAAAAAACCTCTTGGCTAGTACTCGAATGACTGTGAATATTGAGCTCCACATTGATCGAATAGAACGCCATACAATAACAGATACTTCCGACCAGATATGCACCAGAACAACTATAACATCCAATGTTGATGACTTGGTAATTAAATGATTTAATGTTTATGACACGGATATTTTAAAGTAGGCATGTGTTTATATTCCCAGTTACAATTATGATTTTTACTTTTCTAGGATGGAGAAAATTCAGACATTGGTGATGGTAATGAGGATGATTGGGTACATACATATAAATGGCCAAGTAAATGTCACAATCCAAAGCGTTTGCATAGAGGTAAAGAATATCACTTCTTTTAACCATATTTACATTCAACAGATTACAACACACAAACAAAAATTAACAATATGTTTATAATAGAACATTATTAAAATCGGAAAGATTACCCAAGAACTTCAAATTTTTACTGATAATCAGTAGGGGATATAACGTTTTTATGCTCTTTTTATATACGAGGGCTATTCAGAAAGTAAGGAACGTTTTTGAATGAAAAAAAATAAGTACAATAAAAAAATTTCATTATATACATCTGAAAGAGCAACTAAAATACTACTTTTCTACGTTATCGCCAAACAAATTGAGACACTTATCGTAGCAATGGGCAAGCTTTGAAATTCCTTCATCATAGAAGTTTGCCACCTGCGATAAGGTTGCGCAAAGTTTCACAGTACCGCCAGAGTTTATTGTTGCACCACGTTCAAAAAAGTCAATAAGAGCACACCTTGCCTTTCCCAAAAACCGTCGCCATAATCTTCCTTGCTGACAATGTTTGCAAATATTTTCTTGGTTTTTTTGGGGGAGCTTGTGTGCCCCCACTCCATGGACTGTAATTTCGTTTCGCAATTAACGTGTTTTACCCATGTCTCATCACCAGTTACGATGCGATCTAGTAGTGAATCACCATGTCTATTGTATTCATCCAGAAATATCAAACTTGCCTCCATTCACTGACCTTTATAGTGGTCAATGAGCATTTTCGGCACCCATCTTGCACAAAATTTGTGGTAGCCCAACCTCTGTGTGACAATTTCAAACAACAAAGTCCGTAAAACTTGTGGGAAACAAAGCGAAAGCTCTGTTATCGTAAATCTGCAATTTTCGCGAACCTTTTTATCAACTTTAGGGATCAGTCACAATGCTCGGGCGTCCACTCTTCGCTTCGTCATGAACGTCAGTTCGGCCATTTTTAAACTGAATGCACCATTTTCGTACAGAATTTGCATTCTATACGTTATTTCCCTAAACTTCACACACTTATATTTAACTCATTAATGTTTATCGGTTTTAAGTTTTTTGCTAACAAAAACACCGTATCACTGACCACACCTTACAACTGGCTGAGTGCGCACGCACCAAAATGTACGAGATCGGTGTGTGCCTAGCGGCATTAGACAGAAACATTCCTTACTTTCTGAATAGCCCTCGTACGTTCCAACGTGCAAGTTTATGTTTATGGAATGCCGGTTGCATGGATGCTTTAGAGACATTTTTATAGACTACTACAATTAAATCCTGAAATATTATTTTTTGAAATATCCAGTAAATGTAATATGAGATTAAACTACAAATACATGTTATAACTGTTTGAAATCAAAGATTTCAACGCTGTAACTGAAATTTAATTTAAAATTCCGCATTAAATGAAACATTAGAGAAATTATAAAATGAATGGTTTGAAATAGCTTGGCAGATTTTATATAAGGTAGAGCCGTTATTCAAACGAGGTATCGAGTTATTTAAGTGGAACATATACAGTATCAAGAGCACAGTGGTACAATATATAACAATGAAAATATTGGAAAGAATCCCAATATCACAAAAATAATAAAAAATAACAAATAAAACAATTTACTTAAGATTAAACCCGTATGTACATTTCGTTGACCATGCCATCATCATCAGAGGGTCTTATTACAAAATTAAAATCTAGTAAATAAGAAGTTACAAACTAGAGTGATACCAATCTTTCTCTGCGGTCGCTATATAGAGGTATGAGGTAAGCTCCGCCCCCTCTCTTATAAGCATATCTACCACTCTTCAAAAAGAAGTTAATAAATGTAATTATATTAGTTTACCTTTTGATATTATTTTAACAAGAGTTAATCCTTTGTTTTTGCATTTTATGCCCTGGAGCAGAGTTTTCATTGACACAAGCTAAAATTTTTCTTGCAATATTTTAAAATTGAGTCTAGTTTAATCAGCATTAATATTTATGTTTACATGTATCCATCAATTATTTCTTCTAATTATGTATGAAACACGTCAATGAACAGCTGACATTTTCTCTCCATATCAGTTTTTAAATCTATCAAGCCATTCACTACTAGAGAAAGATCTTTTTGTTTAAGTATTGGCCCAGATAAAGCACCCCTTTTTTCTCTTTCAAACCAAAGATTCATTGACTTTTTTAAAATTGGAAGTTTTCATGGATTAGGAATTTTAGTACAAACTTATCTAAGTTTGTTTTTCTTCTTGATTCAATGGCTCACAGTTAAATCACCTCCATTGTAGTCTGGTGCCACACACCATAACAGAGCATCGTTTTCAACACATCTAACAGTTCCAAGTTTATCAGTAATATAAATAAAAATGCATCTCCTGTTACTAGTAATTATTACGAAATACAATACAAAAATAAAAATTCCCTCACAATTCCAGTTAGTCTAACAGACAATTTGGAAACAAGGCCAAAACTTTTTTAAACATAACTAAATGAGTTTAATTAACATTACTTAACCATATAGCTGCCCAACCGATATTTTATTGGTTTAAACACACAACATTATTGCTTTTTGAAGAAAAGAATGAAAATTACCTCTACCCATATAAATTTTCCAGTCCTTTGTCGCTAATAATCATGAAAGTAGTAGCTTGCCTTATTCCCAACCTCTCACTACCCTACACGAAAAAATCAGAATTATGATCCCATTAATTCCTGATTTGCTTTATTCCTTACGTAACGAGTATGTTAAATAACATGTATGAAAAACAAATTTTTATGTATTTTAACTACAGTAGTGTCTCAAATCCAAGTCCCGATTTTTCAAGCTTCTGTTAAATTCGAGTCTATTTGTATTTCAGACTATTTTATCTATTTGAAAGGAAATTCAAATTATTTACTACTAGACAATGCACCGCCACATCTGGATGAAAATCAACTGTGCTCTGATATCCATGGTTTATTTCTACCCACAAATGTTACCAGCTTAATCTAGCTGATGTATCTGAGATTGGGAACAATCTATCTTGGAAGCGACTGAAAGAGGTGAAAACATTATAGGCTTTCTTGAAAAAATAGAGTTAAGGAAGTTGTGTACTGGATTATCAAATCATGGGAAAAAATTAGAGAAGAAACATTAAGTAAGTCAAGGATAAAGTCCTGAGACATAATTAAACTGTTGACTGTCATTGATCCACAAGGAGAAAGAGAATTGATATTCCTTATCAAGAAACTTCCAGGTTGTAAAAATGTAGATGATACGGACGAACGTCAATGGATGAGTAAGAATGAAGGTAAGTAAGTAACAATAACATAAGTTATGACTATTGAAATGGTACAAAAAACTACTGAAGGCAGTAAAGACGAGAATCAAGATAAAGGTTTGACCGAGACAGTACAAGAAGAGAAAATTAATCACGGTGAAGAAATAGCTTCCTTGGAAACTGCATTGGCCTGTATTGAATAACAGACACCATGACAACAGATGTGATTCTGCTGAAACTTCTACGCAACGAAGAACAAAAAAGTAATAAGCAGACGCTTAAGATACTTAATAAGTTTTTACAAAAAATGTAGCAACCATGATAAACAATGTATTCCAATGTAATATTAAATTTGTGTAAGTGCTGTAATCAATACAGTTCTATAAACATAATTTGTGCATTCTTAGTTACAGTATTAGGGTTTATTAAAGCCCCTATTTTTTCTACAGGAACGTATTTCCGTGTAATCCAAGGGGGCATCGGTCCTCTCTACTTTAATTATCGAGACTTTACTGTATTTTTATTTATATTAGTATCTAACTAGTTATTTTTTACTAGAAATTTGAAAAGAGCAATAATTTTTTAAGTGATCTTTAAAAGGAGTTAATTATGGAACCATTATTGTCAGAAAAGTAATTTAAATATAACCTTTAAATTACAAAGGCACAAATTGAAATTGTAATTTGTTGGTAGTAGCTTTTTATCTGTTTAACACTCACTACTGTGCCTGTAGTTAGTTGCTTAGTGTTTTATTGTGTATCTTGCTGCTGTTGACTTTGTTCTAAGGAAATACAGGAAACAGTGTCTACTACTGTGGACTGAAGCATTTAGACGATAAAAAGTTCTATAAAAATAACATTTTATAAAAATTCAAGTTAAATAAGGTTCTCTAATTAATATCCCAAAAATTGATTCAAAACTACTAGAACTTTATACCTCCTTTGGATCCGCTTTGCTTAACCTGGCCATCTGAAAGTTCGGCTGGTATTGACTTTGAATCATGCATTCCTTAATTATTTCTAGAGCAACATCACATAGCCACAACAAAACTTTAACTTTTGAACTCTGGCTACGCAAGCAAGCGACAATTTTAGGCTGACAACTTTATCTGCTTGCAAGATCTCTAGGTATAATTGTAGCATAGTTATTGTTTTGAATATTGCCAGTATAAGTCATTAATTTTATCACCATGAGCAAATTGATCAAATCTTAAAATACTTCGCAAAATTGGTTTCTTAATTTTTGTTTTGTACTGATTGCCTTAGGTTTATTTAGCCTACCGAGTTTCTTTTTGTTATCATTAGCATATCTGTTTGTTTCAGAGTTAATATGTTTAACACAATTGCTGGGAACCAGTATTATTCAATAGCACACTGGCTCGTTACCCAGCTCAATTTAAAGGGTGATGTTGATAATTTTTCTTTTTTTTAAGTGTGAGCTTAGCTTTGGTACTAGAGGTTCTATTTTGTGTTTGCTTCTGGCATATAATTGAAAAATTCTTGCATCCAAACCCCACGACTTTTAATAAGACACCCTTACCCCATTGAAAAGAAGCTTATAAAGAATCTGAAAAAAAAATGTTTTACAAAACATAATAACTATAGAATTTGCCATTAAGAAGTAGATAGAAAGAAAGTATTTTCTTGTGGTCTGCATGGGAGATTAGCACACTGTGCTGTAATATGCTTTGACTAATTACAGAGCTAAGAAATTATAAATAAGGGAGGGCTGTACATCTTTTAGATACTTTAGTTTCTATATATTTAAAACCATTTCTTGCATATGAAATAAGACAACCTGTTTTATTTCATTACAAAAATTTGATTTTGTTATTGTAGAGGATATGTGGAGGTGTACACATCCAAATTCAACTGACATACTATGATGTTGTTAGATAGGCCTTAATTACCACCGATAATCACCAAATATCATATCACGAATTTTAATTATTAGTCAATGAAGGGCCATGGGGAAGAACGATCGTAGTCCACTGCACCAAAAGTTTCTGTATTGCATTTTTTAAGTGTGAAGTCGATTAAATAAATTACAAAAGGTATGAAAAAAATGTGTAAGGCTTGTTATGGTGTAGTACATGATTTATTGTAAATTAGCAGACATAAAAAAACTCGTGTAACATATCCAACTTAGAAAATTAATTTTGAAAACAAAAGAACCGTGGACTTTGATCGTTTTTTTCCAGTTACTGAGGTTCATCAATTAGGGGATCATCTGCGTATTCGATGTCGTCTTCTTCTCCTTCGTTCATCTGAGGGGTAGGTACCAGGAATCGTAGAGTGCTTGAGAGTCGGGATTGGTGAGGAACTGTTTTAAGTGTATTAGATCCTTCAATTTTGCAGCTTTAATGGGCAGCTTTTCACTGTAAAGTTCTTCCAGAGCATTTTGCTGGCTATGCGTTCTTGGCTTCTTTTTATCTTTGCCTTGGTTTACAACAAAAGCTGCTTTCAAATAGCTTCCAAAGTAGTTTGGCTTGTGCATCACGAACCTTGGCTGTTTTTGAACAATTTTCAAAACTCTGATTGGCCTTGTTTGCATAGGACACTTTTTAACATAATTGCCAGAAAGAAAGTTTGTTCAAGTTTCAAATTTGACTTCTTTAGCACAGTCAATGACTCTAAAAGGTGAAGGTTTGATTCTGCTATTTTTTATAACATCCCTTCCAGTCATCGGGTGTCTCAGTGTATGATTTGATATTAATAAGGCTCATATCCTTATCTCCCTCCGTATAAGAATGGCCTCTATAGGGAAAACTACTTTAACAGTTTCAAACCGTTTCAATGTATTAACCATGTAGTGTAGGAAACGCATTACTGTAAAGTTCTTATTTTGGCCTGCGCATGAGTCACAGAAGATAACTAGATGTTTCACTGTTGGGCTCAAAGTAGTGTTTGAGCATAGAGCAAACATCATCAGCCTCCTTTTTTGCAACACTCATCATAAGTGTAAAATATTGAAGTTGAGTCTGACAACACATGAATGTTAAAAGAAATGAAATTAAATTGGCGTCGATAGTACACGTCTAATGTTGTAATATTAGGAGTAGGCAAACATTTTTCAGATAATCAACAGTAATTGCCTCAATCTCTTCATTTTGGTTGGATTGTTTACGACAGTTACTTTTGATTGAATAAAACTTTTCACTTCTAGCCAAATTTGTTGGATTGTTTACGACAGTTTATTTTGATTGAATAAAACCTTTCACTTTTAGCCAAATGTATTTTTTTCTCTGCCTTCTTTTATCTAGTTCTACCGCTAATGAAGTTTTAATTTCTTCGTCAGAAGCCTTGGTAATTTTATCTTCTAACACAGAAATCTCTGATTTCATTATGTCACTACATGTATCTTTCCGTGGATAACCAAATGAAATATTAAAGTTACCATCGAAAATATCACGGAAAGTTGTCAAACCGACAGTGTGCTCTTTGTTAGATTCGTTGTACATTCTGTGTAATTTTGCTTTATCTAACTCCTCAGGCATATACGTCCTTGCGGAATCTTTTAAGGAATAGTGGGATTTCCTCCCTTTAAGAGATTTAATAATAAAGTTGAATACTTTTGCTTTAGTGAGTCACGTGGAGTGGAGGGGAGAGAATTGGACCTTGATCACTCTTGCCCACCTGTGCGTGGACTCAAATCGTTTTTGCCCGTCAGCTCCAAACTTTTCCCTGATATAATTCAGTGACTATGATCTTAATTGCCAAAACGATGTTACAGGGAAATACTGTCTCCAATAATCTACATGTTCCCACGGTAACCTGTGTTTGGCATTAAAATGGACTTTGATCGTTCTTCCCCGTGGCCCTTCAATTGTTTTATTCAGTAATCTATTTTAGATCCTATAACCCTTTCAGGTTTTACAGGAACACAGTCAATATTTTAAAGAGGTCATGGTCATAAGAATAAAAAGCTGAATTATTACTAAACTAAAAGATCTTTTTATATAAATTGGACCTACAAAATTTCTGTCTCATTCATCTTCCTGCCAACTGTATTTTCTTTTTCTGCTATTATCTTTGCTATTAATTTGTGTGTCTCTAATACATACATGTATTTTATTTTATAATCATTGGTCTCATTGTTGATGCCTGCTTTGCAATGGCATCTTACATTCTCATTTTGATGCATAATAAATAAATATATTTGTCATTTAAGTTAATGTTAACACTAATTTGTTAAAATGGTTTGTTAATAAATAATTATTAAATAGAACGTCATATATTCTATAAAATCATGTAGAAAAAGATTTTTTAAACAGCACAGTATTTTTTTTCATTTAAGAAATAGTTTGTATATAGAAGTAATTAAGTTATAAGGTAAAATTAAGTATTTTAATTGCTATCCTGTAGAGTTCCCTTTATTCAAAGTAAGGCTTTCCACCTGGAGACTTGTGTTAGTTTTTTTTATTCTGCCACTAGTTAAGCGAGTTTGATTAGCTCGTTAGCCACAACCCTTATCTATCCAGGCTTCAGACAGCATTAATTGTTACTGACCTACTAAATTCCCTCTTCAATAATTTGAGGTGGAGTTTATAAACTTCTATGTGTTAATTTTCTATTTGGAACCATAAGTATTCCTAATTTAGGAAAAC
Source organism: Prosapia bicincta (assembly GCA_036971475.1). Classification (NCBI taxonomy): domain Eukaryota; kingdom Metazoa; phylum Arthropoda; class Insecta; order Hemiptera; family Cercopidae; genus Prosapia; species Prosapia bicincta. Next base: position 131,790,269 of record JBAIZL010000002.1, on the reverse strand, counting down.
ATTTATCCTCGTTCAAATTATTGAAGTAAATTTTAGATTTGTTTCAAGTTCTGGTACTAACAAATTTTAATTTTTGATGTTCCTGTGTATATTATTTTATTTTTTAGGTTAAAGATTCCTACGGTATATTAAATAATAACAAAATACTTGCAAAAATTTTGACTTTTTCCAAAAGCTATAAACAGTTTTAAGTTATGTTGGTCAGTATTTAATTTATTCAAGAGTGTTTTAATTTGTTCAAACGTAAAAGTTTTGCCAATCAATGTAGACTGTAAAATCCACAACTTCAAATTATTATTAACCTTAAAATATTCTATTTATTATGGAGAAATTCCTAATTAATATTTGATTGTTTGATATTATAATTTTTTTTAAATTAGTTCTACATAAAAATTTATTTTAATATCACATAAAGAAACCTGTTTATCGAACTAATTATTATTTTGTTCTACAGGTCCAGTATTGAAAGCTTGCTATGTAAAATTGCACAAAATATCTGAAGAATGTATCAGGTCATTCATGAGTCACTGTTTTAAAACTGTTGTTACTATGACACCAGAAGATTGGCGAGATAACCCAGTGGTTTGTGATTGTTCATTAATACCTGTGATTTCTTTCACTGAAGACAAATATAGTGCTAAAACTTGTGACAAAAGTTGTTCTACTCGGTGCAGTTGTAAAACTGGAAATGATATACGTAGTACACACCACAGCCCTCATAATATGACAAACATTGCTTCACATTTTGGAAATACAAATATTTCTAACAACACTAACACAAACCAAAGTATAAATAATGAAAGCCATACAAAAAGATATTCTAGTACAAACCAAAGAAGTTATCTTGGGCGTACAAAATCAAATGGACCAGTTTTGACAGAGGTTCCAAATTTCACAATTCCCTCTAGTACTATATTTGATAATTCTGTAACTATGCCTGACAAAATTTTGCCTTACATGTCCCTAAGGCAAGGGATTTATAGAGATCTTCCAAAAATAAAAAAATTTACTAAAACTTCAGTTACAAAAAATTTGTTTATGCCTACTCTTGAAAGAGCAAGTATAGTTCCATCAAAGAATTCCATTGTGCCTCAAAACACTGACTCTAAGGACAATTTGTATGTAAAAAGCAGAAACAGTAATTGTGCTCTGCAGAAGAAAATTGCATCTGGTTTAAACAACGGTCCTAATCTTAAAACCAAGTTTAAGAAGCCCTTACACTTTAACGTTAAATCTTTGCAAGAAAATTTAATTCCTAATTATAAACCTAGACTCACAAAAAAGAGAAAGCCGAGAGACATACTTTTAAATATATGATGTTGGTTTGTTAGCTGTGGAACATACTCGCACACTTATACTAAATACAAAAACCGAATGAATACGTAATGATTCATTACTATCTGTTGCCCATTAATCATTAAAATTGGGTTTTAAATTAAAAAATCACACTAACTTTTTTTTCAATGTTATCTATATTTTTTGTAATCCCTAGAAAGTAAAGACTCTATAATGTGTCAAAACAACATGTAAAGATTATAAATCTCAGATTTTAATCTTGAAGTTCAACTTTAAATTTAAAATTTATGTATATGAATATCAAAGATAGTAAAATAGTGTATGTTATCCTACAAGTGATAGATTTTTAGAAAACAGGTAATGTTTCAATCCATCTTTAGGAGTCAGATGATTGTTCTTAATGAACTTTGAGATTTTCTCAGAGTATTTTTAAAAACACGTATGGAAAACAATAAAATGGGGATTTGTATTTATTTTAAGCAGTATCACAGTGTATTACATGAGTCAGATTAACCTTGAAAGGTATCAAAGTTTTCATCATTTAAATTATTAACAATGGTCTCATTCATTTGTGCTATATTTGTACCTTTCTTTGACAGTTTTATTTATACCCTAATTGAATATCAATTCTAAGATATCAGAGCAAGTTTTAAAAACTTGTTATTTTACTTTGTGCACAATTTTTTCTGGTTTTTTACACTGCTTTATGGTGATAGTACTTCTTCCAGCTCTCGATTGAAATTTAATGCCCATTAGAGAGAGATAAATTTCAGTAACAGCTGAAGCTGTTTCCCTAAACCTAGAATTTTACAAACAGATTTTAACTTCGGCAATACATTTTTAATGTTTTTTTTCTTTGTAATCCCGAGATAGGCACAGGTTCGGTAATTAGTTCTTCCAGCTCTTCTTTCGTCAATCCTCTTTTGCCTTTATCAAAAGATTGTCAAAATCTTCACTATTAATGTCTTCAAATCTTTTACTGTTAATTCTATCTGCTATTAAGATGATATCAGTAACAACTCTGATATCGGATGCATTGTGAGCATCTGTCGTGACATCGACCTAGTTAACGCAGTCTTGCCACAGTTTCTTTCAACATTCATACACTGATGTTGATTTTAGTTCTTCCACTAATTCTTTTATTTAGGAAATTCAATTCACAATATATTTTTTCCTGTATTGCCTGTAAGTTTTGTTATTTTTCATGGCATTTATTAATAGCTCACCTAAGTTACACCGAAGATAGTATGCTTTAAAAATGGCGTTGACACCCTGCCGTAGGGGTTGAATCAACACTGTTGTGTTTGGTGGCAGGAACAACACTTCCACTTAGGATGAAACGAATTTATATGTGCGGGGTATCTAGGCACATTGTCTATTATGAGGACAACATTAGAAATAATGGACTTTGATTTATAAAAACATTTCGCTTTAATAAAAAAGTGAAACTTTTCTGTGAAAAGTTCTTCGGTTACCCATGCCTTTTTGTTCGCTTCCCATAACACCAAGTGATCCTTGTCCTTGCCTTTCAGTGCTCTTTGTATTAGGAATCTATAAACTACCATAGGTTTCATCATGTAATTGCTAGCACTTCAGCACAGTAAAACAATCAAACGATCCTTTCCTGGCTTAAACCCTGGAGCAGATTTTTCCTCCTTAATTAAAAATGTTTGTGAAGCCATTCTTTTTCAAAACAATCGTCTCGTCCGCATTAAAAAAACTTGATAAATTGTGTAGTCTTTCTCGGATATAAGATTTTGGAAGTGAGTTGGCAGCTTAAATGATCTGGTGATGCTGATTCACTGGCAATTTTCTACACATTGATTGGTCTTCTATTCATACACTCAAATCTTGTTTGATGTTTATATCACTACACACACATAGGTAACTTTTGCCGATTGACAAATCTTATCTCTGACTCTTCTCCTTATATTGTCTTTAAATTTAATCTATGCCTCTGTATATTATACACTAGTTGGACATTTTGGTCTGAAATAAATAAAGATCCCTATATTTTATATTTAATGTTATCTTGTGTAAGTAACGGCATTCTTATGTTACCTGGAGTTAGTCTTGAAACAGACTGTTATACATGTTGTATCTGTCACACGAGGTTAAGAGAAATATTTTAATATTTATCAGTGATATTAAAGGTCATGATAGCTATGTGTTTTGACAAACATTAAAATCTTTATTGGTCTAGATTTGTCAAATTCATGGAAAATTATTATCATTCTTAAAGTTTCAAATTTAAAAGATTCATCAATTTTTTTTTTTAACCTGATATTCAAGGTTTTTAATTTTTAAATATCAGAAGTTGATTAAAAGTACTAGTAATTGCAGTGCATTGATAAAGCGGTCAAACTGATTTATTGTTCCTACCATCTAATATTAGCATTTATATGTTTGAGTTAAAACTTAGATGTAATTTATATGAAAATACCTGATTGTTGAAGCATATTGGGGACAGTGCCTGGGTTTTCCTTATGAATTCATTTCATCTAAGCAAGGTCAGCACATAAAATCATGTGCTCATATTTAGGAATAGGTTACTTATAGATTTTTTCTTGAAGAGGGATAATATATTTTCGATCTTTAAGAGTCATATTTTAGATTTTTTTAAAAAAATTCTGTTGTAGGGCAGTTAATTTTTTTGTATTCTTATGATCAGTATCTAAATATTTTTGTTTAAGCTTATCCTAAACTTATTTATCCTTTATAAATAAATCCATCATAAATAAAATGTTCATCGCTCTTATAGTTAACAAATCAAAAAAAAAACCTCAATTTGTTCATCAGATTATTACAAAAAAAATTATTCAGAATGAAGTTGTTTGATGTAATCATCTTGAATTCACTGATTAAACTATATTTAAAAAGTACTTAACTAAGGGCAAACGTAATTGCTTACTTACTGATGCGTTTCAAAACATTCGTTCCTTTTACGAAGCTAACCCTCTACTGGTGGCATCGGTTCGGTACAAAGCCTGTAATGGGATAGATTTATGACTGTGGAATGGGGTGGGTTATTTTGGTTGTGTGTCATGTAATGGAAAATGCTGTTGACTTCAAAATGTGTGTGATCATTTAATATGTTTCTTTATCTGTTCCGTAGTGTTTGTATATCTTATACTTTTCTAAGGTTGTTAGTTTTACTTTATTTTAATGTGTGTAGAACATTTAAATTAGTATGTATGTTCGTGTGTTGTGCGCTTTTTAGGTGTTTTGCGTAGCTGGATTTTGGGTTTGTTTGTTTTCTTTGGGTAATGTGTTCTTCGAAACATGTATAGAATGACCTGCCGGTTTGGCCAATGTAATAGCTGGGACAATCATTACATGTTAATCAGGTATCTACAAATTAACATGTAACGATTGTCCCAGCTATTACATCTGCCAAACCGGCCGGTCATTCTATACACGCTTCGAAGAACACATTACCCAAAGAAAACAAACAAACCCAAAATCCAGCTACGCAAAACACCTAAAAAGCACACAACACACGGACATACATACTAATTTAAATGTTCTACACACATTAAAATAAAGTAAAAAACTAACAACCTTAGAAAAATACGAGATATACAAACACTACGTAACAGATAAAGAAAACATATTAAATGATCACACACATTTTGAAGCCAACAGCCTTTTCCATTACATGACATACAACCAAAATAACCCACCCCATTTCACAGTCTTAATTCCATCCCGTTACAGGCTTTGTACCTAACCGATGCCGCCAGTAGAGGGTTAGCTTCGTAAAAGGAACGAATGTTTTGAAACGCATCAGCAAGTAGGCAATTACGTTTTTATTTAGTTAAGTACTTTTTAAATATATTCAGAATGATATATTTAATATATCATTGACGTTTTAAAGTATATCACACCCGATTAAATGAAAAGTGTTATTTAAAACAAACTAGAAGTAACATTGTTATTATATTAGGTTCTAGAAATAAATGTACAACTTCCTACAACTACAAAAATTACTGTTTAGGGATTTATAACTCGATCATCAAGAGAGTAAAAAACTCTAAGAAATTGCAACACAGGTTAAATACCTTTGAAATCATGTTAGAGTTATTAAAGTATTGGTTTTATTTTGTGTTATGTTATTATATTAACTTGAATATTTAACCTATTAACAACACAAGTATACCTATTACCATTCTGTTATGAATACCATACACACCTACAGAAAAGTGACTGAAGTAGAAGCTTATATCCTTATTGTAGATGAATATTCTATTTGTGATTTATGTTAAGAATTTTATGAAATGTTTTTGTTGTTTATATACTGTTAATTATTTTACATATAATAAGATTTTTTGTAAGTGATATTTTAAAGTTATCCTTAATTTTAGTTTAATGATATATGAATTTAAGGAGGGGCCGATTTCGAGAATCGTCGATTCTAACAGTGTCGAGTAATCACCGATACTCGATTCTCCATTAATAAAAGTGTCGATTCTGATTCTTGTTTTTTTAAGAGAAAAACAGTGTAATTCATTGAAAAGATAATTTATTATCTACTATGTCCTATTTATGAATTAAATGATTAAACCAAATATTATATTATTTATGGCGCAACAACAAAGACGATCAGAAGCATTTCTGGTCCATTTGTATCACTTTTTTTCTGTTATATCACTCTCACTTGTGCGTACTCAACTCTCTCTCTCCCCATATCTGTCCACCTTCACTTTATAGATGTCAAAAACAAAACACAAAGAATAAGTCTACAAATTGAAACAGCTATTACTGAAGTTATAATGTACTTGTGAACTGAAGTTCACATTTGTAATTTTAAATCAATCATTACTCCTATCTGATATGTTTGTCATGCTTTCAGAAACTCTTATAGAAAGTTGAACGTTTTGTTTAGCCTATTACATTAACACAGAAGTTTTAAAAGGCTTTACCATGTAACCAAGATGTTAACTATATTTGTTATTAGAGAATACCATGTAGGCGTATATTACTTTAAAGAATTGAAAAAAATATTTAGAATCGGAATCAAAAATTTTAGGAATTGGCCAATCCATATATAAAATTTTAAGAGTGTTAATTTATACACACACGAGTCTGACTTCCCTAACTTATTTTTTTCACAATACAAATGACTTGTTTTGGAAAATCTTTGTAGTCAAAAAGTTTGTAGTTATACAAACTGTTTTAGGTTTAGGTAGACATATACCTAAAACTTTCGATAACTAGGCTCTTCAAAATTTGTCAGCTTATAGTATAATTTTAAAAAATAAGCTATAGAGGGCATCCAATACACTTAACAATAAACCCAAGACCACAGTACAAGAGTAATAATAGTATAATAACTGATGTACATAGTTTGTAAGTTAAAATCCTTTTGTACATTTTGACGACCAGGTAATCATTTTCAGAGGCTATAAGTATAGTATCATTATAAAACAAACTGGAGAAATTGTTTCTTTTATAATTTCAGTGTAGAAGTTATTTATGTTTTGAAAGTGATGACTTTGCCATCAAAATCTACATACGGGTTTGATCTTGCTAACTGTAAGTTAGCATCTTATTACTTAATTATTATTCTTTTATCGTGGTCTTGTGTTTATTTGTTAATTGTAATATTACCAATGTGAATGCCAATTAATTACTAATTTTTGTGTAGGTCATTAAATAAAAATCAATAGTTATATATATATATATATATATATATATATATATATATATATATATATATATATATATTCTTGATATTTAACGTTATCCATTGTTTTTCCGTTGCACTGACTTTATGAAGTTAATATATTACTATTGTAAGTAATTTTATCCACCATTAAGTGCAATAATTTTACCTTGAGTGATGAGGCACCTTTCGGTCAATTGACCATTGTCGAATCACTGATGTTTTTCTGTTGTAGATGTTCGGTCTGTGATATAGGTGTTTGTTGACGTTACGCGCACTTTTTCTTGATCTGTGTGTATGATGTTTCTATATAGTATGTCTTCTGTATATGTTGTTTGTAGATTCATTATACAGAAGACATACTATATAGAAACATCATACACACAGATCAAGAAAAAGTGCGCGTAACGTCAACAAACACCTATATCACAGACCGAACATCTACAACAGAAAAACATCAGTGATTCGACAATGGTCAATTGACCGAAAGGTGCCTCATCACTCAAGGTAAAATTATTGCACTTAATGGTGGATAAAATTACTTACAATAGTAATATATTAACTTTATATATATATATATATATATATATATATATATATATATATATAGTTTACAAAAAAAAGTTCATTGAAACATGTTAATAAATATATATTAGCTGATTAATTACAACTTTATGACAAAACATTATCTTGTCCTTATTATAGTATTATTTTTTAAGTATTAAGTGCTATTAGTATGGGCAATTTTATGATTAATATATTTTTCTATCACTTTAATATTTGAATTTAGTATCCTATAGTAACTCCTTTTCTAAAATATTAACCGAGATAGGTGACGGAGATTTGATTGTTTTTTTTTTAAGTATATGTTCTTGGAGATAACAGGGATTTCAGTTTTTTATTACACTGCAGCAAAACTATTCAAGCCACCATCTGTTACTTATTACAGACTCGTAGTCATCTGTTACACTTATCTGGTAACTTCCGCATAACATTATAACAAGAATTAAATACAGATTTGTATTAAATCAATAATTTATTCATCCATCTATATTATGTAACCAATGATAACACCTATCACTCTGTTGTTAAATTTGTTGCATCTTTAAATTTAGCTTAGATAAAATGTTTTTAAAGTAGCCTGTCATTTCTCCTGTAGATTAGAGTGAGAACTCTAGTAATGAATCCCAATCAAGAATCTGTACAGTATCGATTATTCAGGCTAATCAATGCCATGTCTAGTCCATATAATGAAATTGTTTACTTAATCAATGTAATTATACACAAATTAAAATTGAAAGTGGGGAAAAATATCTCCCAATATAAATAACATTTTTATTTAAATGCTTAACAAATATAATGATGTTTCTGTATATACATTTGCCAGTATATAGGGGGAAAATATCTCCCAATATAAATAACATTTTTATTTAAATGCTTAACCATTATAATGATATTTCTGTATATACATTTACCAGTATATAATTGTACTTACGTACATAAACAAGTAAAGAGAAAACAACAAGTAATCACTTCAGTATTTTATTTAAAGTAACCGTCCAATTTTATTTGTTTTAACTTTCCTAATCTTTTGTGAGGAACCTCATTTCTCAAACTCTGAAGAATAAATATTTTTTACTGAAGAAGCCGTTCACTTGCTGTTTCAAGCGCTACACAGGCATCACTATGTGAAGATCCTGGCATATCATAATTTTTACCTGCCTCTTTGATTTGTTTATAGCCTTTACTTTTTTCTGCAGCTAAATTATATAGTATATTTTTCTTCATTTAGGGTTTTAAAACCTTTTGCAACCAAGGAAAGTCAATCAGTAACATCCTCAATATCATATTTTTTGCATCCATTCACAAACTCTTTATCTGACAAACTATTTGGCTTAGGTTTCATCTGCAATAGCCTGATAATTATTTCCTGTATGGGTTGCTTCTAACAATGGTTGAGACCAAGGTTTGCACCATCTAGGAGCCAGAGTTTGGGCTGAGATGTCATTCCATACGTTTGCGAACATATATGAGTTCTCTAAAATATTAACATTTCTATAAATACAGTGATACCTTCTTCATATATTCATCTACAAGTATTAATCGATGTAATAATCTCTTTCTTTAGAATTTGTTTAGCGTCTGAATGATTCCTTGGTATAATGGTTATATGAGGGAAGTTATGTTACAAGTTAAAAAGCAAACTTGAAAATTTTCATCTCTATTTCGGTCAGATGTGAGGGAGCTTTGTTTAGAAATAATGAAACTTTTCTTTCAATTCCCAAATTTTTAAGGTGTTTTAAACTACTGGTATAAATAAGTTTACATTAAAATATCGACATTCATTCAGGCATTTTTTTTCTAAAATAAACTATGGGGAAATTGATACATTTTTAATTGGTTCAGGTTTTTTAGCCTTGCCAATAACCATAATAGAAAGACTGTGAGCTCTAGCAGCACTAAAACATAAAGAAATGGTACTTTTCTTCTCTCGACCTGAATCCTGGAGCAGATATCTCCCTCTTTGAAACCAGGGGCTTTCTTGGTAAAGCTTTCTACATTACGCCAGTTTCATCCATGTTTTAAAAATTTGTGTAAATCATATTGTTTTGTGATATTGACAAATTTAATTTTGAAAGAGCTAGAGGCAGTGTCATTGTCAGGCAACTTTTCTCCTCAGTCCTCGGATCCCATGTCTTGGTATAAAGTTCATCAACCTACCAGAACTAGCTTCAAGTACCTTATCCCTGTTCAGTTTTTGAAGTTAAACAAAAATTAAATTATAAAAATAGTTAAACATTTTTGACAATTCTGCAAAGTGTGACAGAAAAAACATTCAGACAATTAAAACTTGTAGCTTAGGAGAAAATGTATGTACATGCAAAAAATATAATTTTCTGCTAGAGACAAAAGTCACAGAGTCTTAATTCAATAACACTCGCCTGCACCATAATGGTTATACTTTTTTGTTTTCATCTTCCTTTTAAGATCTTTTCTCTTTTATTTTACCTTAATCGGAGGTTTGCTAACTTTTTTGACCTCTAAAATCCTTACTTTATCAGTTTGCTGTAGGCCTACCACACAGTTTTTTCCAGCATCATTGCACAATCTCTAAAAAACTTGTTACCTTTCTATAATCCCCAGTGTTATAGTTAATTATAACATCTAATACACTCATTTTCAATGTAGAAAGACATAAACAAATTTTCTTTGGTTACCTTGTCTAAATAACATTATTTAAGTCTTCATTACAATTTTGTGTGCAGCTATGGAGTCATGTTATCAAAAGTTATGTTGCGGTGAGGTTTCTAAAAATCTCTTTTGTGGGTGTTGTTACATCTATTGGTACACTGTGATGATGAATATAATTGTCACCAGTAATTTGAGCCTTTTGATACCTACACCTAGAGTTTTCGCTCTTGGACACAATGAGTACTGCGGTTGGTCATCATCAGTTGACGATTTATGAAAGTATGTAACAATAACAACTGATCTCATTTTAACAACATTTATCATTATTTTTCCGATTGGCTTGACCGTAATATTCCTTTAAACTATCAATGACTGCATCTGTTAATCTTCCCCTTCCAGTTAGAAGTTTACCATCTGATAATTTGTTACCTCATATTTTGTTTTTCACCTTCTCTAAGCTACTTCCAATTTTCTTCTGGAAGTGTCCAATGTATTCCCATGTTACCAATTTCTATATCTCCATAACATTTTACTGTACAACCACTTGAAAAGAATTTCTGTCATCATCTCCAAGATATATAACATAACGTACCTATCTGTTTTAGGAACATTCGTTACCTTGTTTTGCGCCACTACATCCAAGCAGACCCTTCATAATTTTTGCTACAGATTTCTCATGTTTTTTTCTAGCTTCTTTTGTCATTACAAAATACAATACTTTGATAATTGATATTCTATTTTATATATCAGTAGTAATACGTTTATTATGTAATAAATTAAATTATCAAGTAGTGTAAAAAACGATCACTTTAATTATGTGCAATATGGGATCATATAGACAAAAATTAAGGAAAGCTTAGGTTCTATCGAAGTGAGCATATATGTTTTACTGAAAAACTAACAGCTGGCTAGAAAGAGTCAAGGTGAAAAATTACCTGTCATAAATGCATTAAAAAAGTCATTTATATTGTGTAATATTTTGATGTATTTCTTCATTATTATTATTTTAAATAATAACTAATTTAGGATACTAATATACCCCTAATATTATTGATTTATGAACATTTAATTTTGTATAATATCTTAACAGAACTATTAAATCTCTTTGTTTTTTTGTAATATATGTTTTTGTTTTGATTTTGAAATAATGTTATTGTTTATTGATAAGTACATTTTAAAATTTATAATCACTTATATTTAAAATAACTTCTAAAGATCAAGAATGTTATTGAATTTTGTGTTACAAAAATATTTCTTTGTTATCAAATCAATTATGTTATCCAATAAAATATGTTTTCCAATAAAACATTGGATGTGTTATCAAAGAAACTTGTTCAATAATATTTCGTTCATTGTGTTTTTATTATTGACAAAATATTGATTTTTAACATTATTGTTCATTACACATGAATTTATCAATATCTGTAACTACAAAGATAATTTTAATAATTTCTCAACAGAACTATTAAAAGTCTTTGTTTTTTTGTAATGTTTTTTTTAATTTTAAAATAATGTTATTGTTTATTAATAAGTACATTTTAAAATTTATAATCACTTATATTTAAAATAACTTGTAAAGATCAAGAATGTTATTGAATTTTGTGTTACAAGAATATTTCTTTATTATCAAATCAATAAAGTTATCCAATAAAATATGTTTTCTAATAAAACATTGGATGTGTTATTGAATATTTTGATGTGTTATTGAATATTTTGATGTGTTATTGAATATTTTGATGTGTTATTAAAGGAACTTGTTCAATAATATTTCGTTTATTACACATTAATTTATCAATATCTGTAACTATAAAGATAATTTTAATAATTCTTCAGCAGAACTATTAAACGTCTTTGTTTTTTTGCAATATGTTTTTTTTTTGTTTTAAAATAATGTTATTGTTTATTGATAAGTACATTTTAAAATTTATAATCACTTATATTTAAAATAACTTGTAAAGATCAAGAATGTTATTGAATTTTGTGTTACAAAAATATTTCTTTATTATCAAATCAATAAAGTTATCCAATAAAATATGTTTTCCAATAAAACATTGGATGTGTTATTGAATATTTTGATGTGTTATTGAATATTTTGATGTGTTATTAAAGGAACTTGTTCAATAATATTTCGTTTATTACACATTAATTTATCAATATCTGTAACTATAAAGATAATTTTAATAATTCTTCAGCAGAACTATTAAATGTCTTTGTTTTTTTGCAATATGTTTTTTTTTGTTTTAAAATAATGTTATTGTTTATTGATAAGTACATTTTAAAATTTATAATCACTTATATTTAAAATAACTTGTAAAGATCAAGAATGTTATTGAATTTTGTGTTACAAAAATATTTCTTTATTATCAAATCAATAAAGTTATCCAATAAAATATGTTTTCCAATAAAACATTGGATGTGTTATTGAATATTTTGATGTGTTATTGAATATTTTGATGTGTTATTAAAGGAACTTGTTCAATAATATTTCGTTTATTACACATTAATTTATCAATATCTGTAACTATAAAGATAATTTTAATAATTCTTCAGCAGAACTATTAAATGTCTTTGTTTTTTTGCAATATGTTTTTTTTTTGCTTTAAAATAATGTTATTGTTTATTGATAAGTACATTTTAAAACTTATAATCACTTATATTTAAAATAACTTGTAAAGGTCAATAGTGTTATTGAATTTTGTATTACAAAAATATTTGTTTGTTATCAAATATGTTATCCAATAAAATGTGTTATCAAAATAACTTGTTCAATCATATATCATTTATTGTGTTTTTATTATTGACATAATATTGATTTTTAACATAATTGTTGATTACATACACTATACATTTATTTATATTTATTAATACCTGTATCTACAAAAATAATTAAAAAAGTAAGGTTTAAGACAAGGATTTCCTGTTATATACTTATATTCGTAAACATGGTAGGCCTACTGTAAATAACTCTTACCATGCATTTCTTGTCAGTGGGAGCAAATTCTACTTACGAAATCAACCAAATTTTGTATATGCATAAATCTATGTTAAAAGCTTTAGTTTAGGTACAGTATTAAAAAAAAAAAACAGCTGAGATTTCAGCCATATAAAGAGTTATATATATGGGTTATTTAGAAGTAGCACTGCTTAAACAAGCTAGTTTAGAGCTACTGTAAAACTGGTATTGTTTTTAAATTTAAAACTGCTAATTGCAGAAATCAAATTTTATTTAAACCTTTACCATGTGTATTAAGGGATATCGTGACAGGCCATAATATCGACAAATGTGAAATCTTGTGTTTACAAATTTTTTGACATCTTTATCTACCAAAGTTCATAAAAATTTTAATACAAGGATAATGTTGGCTTTGTAGGAAATGACTACTGAAAAATGAATTTATTTTTCGCCCACGTGGTATTTATTTTCTTTTTTCATAACATTAATTAGGCATTGTGTGATGGCCATTGTGTATGTTATCAATGGTAACAGAGATAGAGAACAATTTCTATGTACAAAGAAACCTCAAATTTTATAATTGGTAGTCGTTGAATGCTATCAATATTTATCTTTACTTTTCATGTTATTGATTTTATTATTGAATTTAAGACTGTGATTTTAGATCAATTGTTTTAGTCTTTGTTTTGTGGGATTGTTTATAAAAATTTGTATTTAGGGAGATTTTATGGATATTTAAACTTTTATTGGTATGCTTTTTTAAATGACATATTTTTAAGGGTTAATTGTATGAATTTTCTTCATTCACAGAAATTTTTAGAATTAAGAATTTTTATATTTTACTTATATTAACTTGTTAAAGAAGTATTGACTGTTTAAACAGTAATGATGCAACAAGTCATGTCGCCAGGCTATAAGCCACAGCCAGTAATACCATGTTGTGGTTCTATATTTGTCTTAAAGCAGTGAAGGATAATATTGTGTGGTCTACATATTTCTAAATAATTTATTCAAATTATATTATTGAATAGTTTTTGAGATATTGCTGGAGCAATCAAAAATAACTTGCAAAATATACTTTTATTATATTACAAAAATTGGCTGCAAAACAGCCATGTACTTAGTTTTATGCAGAAGTAATAATACTTCTAATGTTCAATAATATTATCAAGTAGAACATCTTATAAAATAAAGTAAATAACATAATTTCACATTAACCTTCAAGCAATCAAAAATATTCTTTATTGAGTACTATTTTTACAACTAGCCCACCTGGTATTGACCACCACTGTATTGTACATATGCCTTATAGTAAACTTAATTAATTGTAGAGTACATTAAGGTCAGTTTGCCCAGGTCCTTCAAGAAGTAAAAACATAGTCCTTTCAAAATTTTGTTGTTCGTGATGAGCTGGTTGTTAAACACTTATTACAATTTGAAATTACTTGCGACCAGACATTCTATTAACACATTGAGTACGGTGAGCGTGCATGAACACCCTTGCCCTACTTGCGCCCGTGGCGATGTGAGGACCCATTGCCAGAAAACATTGTATCGCTTATCGGTTATTGTCTCAGTCTTTGTGAACATTTCGGTACGTTTCGTTTTTTGTTCCACCGTTGCTGTCAGATTGGGGACAGTGGTACTTGAAGTGTGTTATAGTTGTGTTTAGTATATTTTGTACAATGAATATGGATAATGAGGTTTAATTATTATAGAATGTTTACTCTGACAATGAAAATGGCCCCGAGCATTGCTCCGGCGATGTATCTCCAACATGGCGGCCGACACTTGGCGCCACTGGTATGATAGACGTACCTTTCACAGGAGATTCTGGATTTGGAATGCCAATTCCCAGTAACAACATTCCAACTGATTATAGTTTATTTTATTGATAGACGTTATTTTCTTAGAGACAATTGTTGCTGAGACAAACCGATATGCCTTAGTATTTTTTGTGGTCCACAAAACACTGCCAAGTCGCAAATCATAAATTGGAAAGACGTGATTTTTTGCCGAAATTAGAACTTTTTTGGGACTATTGCTTCACATCAAAATAAACTGAGCCTGTATGATTTCAAAGTCATTGAAGGACTTCTACCCCCAAACAGGCTCCCGTTATGGTGACTCCTACTCAAAACAGCATACACAGGCTCTCAAAGAATAACAAAATGAAAGCAAATGGATGCAGAGTTCAAAGAAAATGCTGAACTAAGTGTTGTGATTGGAAAAAAGGTTTGTTGGTATCCAGCAACAATTGGGAGAGAAACCCAACAGTTCGACAGTCAACAACCATCACCTGAGATATGAGAACTGGCGAAGTACTACATGAACGTACTGGAAATGGCGTCACCAAAACTGACAAAAATGAATGCCTAGCCAACTTCAGATGATA
The DNA here is from genome assembly GCA_036971475.1 of Prosapia bicincta. Lineage (NCBI taxonomy): Eukaryota > Metazoa > Arthropoda > Insecta > Hemiptera > Cercopidae > Prosapia > Prosapia bicincta. The sequence continues at coordinate 131,774,768 of JBAIZL010000002.1, read as the reverse complement.
TATTGGGTCCATCAACAACATTTTCAATGCAAGTAATCAATAATGTTTTTTCAGCAATTTTTTGTGCAACTATAAAACATTGCCGCATTCAACGTGTTGATATAAGTTGTTAAAATGTAACTTACACCTAGAGGCTAAGAACCTGAGGAGGATGTTACCTCCAAGTGTAAGTTAATAACTTACGTTAATAGAATGTCTTGTAGCAAGTAATTTAAAATTGCAATAAGTGATAGTCTTTTCATTTTTTTATACCTTTTTATAATTATTGCTTAAAGTATTTAAATAGTTAATAAGTTACATCAATATCTCTTTCGCCCATAAGGATGATAATCATGATGTAGTCACAGTACTCATCATTGAATGTTGTCATATTTCTTAATCTGACCATCAGCATGCTTTTACTATATTAACGTTTTGATTTTTAAATTATACAAAATATAGTTTTTTCATAAATATATTTTTCACAGGTAACTGCTAGTTGTATAGTAGTAAATTCCACTACTCACCACTGAGAGTTACTGGAATATTAGATTGCTCAGGGTTATGAAATTCCACTTTAGGACAAGAAGGGTTAGAAAATCCTTGAAAAATTAGTTACAATGTATATATTTGAGTACAGTTTTCTGCCTTCCTTAACATTACAATATTTTCCTCTGTTGACGTGTTTCGGAGTGACTCTCTTCTCAAAACTGGAGTACGAATTAAGTTTTGAAAATAGAGTCGCTCCAAAATGTGTCAACAGAAGAAAATATTGTAATGTTAGGTAAGGCAGAAAACTGTACTCAAATATATAGATATATTACTAACAGAAATGAAGATGAGTATATTAAAAATTTCATTAGTTAAAATGGTCTGAAGCTGTTTAAACAGAAAATAACTATCTGGAAAACGATAATTATCATAATATTGTAGATTCATTCATAATATTTATTTTTTACGGCGTTCAACACTTGCCATTTTATTTGACTTTTTACTTCATTTACTATTGGTTTAATTATTTCTTCTACACAAATCCTCAATAATTTCAAATACTTACAAGAGCCATAAAGGTTGTGAGCTGTGCGGGTCTAATAGATCTATGCACCTATTTTCCTTCCAATTTCTTCACACACTGCACAGAAACTCCAATAACATGTTTACTGCAACAATGGTCCTTAGACCTTCTTAACCGGTCCTTTAAACTGTGGTGTAAGTCTCCAGACGATCACCATAAAGTTAAAATATTTTAGTACAATTAGGGCCAGTTAATGTGTTTATTTCTGTAATACATAACAAATGTTTTGACAACATAGTTATCTGTTTGCTCATAATTTCTACTTCAAAAAATAGAAAGCTAACTTATAACTACAAGGTGTCAAGAAAGATTATGCAAGTCATTTGAAGATTGTTGGATTTCTGGCTATCACCTGTTAACATGCTACATACTAATTGGCTTTTATAGTATATTGAGTCAAGCATATAAATGTTTAGTTATATTTTTATTTACACAAGTATCCTGTGAAAAAAAGCTTTTTTGTATTATTTGATTCCACCTTCACTTGAGCTTCTAGTTTTTCACTAAAAACACTTGAACATGTATTAGTATGTTATACTTGCCTTGTAGTAACACTTACTTTTTTGACTATTGAGGATGACAATTTCGGGACATGTGTTCCATTGTCAAGTCAGACTGTAACTGTCGAGTATGTCACTCAACATTTAAGGTCTGAGTTGACAATTCCATAATTGGGACATAACCATTAATGGTACACATCTAATGAATGATCATCCACAATAATAAAAACATAAGTACTACTGTAGGCAAGTTTAACATACAAATATATGTTCAAGTGATTTTAGCTTTTATGTTTTCAAATTTATTAAAAATAGATGGTAAGCCAGTTTACATCAACCATAGATGTAAAATAGGTGGCGTAGCTATTCTAGCCCGTAACTGTGTCGACGCCGTTCCTGTGAGCTTAATGACTCCCTTACAAGCAGTGTCAATTCAAACAGCTGTTCCGTACAAACTCACTCTCTGTTGTGTCTACCTTCCACCAAGTGACAACCTGCAACAGAGAGATCTTGTAGACCTTATAAATCAGTTAAAGACTCCGTTTTTATTAGTGGACGATTTCAATGCCCACCATGTTTCATGGGGTTCACCAGAATGCAACCCGCGAGGTAATCTGATCGAAACCATCAGATCGGAACTGGATTTATACCTGCTAAATGACGGTTCTCCGACACATTTAGCAGCGTCAACAGGTGGATGGACGGCTGTAGACTTGTCATTATGCAGTCCTGCTTTGGCTACAAGGCTAAAATGGTCAGCATTGCCTGATCTTTACAGTAGCGATCACATTCCTATTGAGATCTCTTTGTGTGACTCCTCACCCTGTTGTGTTCGACATCCCCGTTGGATCCTGAAAAAAGCCAACTGGGAACAATTTTCACAAGATCTAGAATCACTGGACGTGGATTTCTTGGCTCCTATTGATGACATTGTCAATTCATTTACAAAAACCGTGTTGAATGCTGCCGGAAAGGCAATTCCGAAAACCTCATCCAAACCACGACGACCACCTGTTCTTTGGTGGAATCACGCACTGTGATCCTTTCGTCAACGGAGAAAAGCTCTGAACCAGTTCAAGAGACATCCAACGAGTGAAAACCTGGAAAAATATAAAATCTTCCATGCGAAAGCACGGAGAATATTTAGGCAAAGTAAACAAGAATCATGGTCGCAGTACATTGGCACAATTACAAGAACTACAGCTCCATCCACAGTATGAGAGATATTACGATCCGTCTGTGGCATTTCCGTTCCGATGCCATTAATTTCATTAAGGCATCCGGATGGAGTTATGACCACAGACTGTGAGGAAATTGCCAATGTGCTAGCATTATCGTTCTCAAAACATTCTTCATCTTCTGCATACAAGGACGCTTTCCAGGTGTACAAACGTAAACAGGTAGCCTTACCTTTCACCGTTGGATTGTCTGGAGATTCTTGTTTGAATATCCATTTCTCTATCGACGAACTAGAGTCAGCTCTCTCGTCAACGAAGGATTCTGCTCCAGGCCCGGATGATATTGTATACTCCATGATTAAAAATCTACCACCGTCGGCAAAACTAGTTCTCCTTCGGATATACAACCGTATATTTGGGGAGCACGGTTTTCCCGATGCATGGTTGCCTATGCAAACTACTGGAGAAGATGGTCAACCGTCGTCTTGTCTGGTATCTAGAAACAAACGAACTTCTTTCTAACGTTCAGTGTGGTTCCAGACAAGGACGTTCATCAGTTGACCAATTGGTTTTGTTGGAGTCAGCTATACAGAATGCCTTCATCTTACGACAAACACTGGTAGCGGTTTTCTTTGACCTTGAGAAGGCATATGACATGGCATGGAGAAGAGGAATTTTGAACGTATTGAAATCATGGGGTATACAAGGTAACATTCTTTCTTTTATACAAAATTATTTGAATAACAGGACTTTTCGTGTACGTCTAGGAGGCATATATTCTGATCGTTGCGAACTAGAGAATGGTGTACCACAGGGTGGCGTTTTGAGTGTGACGCTGTTTGCTGTTGCCATTAACAGCGTCACTTCAAACGTACAATCACCGGTCCACTGTTTACTGTTTGTAGACGATTTTTGTATATATGTGGCTGCTAGAAGTATGGCAACAGCGGAAAGATCCTTACAATTAGTCATTAATAAATTGCAAGAATGGACCAAATCTACGGGCTTCAAGTTTTCGGCTTCGAAGACCCAGTGTATAGCATTTAGTCGTCGCAGGCAACACCAGGAACCTATCCTTTATCTTGATGGTACGCGGCTTCAGACCGCAGATAATGTGAGATTTTTGGGTCTTTTATTGGATAAAAGCCTTTCATGGAATTCGCATATGTGTGATTTGAGGACCGGGTGCAGCAAGATATTGGATATGTTGAGAGTTCTAAGTGGTACAAATTGGGGAGCAGACAGAACCTATGCGCCGTTGTAAGATCGCGCATAGATTACGGCTGTATAGCCTATTCATCTGCTCGACCTTCGGTTCTGAAACTCCTGGATTCAATACTTCACGCTGGCCTTAGACTTTCTACTGGTGCTTTTAGATCAAGCCCAATCTCCAGCCTTCTAGTTGAAGCTGGAGAACCATCTCTCTCAATGCGACGTCAAATGCTACAAATTTCATATTACACTGGTCTTCGAAGTAAACCTAAACATCCGTCATTCAAAGCAGTTTTTGATAACTACCTCAAAGATCGTTACAATGTGTGTCAACGTTCAACTGCTCCCTTCGGAATAAGAATGTTGCGCATTTTTAGCAATCTAAATTTAGAACATCCACCTATATTCGAAACGAACATCATGCTACATCCCTCCATGGATAATACAAAAGCCAAAATGTGACTTCTCATTGTCCAGGTACCTGAAACACAATACTCCTGACGTTATTTATCGTCAGGAGTTTTTGCAGATACAACTAACTCACCAACATACTGTGACTATATTCACAGACGGATAAAAACTTGACAATGGGATAGGTTGTGCATTTTATATGGAAGGACAAACTTTCACTTACGGATTACCTGTAGCGTTTTTATTGCAGAACTTTATGCAATTTTCCAAGCTTTAAGATCAATTCCGTCTGCAAAATCTAAATATCTTGTGTGTTGTGATTCCAAAAGTGCTCTCCAGGCCATTCAGGAAATGTACACTAAGAACCCTTTAGTTGGAGACATCTTGTGCTCTATACACAGGCTCCAATTACGAGGTGTTATTTCTCTGGGTGCCTGGTCACTGTGGAATATTCGGAAACACTAAAGCAGATGAAGGTGCAAAATTAGCTACAGGTATGTTGCCATCGACACAACGTGTGATGGAATCAGATTTTGTATGCAAAGTTAAATCTACACTATTCTCTGTTTGGAATGAAGAATGGCAAAATGTAAATAGAAACAAGCTGAGGGACATCAAAAATACCGTCCGACCATGGAGGACATCTGTTCGTTCGAATCGTAGGGAGGAAGTGGTGGTAACTCGACTTCGCATCGGCCACTCTTTGTTAACGCATGGATGGTTGATGAGACATGACGATCCACCACTTTGTCCGTTTTGTAAAAGTACCATCACAATCAAGCACATTCTGCTTGATTGTGATGAGTTGACCAATTTGTATATTCGTTACAATCTTCGAGGTAGTTTAAAGGTAGTTTTAAGTGACGACGTCACGGCTATCGACAGTGTCCTTGCTTTCTTACGCCATCTTAATCTATTTAATAATATTTTAATTTTGTATAATTTTAGGTTCTTTAGTTTTAGATAGTTACAATTAGTTTTAAACATTTATTTAATTTTTTTTTCATTAGTTTTATTTATGTAATATTTATTTTAAAACTTAACTTTAGTTAGGCAATGATAACCTTAATAGGTTCGCCTGGGGAAAAAAAATACATCAACCAAAATTAATTAGCGCTTATGCTCATACCCTTAGAAACTGAATTATTTAAGAAAATCAATAAATGATGTAGCTGATAAATTTAGATCAATGGAATTACTAATATTTAAAAAAAATTAATTAATTCTTACCAAAAAATAATTAAACTTTTTATTACCTGTTGTATAAACTTAATTTATACATTCTTACCTTCATAAAATGATTTTGAGATGTTTTATTTGTTAAAAGTAAACAATTTTATTCACTAATTACAACTTTATTTTAGATAGTTTTGTTTAGTTGTTTACTTTCATTAGGTTATAAGAATTATTTATTTATTTTAATTTTTAACTGAGGCAATATGTTCATTACCCTGTGATCGGCCAGTTTAGCCCTCAGATGCCTAGCCCGAAATTGTTTTGTAGTTCGGCCTAACTAAATACGTTTTTTATAATATTCAGGACGTAGACTTGACTTGGTTAACTTGATTACTATGAGATTTTCTCTCACTTTTTAAATAAACCTATTACATGTCTTTATCTTTATGTTCTACTGAGATTTTTCTTTGTATAGTTGAGTTTTTGAGTTATACAAATAGTGCGATAATTGAAACATTTTGATATCTCATCCCGGGAATGGTAATGCATTGTCTCTCAGATTACGCTTCATTAAAAAAGAGGTTTTTAGGGAGTGGGTGGGGTTAATAGAGTTCAATGTTGATGGGAACTTTTGATCCTTTTTATGTTTTGCTTCTGTTCAGTGACCTGTCTATTGTCTGCAAAACTACGCGTTACCATTTACACTACTGTTTCAGTTTGTGTGTGAATATTTGTTCAACTTACTTTTATTGCATATACTTTAATAGTTTTGTTCTTAGTATCAGTGTACATATATTATTAATATCATGGGTGACATTTTAAATACTAGTTTCAAAATAAATGAGGTTTTTTTGCAATTAGAGGGAGATTACTATGATGAATGCAGTAGTTATGGTGATGATAGTGATTTGATTGTTGGTGAAGTGAGAGAGGATAAAGTTCCTGAGCATACTGAAGCCGACGATACATATATAGACCCAGATTTTATTCATTCAGACATTGAAAATAGAATGATAAGTCAGCAAGGTAGGTGGGTGCCAACTTGTATTAGTCACGATAGCAACATTGATAATTATCTTCAGACTATTGATGCTGAACAAGTTATGCACCCAAATATTATCAAATTTAGAAAGACTAAACCAGATATTGAATTTTATAATGGCCACTAATGGTGATGTAGACACTTTCATGAAATGTCAACTTTGATATTGTGTTCCTGAAAAATTAGGAGATTGCCTATGAGTGTTTTCTATGAACTAGTGAACAGCTTGCTCGTATGTTATATATGTCCATAGTAAAATCTCAAAAAACAAGAAAATTAGGTCAAGGAGAGCATTTACCAAAGACATATGTGTAGAGCTCAATATTCCTAAAGTTTCGCAACAACAATCACTACATAGCCTCTCTAGAAATCTCAAGTGACATATTGAAAATGCTGGTGGACCATCAACCAGAAGTTCCCAAAGAGCCTGGAACATGAAAACTTTGTCCAAACAAACAAAAGAATTACTACTCGTTTCCAGTGTGCTAACTGCGCTAAGCATATTTGCTTGGAGCACCGAGGAGAAGTGTGTGAAAAAAAAGACTATATATCTGAGAAAACCTGTAAAACATTGTAGTTTAATATGTTCATGTGTAAATTTAAGATGACTCCAATGTTTCAATTAATTTTAATATTTTTCCCCTAAAGTAGTCTGAGAGACTATGGGCTAACATTAACATGTCGACTAGGAGCGTTACTATTCCCGAGTTAATTACTTTAGTTGTAACAGCCAAATATTTATGATCATTTATCAGATGAGAGATTTTCTTTCACCTAGTGACTAATGACATCTTTGCTGACACAGCCAACCTTCAAGAGTTCCTATTTCTGCAAATAATTCTGAATTATTTCAAAATGTATTTTTTGACAAATCTCTTATTTAAAAGTAGGTTGTGTGTAGCTCTTTCTGTCACTTATTTCATCAAACATATTCATTCTCAGTTATGATACAACCTTAGACTTGACAGTTATATCTGTAAATGTATTCATTTATTTTATTCTGTGGCCATTTTTTGTTCTATGTGATTTATTTACCTGAAGTTTTGTTTCTTGAGTTTTTATTTTGTACACTTTTTAACACGAGGAAGAATGTTGAATTAGCATGTGTGAAACTGCAATATACTTGGAACATTCTGTGTTTTACTGCATCCAGTCTGCACAGAAGTCTGATAATTCAACAGATTTATAGTAATTGACAGATGTAGTGATACCAAACAATAAGTAAGTCAGTTTTTTGTATTTTTATTTTAGTACAGATTATTAGAAATATTATCAATTGTGAAAAATCAAAAAAAGTTTCATTATATAAATAGTTAATTTCATAGATATTGTTGTTCATGTCAATTGGTGAAGCATTTCAATTTAGTAAATTGGTGACTTGTTAAATTATAATTCGATTAAATTTTTTCAAAAACCTATTGAGACATAATGTTGGATCCAGATGAAAATTTAGTTCAAGATTGCTTAGTGAGAACAAAAACATTAGGTTTCAGTAAGTTTTTCATAAATTTACTTCTTTAATTAATTACTTTCTACATGTAATCAATGTTGGCAAAAAAAATTGTATCTGGCGATGCAAAAGCCTTCAGGAACATGGAAAATGTAGAATTTAGTATGTTTAAAATTGGGAAAAAGTATAAAAATAATTTCACAATACATACAAAACATGTTTTAAAACGTTTATATAACTGACGACTCTGTTATACTACATTAAAAAATATAATATACAGAGTATCCAGTTAAGAATCTTTTTGGTTATATTTTTTTGTTATGTACTAATTTTATTTTATTTTTTGTGTCAGTAATTAGTGTGTTGGTGAAATTTACTACTTCTTGCAATTCAGTGTAATGTAGTTCCGTTGTAAGCTGTTGGTATAAGTGATAGACTATTTTGTTGAGATAGTTTTTTTGTTTGTATAATGTTTTATGGTGTTTTTAATCTAAAGTGTTTGAGCTTGGTGTGTGGTTTTTGTGGCAGCTGGGTTGTTATTTTGGTTTTTAATGTGTATTTTGGTGTGATTTTATATTTTAGGTCCTGTATATTGAAGGAGATGTGAAGAGAAAGTTTTGTTACCTTGAGATGTAGGTTGGAGTAACGATGGAGGGTTGATGCTCGGCTTGCAATATTCATATTTGTTGATTCTATCTTCACGTGAGCAACTAGTTTTCACTAAACACTTGTAAATATTTACAAACTTGCCTATAGTAGTACTTACTTATATTTGTTGAGGACGGCCGTTTCGGGAGATGTGTCTCTCACATGCAAAAGTATAATAAGTAATTAACAACCAGCTCGTCATGAACAGCAACAAGATTTCAATATTTAAAGTTTAGATTAAGCTATGGTATTCAAGGAAATGTTTCTCATAGAACGCAAATCGAGGGCTTTTAGACTTATAGCTTTGCACAATTTAAAATTTTTTTTGAATTTTGCAAAATTACAAGTCCAAAAATAAGCTTGATTTTATTTCCATGAGAAACATAAAGTTAAATACCAAACTCCGTCTGAATCAATTCCTAAATTTAATTTTAAATATCATGACTTGCAAGATTAAAATAAAGCTAATATTTTTCTTTGAATTTAAATTCATATTATATAGAAAATAACTCGCATATGATCAAAATAAGGACCATTACTGCAGGGTATATTTCTTGTCAGCGCTATTACAGTACAACCGTCAGGAGAATCAAGCTGGAAGGAATGTGTTGACGAGCCCTTTCATTTGGCCCGGCTGTTGGTGTACTACCCTCTGCAAAATTGTAAAACACCGCTCATTGTTAGACCATCCAGTGACACTGTCAATTAATTTATCTTGAACCTAATTAAATTATCTGAAAGATTATATTACATACTAACCTTGATAAAATTTTCAACCAAAGGCTGTATTTTTACTCTCTCACATATACTATAGTACAGAGAAAGTATTGTGATTGTAAAAAATTCGATTTTGAAATGTGAGTGGATATACCCATTTGAGGTCCCCTGAGCCCAAAAAGGTCGTTTTTACAAAATGTCTCTATGTATGCATGTTTGTATATCCATATCCCGACCTACAACAAAAACTACTGATCCAATTTTATTTCAATTTTGTATATTTATGTACAATGACCTCTTATAAGGGTCAAAAACTACAACAAAGTTGTTTTCATCATACTTTACTACTTTTTTATTTTTTGTCATAATAATAATATCATTTTTGAGAAGAGTATACAAATTTACATAAAAAGAGATTGTTCATTTTTTAAATATGTTCTTGTAAAATTTACTTAATGCAGAATCTTTGTTTACATGTATTTCTTATGTGCCTAATTTAACATGGTTTCTTATAATATAAGATTATTACATTCTCACAACAGAATACAGGCAAAGAGAAATGACTCGTGCATAATATCAATTAAACAGCTCAGGCGAATGTTCGTGCTGGGCTAGTACTATCGGACGCATGCGAGAGACAATGCTGTGGAGGTGGGGGGGGATGTTAGGTAGTTTGGATATTCCGAGAATACATCCCCGCACCCCTCATACGTCGCCTCGGTTCTCCTGGCGGACGGACAGTATTTTTGAATTACAGTGATCCCTTGTTATTGAACACTGAAACCAAACTGTATATGAAAAGGAGAGGGTTACGTTCTACATAAAAATTTCTTTAACATTAATTACAGCTATTGTGTACACTTATAATATAGTAATGTATATTTGCGTACTACATAGTTATTTACACGTTTTTTATTGTTTACTTTTGTAAGCACGAAAATTCTATTCATTATGAGCACTAACACACACATACACACTGACACTTGTATTTTTCATTGTTAAACACTATCCACAATATTTGTAAACACCTAATTTCAAACTAAAAATGTTTTAAACGCTGTTAAGTAGATTTTAAAGCCTGACTGATACGCTAAAAATAAAATTACTCAAATTAAATTTTATTTTAGCCTACTATCTGTTATCACGTTACACTTTAACATACAATATTTATATTTACGGTGACATATTTTTACTATTCGAACTCGGGATCACCTATTTTTGAATGTAGTAGAATGAAAGAAACACATATACTCACGAAAGATCAAAAGCAATAAATTTATTAAAATTGTATCATCGTATATAATGTAATATAAACGTATTGACGTATAAATTATATTGAGGTATTGGCGATACTTTTTTGCGTAATACTTTATTTGTGTAAGGTCAGTGAAAGAATTGTAAGCATTAGTCGTATTGTCAAAGTTGAATTGCGCTGAAAATTTGGGTCAAATATATAATTTTATGCGACTCCGGGACACAACTCCAGGACTGTCCCGATTTTTCCGGGAAGCATAATCACTCTAAGTATATCAATGTATAAACATCTTTCAACAATAGCACTTTCTTTCTATCTAGAAGGGAATACCATAACGAAATTGGTTCTTTTTCGAAAAAAAAATTAATACCATCTATTAATTTACATTATAATATACATCATATTAAAGTGTATAAATACAATTTTTCAAATATGCGTTTGAATGGCAAAGTTATCATCATTAATATTAATATTATCATCGGTATAGCTACATGCAATATAAATTATGAATAAAATAACAGAAAAGCTTCGTGTCTGTAAATATTGGTTACATAAAAGTATATTTTTATACTGGAAAAAGTATTTTCATATATGAAAATATATTTTAAAAAATCGATATACAATTTTGATGTTTACTCAATTTTTAGGTTTACAAAAATAATAAATATAAAGAAATCGCTTTAATATATTTGAGATAACGTTAATTATCTCTATTATATTTACTAATAAATTATTACAAAAATAAATTAATTATATAATTTGTCGATTATACTGCAGTAATCGATTATCTCTTTAAAATAGTTACTGGTTTTCTCCTGTACTGTATAGATTTGAAGAATTGAGATCATTGGTTTCACAGCCTGTACTGCGTCTTTCTGTAGTTGAAGGCAGTAAACTGTAATTCTGCTTTTTGGCGTCAGAACTTAGTGAATTTCCTTTGTTCTTTTAAAAATAGTTTAGTACAAATTTGTTAGTGAAATCGTATAATATCTCTATATTTGTGTAATGTCTGAAAAGAAAGGTAAGTCGAAAATATTTTTGTCCAGATCTAAGATAGGAAAACGAATCCAATCAAGATAATGACCTGCATCTTATGCTTTGATGAAAAGAGATTGCAAACATAAAAATATCTATATATTTAATTATTGCACAATCTTAACGTTTTACTTATACTTGTAATTGTTATCCTATTGAGAAATAAAAACGTCTATATTGACAAAATCAATACTGGTGGTAAATACTTTGTATAATTTTTTTTAAAGGAGCTATACAAAATGGTCGCCCATATATGAGTGCTAGACCTATCCTATACCTAATGCTAGTGATTTGATTAAAACAAGGTTGCCAAAATATTTTAAATATTGAAATATCAATATTGGCAGAAAATGTAGTTATGCAGTAAATGAAATTTCTATTAATAATTATACTCAATTTAATTTGAAGATTTAGATTGCACAATATTTAATACCAAAGACTACATTCTTGTTGCAAGATGATATTTGTCTTGTATAATTTGAAGCAAGTAATTTAGATTACAAAATGTAGTAATTATTAATATTGTTTTTTTTTTTACTTTTTATATAGATGGTGATTTTAAATAAAAAGTGCTACACTAACTTATTCATAACCAATTAATGATTTTTGTACTAGGGTTTAGAAGGTAGTTTTTAAAGTAATAACCTGATCAAAACAAAAATTTAGGTAAAAATATATCTCTGGCACATATAAAAAGATAACTTTTTTTCTAATTGTTTAACCCGAATATCAACTTTTTTTATGCGGAACATAAGGGAAGTTAAAATTTTCCAATTGTTTAACCTGAATATCAACTTTTTTATGCGAAACATATGGGAAGTTGATTTTTTCTAATTGTTTAACCCGAATATCAACTTTTTTTTATGCGGAACATAAGGGAAGTTAATTTTTTTACACATTTTAAATGTTAGTCTGTAATGGCATGTAAAACATGAACCGAGCATGCAGTAGCTACACCGCACTGAATTACGTCTAAGTCAATTTATTTGAATACTAAACTTAAAATCTAAATATTTTATCTTTGTTTATAATTTTATACAACATTACTATATACCTAAGTATTCAGTCAGGATATATTTGGTTCTAATTTTGTGCTTCGGCAAGAAGTCTCAATATTGGTTAAAATGCATAGGCGTGGCCACGTACGATATTTTGGAAAATTGTTCAAAACCACCAAATAGGACGATATCCACAAGAATTTTTGGTTATTGTGCATTAGCTCGGCACCATAATATTTTGGGAAATTGTTCGAAACCATCAAATAGGACGATATCCAAAAGAATTTTTTTTTAATGAAGTAGGAAAGTTACTTTTTTTCAATTTATAGTAGGGTAATAAATTCAGCGCGGATGTAGAAGTTGTGAATGGGCACGGAGTGATACTTACGTCACAGTGCTGCGCATAAGGTTGTACGCATCGACCGCGCTACGTCACGCAACCTTACGTGTGTAAATATTTGAGAAACAACTTCTCTAGTTATCATAGATTTGGTTTTAAATTTATACAATACTGTATACCTATATTAAAATATACCTAAAAAGTGTCAAATCAGGTTAGATTTGGTTTTAATTTTATACATTGAAATTCAGTTGTAACATCACGAAGCATTTGTATCACGCCGCGCCTATTCACAACTTCTACATCCACTTTGAATTTTTTACCCCACTTTAAATTGAAAAAAGTAACTTTCCTACTTTAATAAAAATAAAATTCGGTTGAAATGCAGTACTCCGGCACTATACGATATTTTGGGAAATTGTTCAAAACCATCAAATTGGACGATATCCACAAGAATTTTTTTAAAATTGAAGTAGGAAAGTTACTTTTTTTCAATTTAAAGTAGGGTACTAAATTCAGCGCGGATGTAGAAGTTGTGAATAGGCGTGGAGTGATACTTACGTCACAGTGCTGCGCATAAGGTTGTACGCATTGTCCGCGGTACGTCACGCAACCTTACGTGTGTAAATATTTGAGAAACAACTACTACAGTTAGGATAGATTTGGTTTTAAATTTATAAAATACTGTATACCTATATTAAAATATACCGAAAAAGTGTAAAGTCAGGTTAGCTTTGGTTTTAATTTTATACATTGAAATGCAGTTGTAACATCACGAAGCATTTGTATCACTCCGCGCCTATTCACAACTTCTACATCCGCTCTGAATTTTTTACGCTACTTTAAATTGAAAAAAAAGTAACTTTCCGAGGTCAATTTAAAAAAAATTCTTGTAGATATCGTCCTATTTAATGATGTTAAACCATTTCCCAAAATATCGTATGACGCCGAGCTTCTGCATTTTTACCTAAAATTCTTGTGAATATCGTTCTATTTGGTGGTGTTAAACAATTTCCCAAAATATCGTATGGTGCCGAGCTAATGCACAATAACCGAATTTTTTTTTTATTGACCTCGGAAAGTTATTTTTTTTCAGTTTAAAGTATTGTAAAAATTCAGTGCGGAGGTATAAGTTGTGAATGCTGCAGAGGGATACAAATGATTCGTGACGTTACAGAGCTGAGCATTAGGTCGTGCGCATCGGTCGTGGTACGTCACGCAACCTTACGTGTGTAGATATTTGAGAAACAACGTTTTTGCTTAATTTTTATACACACATTTAAATATACTTATAAAGTCTCTAGTTAGGATATATTTGGTTTTAAATTTATATATTACTATATACCTAAAAGGTGTCCAGTGAGGTTAGATTTGGTTTTAATTTTATACATTACCTAAGTGGTTACATTTATACAATTACAACCAAATTTATCCTGACTGGATACTTCATAGGTATATTTCAATATAGACATATAAAATTAACATTCCTTGGCAATAACAAAAATATTGAAATATACCTATGAAGTATCCAGTCAGGATAGATTTGGTTCTATTTGTATAAATGTAACCAATTAGGTAATGTATAAAATTAAACCAAATCTAACCTGACTGGACATTTTTTAGGTATATTTTAATATAGGTATAAAGTGATGTATAAATTTAAAACCAAATCTATCCTAACTGGCCACTTTATAAGTATATTTAAATATGTGTATAAAAATTGAGCTAAAACATTGTTTCTCAAATATCTACACACGTAAGGGTGGGTGACGTACTGCGGCCGATGCGTACAACCTTATGCACAGCTGTGTAACGTCATGAAACATTTGTATCACTCTGCGCTAATTCTCAACTTATACCTCCGTACTGAATTTTTTACCCTACTTTAAATTGAAAAAAATAACTTTCCGAGGTCAATAAAAGAAAAATTCTTGTGGATAGCGACCTATTTGATGGTTTTGAACAATTTTCCAAAATATCGTAGGTGGCCACGCTTATGCACTCTAACCTCTATATTTACCAAAATTATAACCAAATCCACCCTGACTGGATATTTCAGAGGTATATTGTAATATAGGTATGTAGTAATGTGTAAAATTACAACCAAATCTAGATGTAGTGTAGTGCCCTGTATATTCAGCGCTCCCGGTTCACGCTATACATGCCATTACAGTCTAACATCTTGAATGGGTATTTACTTCATGTTTCAAGGTGTTCGATTTTAGTAAAGCAATTTATACCAGGCGTTACACAAAGTCATTCGAAATACAAAAGAAATTATAGAAACTTTAGCTCACGCCCCTAAAATTCAAAATTTTGGAAAATAGCAGTGTGTTCTCCTCTCCTCGGCACACCTTAAACGTTACAAATTCAACAATTTTTCTTTATTTTTTGATGTAGTAACTCGCAAAGTGCCTCGAAATTTATTTAAACTTGCTGATTACTCGTAACAAATTACAAATTTGAAAAAATCAACTTTTACACATCAATTCAACACGGTGTGTGCATCAACACGGTAAGTTGTATCAATTTTTGGCGATAGAAATAAAAGTTGTGTAAATGTTCGATGCAATATTTTTTGTTCTGTATGTAGAATAAATTTTATTAGTGTTTGTATTGTACTTTTGAGTAATTTTCAACTTATTTTCGCAAAAAAATAAGACTTGTGCTAGTTCTATAATTCCTTAAGGCTTGTGTGCCTTGTGAAATGTGGTACTGTGGTGCTAATAGTGCTTTGTTAAAACTGTTTTTTTTTAATTTGTAATTTTTGGGAGTCAACAGCAAATTTAATTACATTATGAACCACTTTGTGAGTTATTACGTCAATAAAATAAAGTCAATACGTTAAATTGGTAACTTTTCATGCGTGTTGGGTAGGGAGGGGGTTTCCATTTTCTAAAATTTTTAATTTTTGGGGCGTTAGCAAGAGTTTTTATAATTTGTGTGTGTGTCCCGGATGTCTTTCTGTGTTGCCCAGTATAATTTTGTTTGCAAAAATTACAAAATTAACTTTTCTTATTTTCTGTAGAAAAAAGTTGATATGAGGTCTACTCATAAAAACGACTATTATATAAAAAAAAATTAATAAATCAATAATTTTACCAAAAATAAGACCTCAATATTTACCAAAAAATTTAAGGTCTTGTGCTTATTTTTGAGATAAAGCGTAAAATACCTAAAAAATAATCAAACTTGTTGGAGATTCCTAATTAATTACAAATTTTGAAAGAAAATAATATACCTATGTTTTCACTATGCCTGCAAATGTATATAAACTCAAAGTTTCATCTTTACTTTTTGCAATAGAAAGCTGTCTAAAGGGTAAAACAGTTACCAACACTATTCCATGGTCGCTTTCGATAAAATATTGCAATACAATTTTACAGAGTTGAATTTATAACTTTTCTAAAAACTGTGTATCTTCCACACAAAAACCAACTGAATCGTTATCAAGGACTGGCTACTAAACCTCAAAATCTGTATTTCTTGACCAATGACAAAACCGTTTTTAGCACATCCGCAATGTAATAAATACCTCCCTGAACATTTAAAAACATGACTAGTCTTAAAGTAAGGAGCACTAATTATTCTGTATCACATATACTATAAAATTTAGGCTATATTCTTGAAGAACAAAAAATATTTGAACAAGAGGTTTCGGTTTTTAAATTTCTTGTGTGAACAACATAGTATACCGTAAAAGTGTTCGAATTGATTACTTTTGATATATCGTTGATTTTAATAGAAAGAACATAGTGAAAAAAAAAAATATTAAGGTTTAACCTTTTGCACTCCATAGCCACACTGAATCCGTCATCACAAATAATCTTGTTCCACTACACTGTGATTCAATCTGCCATATATTGCAACACAATTAAGTACTTTTTTTGTAATGTGTACAGTGTTCATTTGATGTAATATAAGGAAACACAGTTTATTTATAATGGTGATTGGCTGTACTTATCATTATATTTTCAGTAAATAAACAATATCCTAGAGAGTTGTTTACAAAGTACATTACAGTAAGCAGTATACAGCTGGGCTAATTGATTTTGGTTGATCGCTTTTAATATGAATACAGTGGAGTTTGGTATGCTAAGCAAATAAATCAGGCCTTGTCAATCATTCCTGTATAATTATTTCTATTTTGTGCATTTTGAGCATGAAATAGTATATATAAAGGGTTTTATTCGGTACTTTCACTTAAGACCTTTTGCGACAATATTGCAAAAATTAGGATGAAATACTGGGGTTATAAAGTTGTGTGTGTAAAAAAGAGAGTAAATATGATTTAATATTTTAATTTGTAAATTTTGAAATCTCGCCAACAAGTTCAATTGATTTTTGAAGCATTTTGTGATTTACTATCTAAAAAAAATAAGATAAACCTTGGAAATTGGTAAGGTTTTGGGATACTGTAGATATGTGTTTTTTCATAATTTGTAATTTTGAAGATGTAAGTTCTAAATTTTTTCACTTTATCGATTGCATGTAGAAGGGGAATAATTACATAAACCGTTTTACAAATCTAGGGAATGTACCTCAAAAAGTTACAGGTTGTGAGTAAGTAGAATTACTGATGTAAAACAAATGAAGTATTTTTTAAAAAAATAATAATTATAAACCAATATTTTAGCACTGATATGATGTTTCAAATAATTTAGTGTTAAATTTGCCTTAACTAAATTTAAGGAATTTAATATTTTTTGGTTTTTTTACTTATACCTTATTTAATGTCTGTTAATAACTATTTAATGTGTTTAAGGTTAATGACAGATCACAAATTCATGCTACTACAAATGCACTCTGCGTTGCGATCTTCTATCCAAAAATCTTTTTCAAGAGCTAAAAGTTTGTCAGTCTAATATTAAACCATAATTTTCAGTTTATAACACTCATAAACAATACTTCAAACATAATTAAAATCAAATATTTCATCATTCTTAATAAATATTAACATTTTACAAGTCGAATTGCACTACTAGACAAATCAAAGAATTGTCTTTGACTAGTCTACTAGAATTGTGATCAAAATTTGACTTTTCTAGTAGTACAATTTAACTTTTAAATGTTAATATTAATTAAGAATAGTGACATCTGATTTTAATTATGTTGAAAGTATTTTTTATGAGTGTTGAACTGTAAATTGTTGTTTTAATTAATACTAGATTGAAAAACTTTTCTTTTTGAAAAAGATTTTCGGATAGAAAATCGAAACGCAGAGTGTATTTGTAGTATCATGAATTATTCTGTGATCTGTCATTAATTAACCTTAAACACATTTTTAGGATATATTTATTTTCTAAAAACTGTGTGCTTGGACAAAATTGTGTTCAAATGAAGTTTCTTCTATCCAAATTTAGTTCTTGTAAGAAATAATTTTCATCTTCAATGCTTTTTCATAATTATTTCTAATGCTAATTAGCCACATTTCATTAGAAGAATTAGTGATCACTTAACCAGTCTTGAAAGACAGATTACTAATTTAATCTGTTATTTTTGTAATAAGGCTAAAATGAAAGCCAAGATAAAGTATGTTTATTGTATTATTATTACATTATATTTTCTTTGATACAAAATAAATTAATAAGGTAACTAAAGCACTTGATATTCAAGATTGATTATCTGATACTATTTATGGCTCAACTTCTAAATATAATCCGTCACGCGAAATATGTAAAATCCGTAGTTGGTAATACTTGACAAACACTTCGTTAAGTTTGATTTTCTTTGTTTTTACATATGTTACATAAAAATACATTCTTAAGAAGGAAAACATAATTTTTAATGTCGTCAGCTGTGAATAGCAGTAAATATTTTTTAAAATACAAAGATGACATATATACATATTTGAACATACCTAAAGTATGCATAAACTCTTTCATACCAAATATTTCATGCATAAAACTAAATTATATTATATTATATAACAATAACAATACAGCTACTTTGCAAAGCATTCAGATAGAGTAGGTTTATTTATTAAAAAAAAACAAAATTGTGTTTACTGATGTAAAATAGTATCATATGTTTATTATTGAGAGGTTATGAAATTTAGGAGACTCATTCAATTTAGCAATCGGTTTAAATCTGTAACGGCCTTCATTATCTTTTATAAATTTTGAAACAAAATGTACCATGAATAGATATTTCGTAGCATAATTTTAATATAGCTATATAGCAATGAAGCATATTTTAATATGACAATTATTGAAGAAAAAATTAGTTTTTAAATGAATATGTTTGAACAGTTAAGT
This sequence comes from Prosapia bicincta, assembly GCA_036971475.1. NCBI lineage: Eukaryota > Metazoa > Arthropoda > Insecta > Hemiptera > Cercopidae > Prosapia > Prosapia bicincta. The sequence goes on along the minus strand of JBAIZL010000002.1, from coordinate 131,755,495 downwards.
TATATTTGTATGACAATAATTAAAATAATTTTATAAAATAACATTTGACAAAAATGAGGTAATACTTGACGAAATAGGTAATTAACTTTTTTTATACATATTTGGTGACTCCATTTTCACATGAGCTACTAGTTTTCACTAAACACTTGTAAATATTTACTAACTTACCTATAGTAGCACTTGCTTATATTTGTTGAGGACGGCCGTTTCAGTAGATGTGTCCCATTGTCAACTGAGATCCGTAACTGATCTCAAGGTTTATCTAGGTTAGGGTATTAGGGTGGTGGTAGGATATTATGGGGGTGTGGGTATATTTTGTGAGTATTAGGAGTTATGATGTCAAAAAGTGTGTGTAAGTTGTAGTGTAATTGTGTATTGAGTATGTGTGTAGGGTTTAGTTTGAAGTGGCTGTATATTTCGTATTATTCGGTTATATAGCGTTGGTTATTTCTGTGTTGTTTATGAAGAATTTGTAAATTAGATGTGATGTCTATGTAGTTATGTTTTGTGGAATTGAGGTGATCGGCGAAGTTTGATTGGTAGTTATTGTTTGTTAGTGCTTTTATATGTTCTTGGTAACGTGTTTAGAAGGACCTTTTTTTCATATGTTGGTCAAATGATCGTTCTAAGTGTAACAGTTACTTATTTTTTTTTTTTAGAACATAGTTTTTAGCAACATATGGGAAAATGAAAAAAAAAAAAGTGGTATGACCCTTAGGTCAAGTATTAACAAAATAAAAGTGGTAATAATACCCTTAGGTCAAGTATTAACAAAATGAAAGTTTTAATAGTTTACCATTCGGCAACCTTTTTCAGTGTTTTTGCTATTCATATATGTTACATAAAAATAAATTCTAAACAAGGAAAAAATAATGTAAAACCTTGGAAACCATTTATATAACTTGAATTTTCCGAAAATATATGAATATAAATATAACACCATTTCACAAACACCTGCTACGTTTTTTATGCATAAATTGTTGAAAAATTTAAAGTAATTATTGCGTAACTGAGTAAATACTTTAGAATTTATTTGCTGATGCGATTCAAAACAATAAATACATTGACTGCAGTAGAGGATCAACTTCGTAAATGAAACGATTATTTTGAAACACTATAGCAAGTAAATTCTGAAGTATTTACTTAGTTACACAATAATTATTTTTAATTTTATCAATTCAAGATGATTACAACAAGCAACTTTGTTAAAAAATAAAACCTCATTATATTATATAACATTACTTTAAAGGTTTTTTTAAAATATAGTTACAGTACAGTCTCACTAATCCGGACTTGATGGGACCGGGCCCTGTCCGGATCAACGAAAGTCCGGATTAGACGGAAAAAGCCAAACAAATGCATACAATATGTGTTTTGGGCGAGGAAACATATTGAAATTGTAATTTTAGTGAAATTGAGGCCTAAATATAGCTATACAGTACAGTATTTCATAGCTTATTTAGCAAAAAATCCTGTAATTGTAACAGAAAAGGTATGACATGAATAAATATTAAAGCATCTTTCTCCTTGAATAAATGTATTCACATAAAGTTATTTACACTATACTGTATAAGCGCACAAAAAACTCAAACAAAAATGAAACTGAAACAAAAATAAACTTTAAACAACTTAGTGAAAAAAGTCCGTAATGTTCTTTTGTTTTAACTATGAATGACGTCGTTTCACAGTACGATCTCGTAGGCGTTTCAAGGTCAGTAGCTCCGCAGTTGACGTATCAGTTTGTTTCTCAAAGTAGGTCATCAACCCCTGCAGCATTGCAGCCACCCCATCATGAGTTGGGCTGACCGGTTCGTCTGTGTAGTTTCCTCTTCCGAGCTGTCATTTTCTGCGTTTGCAGTGCACACCGCGACGATTGAGCACTTGATAACCAATGTCATTATCACTAATAATCCACTCGGAAATATCAGTGTCTTTCAACTCGGCCCAACCCTCCAATTGTTAAAAATCTGAACAAATTCAGCCAACCCACACTTGCAGTAAAATTAGGGCCTCCTTTTAACTTTTCATTCAGTTTCAGCGCGATCGTTGCAAATTTACACCCGATAATGGAACACCCTGTTCCCGTTGTTGGCAAAACCAAACATACAAAGCATCATCTAAGGTTTCATTTTTTGGTTTTTTTAAAGTGCTTCTGCCGCCTAAACTGTCTTTACTAACCATTTTTGCAAAGAAATCTTCAATTTCCTGTCGCTTTTTCTTCAATCGGAAACAGTTTGTTTTCCCAGGCCTTACTCTTTTGCAATTTTAGTAAGCGATTCACCTCCATCAATACGAAATAAAGCTTGGAGTTTTTATTCCATTGTCACTGTCACTGACTTACGTTTAGTCGCCATTTTCACTGAACACTGAACAAGACGTAAATAAAAAACACAGATCAATATCGCACTAGAATTAAATGACAACTGAGCAGAAATCTTGCGAGAAGCAGTAAAGGTGGCATCCGTCCGACAACACAACTGACGATGTCTCTGATGTCACGTGCGTTGTAGTGTTGGGAGATCTAATGTGAATATATGTTTTCAAAGACGTTTTTCCTACTTTAATAGGCAAAAGAAACAAATAATATGGTAAATTCATATTTTAATGAATAAATTATATCATTTGTCTATTAGAGTAGAAAACCCCCTTTGAAAAATAACAAATATAGACGTATAAAAATAAATATTTTTGTGGACGGCAGACTGATTGTGCACTGTAAAATACCATAACTAAACAAAAATTTTGGGCTGTCCGGATTAGCCGGACGTCCGGATCATCGGAGACCGGATTAGCGAGACTGTACTGTACAAATTATCTGGTTAGGATAGATTTGGTTTTTAAAAAGCAAGAAATTCATGCGGGTAACAGATAATGATTTCCGGTAACCAGACGTGAATCGATTTTGCACACAAAAGTTATATCTGCTGATGCAGAAATATTTAATAAAAAAGAATACAATAGTAAAACCCTATGCTGATGTCCTAAAAATTTTAAATGTTTAAAAAAGACATTCAACCTCCCAAAGGGGTATAAAATCAAGATTTTATTTTTGTAAAATAGCAACACATTACAATATGAATATAAAGTACTTAGTTATGATAGATTTGTTTTTTATAAGAAAATATTATAAATCTGAAGTAAATTCACCCTTATTGCAAAACTCTGTGTCTTCTTCCATACAGTAATGCAAAAATGTAGCCCATACCAAAATTCTTTTTTGCCACTTCGCTGGTTACTGTGCTACATTATGTTGCTAAACTTATTTGTTTCCAAATTCAACCTGTTTGGATAATTGTAGCTATAAATTATAATACCTTTAAAATAATTTAACAAATATAGTGTAGCAAATTCTTAAACATGTAATTACTGAATTGTGTGATGTTAAGTTATCAAAATTTTACAATTTGACCCATCATTATCAAATTTTATTGTATATTGTTTATTGTATAAAAATATTATTATTTTTTTATAAGATAACGTTTTTTGTATACATATATGTTTGTCTTAAAACAAGTAGGTTAGGTTCAATTAAAAAAAAAACGTGAATCCTATTTATGATTTAATTTTTAAATAATTTTGTTGGGGTTTAGAATTTATTTTTTGATAACATTTGTGAATAGAAAAAATATCAACTGGTGGTAGCCTGGGCGACAAACCCTTAATATAACTCTTGAATTTTGTAGTCCATTACGTTTGGTGAAACTTAATTAATCACTTTTACATTAGTCTATGACTACCCAAACAGTATAGCAGATAAATATTAACTTAGGGCTAATACTTGACCAAATGTGGGTCCATTCTGATATTTTCAAAATTTTCACGTTTCTCAAAAATAAATTCTAATAAAAATTCAAGAGATTTTGAGGGAATAATAAACAACCATGGTTAAAATTTGAAAAAGTTGAAACATAACCTCAATCTATAAGTAAAAAATACTTAACTAAGTGAATATGTAATGGCTTATTTGCTAACCTGTTTCAAAACATTTGTTCTTTTTATGAAGCTAACCCTCTTAGTTGCAGAGAAACATAAATCCTAAAGTTGATTATTGCAATCATCTGAATTTCACTGATTAAATCAAATGTAGTTATTAAAAGCTTTGAGTGAAAACTATTAACTTACTATGCAGACGCATTTCGAAATCGCCATTTCAGTGATGAAGTCTATCTAACCTGATAATGACGACATTTGCTCAAGGTTAGGCATGTTATTTGTGGGTATGGGATAGATGGCTTAAGTCCTATGAATTGGAAAAGGGCGTTTGATTCAAAGTATGTGAGGTCTTTAAAAGATGTTTTTTGCGCTATGTGATGTTTGTAAATTTCAAATCCTTCTGTAATAGTGTTTTCATAATTGGTTAGGATGTGGAGAATGTTTAAATTAGTCTGGATGTTTGTGTGGGGGTAGGGGTGGGTGTGGGTGTTTGGTTGTGGGTGTGTGTTTGGTGCTTTGTTATTTGGTTGTGTAGCTGGATTTCGGGTTGTTTTTATGTCATTGATGTGTTCTTAGTATATTGTATTACATGATCTACCCGTTAGACCAAAAGCTGGGGTAGTCATTATATGTTATTTTTTATACATCATATAGATTGTATTTGTCGGTTGTTGAAAGGGTTGTATGCCTTTTTTAATAGTGTTTGTTTTTTTCGTATTTGGTAACTGAGTAATCTGAAGATATAGACAATTTTAAGCTTGTGTTTTTTCTGTTAATGAAGATGTATTTATTGATTGTTTTGTGGCTTGAAAGTGTTGTTTATGTTTAATTTCTGGAGTAAAGAAGGTGTATTCATAGCAGTTTTTTTGGCGATGTATTTTAATACTGTTTAAAAACTGTCAAATTAAACATAACCTCACTATACAAACATTATGCTATAAGAAATAATTATGTACTTATAAATGTGTCCTGTTACATTACAATACTGTTTATCTATATTAAAACACACACACACAAGGTATCTAGTTAAAATAGATTTGGTTTTTAAAAATTGAAGCATAAACTTTCTGAATATAAACTGTAGAATTTCTAAATGTAAACAAGTGGCCTAGTGCAAAATGAACCTAAATAAATATTTGTTACTTTATAAACTTAATCCTATAATTGTTTATATGTGTAACATCGCCATGTTTCATTAAGTTACTATAATACCTGTTTTAAAATAATTGTATAAAGTACCTGATTAGAATTGGTTTGTTTTTTAAAGAGAAATAAAGCTTAGGCTTTTTCAACATAAAACGAATAACAGGATTCATTGCCTCACATACATTAATAGTGTATGAAGTAAGTACATAGAATCTTTCTTGTTGAAATATTTTCAGATGTAATAAAAATTTAGAATTTTCCAAATTTTTGTCTTGAGGAAACCGTCTTTCAAAACCATTTAATTATTTCAGTATTACCATTAGTCAAATTATTACTAATGCATATTAATAACTACATATATTGTAACTGGATATCCTATATTTATATTTTATTATACTTGTATAGTAAAATGCTGTTTCATTTAAAAACTTTGAGATTGTATTGGGATTTGTCAGTTTCATCCATTGGGGAGGTACAATGTTTCTTTAATTTTTTTACTACCAAATCTTATAACAACACTTTGTGTAGGTATGTTGTAAAAGTGTGTATACATTATTTATTTGTAGTGCAAAATTTAATTGCAACGTAAAATAGTGTTCTGTTTAATAAAGAAACATTTACTCTATATTTTTTTTGTATTGGTAAATTTAGGTTATATGTTATAATTTGTGCTTAAATTTTAACATTTATCTGTGTTTTCTGACACCTAAATCAAATGCATTTGATTTAGTATTATCAAGATATATTTCAATTTGCTAAAATGTAATGTTTTATCCCGCCCCCCATAATTTATTTAGTAGCATGAAGTCATTTAAAAGGTGGTCTTAAATCTTTGTGACCAGTATTTTGGAATAGTTTATTAAAATAATTATTTTACTAAAAGGTGTTCTGTTTCAATAGTAACACATACAACTCTGATTAATAATCACAACATGCAATTTTCTTATTTAGTCCCTTTGGAATTTCTTAAAATAGAAATGGGGTTGTATGAAACTTTTTATATCTTCATAAGGAGCAAGGCTCCTGATTGTGAAGGAACATTTGGAATATGGTTTTTTTCACTTTTCATAATTTTTGTTCTTCTATTGTTTAGGTGATCGCTTTGTCTTGATAATCCCTTGCTTTTATTAAAATTTTATTTACAAACTGATATAGCACTTGCTGCTCTAATGTTGCTGGTGTAGATTATAAATAGGCCTACTCTTCTCTTATACCATTCCTTGGTCTCTTTGTAGTTATCAATAGACCAATCAGTCCATTACTAATTAGGTGTGTAGGATCAATGTGTATAACTCGTGTGAATAAATTATTGCGGTTTCTCTCAAAGGCTTTAAAATGTTTTTTCAAACACGTTTAAAAATAATGTGCTTTTCTGTTGTCCCAAGCGCCTATTTAACACTCACTAAAAAAAAAAAAAAAAAATATGTACAAGGTCTCAAGTAAAATTGTATAGCATCTTGTAAAATAGTTATGATTCTAGAATGACTTCTACAGCAACTTCTGTCATGTTTGATTTTAATACATTTTAATTGAAGCAATATAGTTTGTAATGTTAATAGTTTAAGAACCCTATTTAGATTTGATAAATGAGTGTTTTATTCAACTAAATTTGGAATCTCATATAACTTTTAACCATTTATATATTCAGGTTATAAATGCCTGAAATCGTCAAATTAAGAGAGAATGTCCTTCAAAGTGAATAGCTTATGAAACATAAACCCCCCTCAGTAGTTTGTGTTGGTGATGTGGAAAATAGTGGAAAAAGGGCTAATATGTATTTGCTACTTTTAAAATAATCTGGCAACCTTGTATGTAGTTAGAATCACTTTTACAATTCACTACCAACTACTTTAAAATATAACTACCAGTCATTATATTTTATTAGTATGGTTCTATAATAATTTAATTTTGTCCATAAAATTGATAAAAAAAATATTTATTACAAATATTTACTAACAGCTGATAAGTTTATTCTGTTATAAATTGACAACAGATAAAAAGGATAATTTTATTTATTTTATTTTCTGTAATTTTATATTTCAGTGTTTACAATTTATACCTCTTTCACAGAAACAGCTTAAGTCTTTTTTGTTAAATTTTAAACTTTTAACAACATTATGTTGATATTTCTTATACAAGATTTCAGGTTTTTAAGTGCTTTTGCAATGATTAGATCTAGCAATTGGCTTCTTTTTTTTTATAAAAAGGGAAAAAAACAATTATGTTTAAAAAGTATTGTATAAATCTACAAGATTACATTAGTATCCTCTACTTTGCATATCCTTTGATAGAAATTATTTACTCTATCTTTTAAAACAATTATGTAATGATTTTTATTAAGTATAATGATGTTTTTCAAAGCCATTATTAAAATATCAAAAAAATGCTTTAAAGGTTACATCTGTGCTCTACAAAATCTGCTGTAGGAGTATTGTATAATATTAAAAAAAATGGAAATTTACAATTGTTATTGGTGAACACCATTATTGTTGTTTGTTTAATAATAACAAATTTATTGTATATTGAAATCATAAATTGTTGATGGTTTATTTAATATAAATATTTGTAAAAAGTGGTGAATCCAAAATATAGAAATAATATCATTATTGCAAAAAGTATATTTCAATTTATTTGACTTCTAAAGATTTTACTTTTAAGTTTCCAGAGTTGTTCTGATTAAAGGTTTGCTATTATAAAATTTAGACTGACAGAAGAAGGTTTCATAGCTTTTTATTATTATAAAGTTATTTTTGAGCAAGCATGAAATTATTAGCATCAGATGTGTCAACATTTATGGTCAGAGTATTATAGTGCTTGCTTTTTTTATTAATTTGTATTTGATGATAATGAATAAGAGATCAGAGCAGGAATGATATTCGGGATTTGGAATAATAGTTTGATGGATCTCTCAAATGATTCCATCATATCCAAGTTATGATGATGATGATTGTCCATTTTACAAATATTTGAAATAAAAAAAGCAATAAAACAAAATGCTTTGATCAAATTAAAAGATTTGATAAACATCTTTATTAACCGGTAACAAGCACAACATGAAATTAGTATGTTAATGCTTTATGTATGAAACTGCTGTGATACTTATAAAAGTCCTCTACAGGATAATGAGCTTACTTTATTTCATATTTTAATTTGAACTCATACAAAATTTATATTCTCTGTTGAAAGGAGAAAATGACATTGAAAACCGCGATCTCGTATTTTCATTTTCTACATTCATATACAGTATTTTTATCCTCTTGAATTTTGTAGTCCATTATGTTCGGTGAAACTTAATTAATAATGTTACATTAGTTTATGACTAACCGAACTTGAATTTTTTTTGTGAATTTGTAAAAACTTACTGAGACATAACATTTTCAATTGCTCGTGGCGATCTTCATCAGTGTCTAAATGTTCCGTGTGGAGTTGTTGTTGGGTTAAGAGGTGACGGTTTTAAAACACTGATAAGGGTCGCCATGAGCGATTGAAAACGCTATATCTCAGAAAGTTTTTAAAAATTTACAAACAAAATTTAAGTTGGGTTAGTCATAAACTAATGTAAAGTTATTAATTAAGTATTTTTATATAAATTCCAGTAAACCAATTGAGATCTGATCTCAACAATGATTTCTGTTTTTGTTTTGTGATAAATAAGGTTGAAAATATTTGCTGTTATAGATAACAGTTAACAAAGAATAGTTTTAAACAATTTTATTTCATATTTATTTATTATTCGTAGTACATTCTATTTGTAGCCAAGGAAAAAATAATTATTAGTGTTGCAAACCAGAAATAGTGGTTGAGGAAACAAAGATTTAGGAGAATGGAAGCCATTCATTCCTTCAGCAATTGCTTAGTTTACATAGGAAACTTAGTTATTTTTGCCCAACAAAACCTATCCTAATCAGGTGCTTATTTTAAATAAAGAAAACTTTGTGTTTGTAGACCAAGGTTATATTTACGAAACAATTAGTAATTTTCGTTTGAACTACTACTTCTGGTTTAAAACATTTATATTAACGTTTTTCTTGTTGAGAACATATTTTTAATACATTTATTGAGTCAGCAGCTGATCAGCTATCTGCCATACCAACTATAGATAGCAGATAGGCTATCTTCATTACTGATCTACATATACACTCAGTAAACAAAAAGCTTCTGGTCATGTTTTGATGTATAGGGGTAGGATTAAGGTAAGCACATTGAACTCTGGTGTTTGAAGGAAGATAATAAACCACTGATATATATGTATATATATATATATATATATATATATATATATATATATATATATATATATATATATATATATATATATAGGCATGAAACCACACCTAATACATAGTAATACCTGGCATTATTGTAGGAAATAGATTTGTAAAAAACTCCTCTAGTTAAAAAAATTTAGTAATTTTTCAGCTTTTTAAGACAAGCTTTGTACTTTATGAACAGGATAGAAATCTCTGTCCTTGTATTTTCTTTCGTCTTTACTTTGCCACTACTAGTCATCTTTAATCTGGAGTGTCCACTCATGTCTTACTACATGTCACTATGCTTCAAAAACTCTACTTTTGACCGATTATCTTCACAAATACCTCAACGATTTGTAATCTAAGATCTCTTTGGTCAACAATCTCTGAATTCAATCCTAAAACCAAGACTTTCCTGAAGCTATATTGCTCTCTGATGTGGTCATTAATGCTCATATGATTGAAATACACCTCTTAAGCGATTTAATCATCTGTGAAGCTAAAGAATTATCTTTATTAAGATATTAAATTTACTTTTAAACTTTTTGTTCCAATCAAAAATACTTTGGTTTAAGAAAATCTTGTTTTAAATTTTGTATGGTTTAAAGTCTTCATTTGTAAAAATATAAAACATTGCTTAGTTATTACTGTACTAAAGTGGGAACTGTGTTTTTCTTCTAAACATTAGGATAATAATAATTCAAGTTAATGTACACAAATTATTAAACTGATTTATTTGTAAAAATATGGTAGTATGAATAAAGATTACTACTTGTTGGTGAATGATGTTTTCTTGTTTAGGATATATCTTTATATTGGGAGATGTCTTCAGTTTTAGCAGCTGTTTTGCTTAATTAGGACTTTTCTAACAAATGTTTAGTTTTTCTACATTTCCTACACTTCTAGTTTTTCCCATTTATGAAAATTTTATACAATAATATGATAATGAGAACTGGTTACAAGGGTAATTTATGCAATCATAAATCTAGTGCATCTCTGCATTATAAAGTTGTTTTAACTATGCAAATTAAATCTGCTAATTGAATGTTATTCGTTCCAGTGTGTTTTTAAAGTTTAAAAGTGGTATTAGGACAAGAAAGATCTATTACTAAAATTTTTAAAATAGGTCGTCATTTGTAGTGGTATAATTTTTTTATCATATTATTATTTGTTGCTTTGTCAAGTATTTAAGACATATTTGTATTTTTTATCAAAGACTTCTCCCTTAGGTATATTTTTAAATATGTTATTACATGATATTTGAGGGAAAAAAATTAACTGAAGATTTTGTTAATGGTTAAGGGAAACAAATATCGTAGTAAAATATTATGAGTTTTAGTTGAAATACTAAAGCTCAGAAATATTTCTTTTCAAATCATCTTTAGAGGAAACTACTACAAGACTAACTCTTTAGGAATAAAGAAAAAAGTTGTATACTACTAGTCTTGTAGTGTTTAGGACTTGAGAGTTATTCTTTTAGTAATTTCCTCTAAAGATGATTGTTTTGTAATAGTAATGTACATCAGGACATAGACACACATAACAAGTATTTTTGGTTTAAGAGGTTTTATTTATTTACAATAAAAAAATTCACAGTTCCTCCAAGTTATTCAAGACATGAAACGTTTGTTGAATAAAGACAGTTTATTACCCATCACCTATTTTTGTTTCTTTCAGTAGAGGTACAATTGCATTATATTTGTAAAAAACTCTTTAGTTTGTTTTTTATTGTTATGGTCAATGATAGAGACACGTATTTCCCACACTAGAATAGATTCTTGGTGTTTCAAGAATATATACTGCTTTTACCCTTGTTTCTGGACAAATAATCAATTATCTCTGAGGTCTGTGGCTCTAGTGCAGTCCTAGATTTAGTGGTGACTGTGTACTAGCCGTTTATGTTCAACTTTGGGGTTTTAATTCCATAAAGTTATTAACATTTTTTCATATTTATTTTTAATATCCAATTTACGTCAAAAACATCCTCTCATGTGAATGCGCTAGCAGACAATGAATTAATAAAATGTTGTATATGATTTATTACTTTGAAAGAATAATAATTTCTTTTGTTTTAAACTAAATTATGAAAATATATAGAAGGTATAACGTTTTACAAAAATAGTTTATGAACACAATTATAGACATTTTCTAATAATAATTTCAACATTTAGTAGATCAAGCTGAAGATTGAAAGAAATAATAGTTGTAAAACATTATGATCCGCTACATGATATTTTCAGTTTAAATTTTAATCTATAACGTTTTTATAAAATTTATGCTGAGTGAAATCATTGTGTATATAAGTAATACAAAAAGTTTTTATGTATTTGAAAGATATTTTCAAACACATATTGAGTACTTGAAATCGTATGTAAGTGGGGCTCTGCCAGTCTGAAAACCCGAGTAATTCTAAATGTATTCTGAAAACGTGTAAAAATAATACAGTAGATAACTTGAAGACTCAAATAAATAAATTTAATACTCAACATATTTAACAGTGAAAATGATAAACAGTGTCTTATTTCAGTCATTACTACACAAAACTTATAAAATATAAAAATGTGTAGAAGTACATTATAGATGTGTCTAAGTATAAAATTTATATAAGGCAATATTTGAATATTTTCTTTGTTTCAATTCTGCAAAGGTTTATCTTGATTCGATTGTTTTGTGATTAATTGTCATTTTTTTGACACAGAATTCAACTGCTAAATTTTTAAAAATTTTTTTCAAATAGCATAAATTAAAACCACTTCTTATTCCAATCAGAACTAAGCATGATACAGTCCTGGAAGTCCTCCACTATATTATATTAATATAATGCTTTAATGTGATAGGAAATTTACTAATATACAAAACTCAGTTGAAAATATTAAAGTAAGAGATGAAAAATATATAATTAGTCTAATATGTTTTGAAATTAAAATTAACATAAGAATAAAGTAATCCAAAATAAGAGTGATTGATATTAAGTAATAGAACTATTAGATAATTCAACTAAACGGGTTTCAGAAGGGGTGTGTTACAGTAATTAGATAAGACAACTACCAGGTAAGGACAAGCAGTTGTAGAAAGTTCTGAATGATAACGGTTCTCAGAAAAGCGTTAACAAGATTGAAGATGATTATGGTAGGACTGGCCAAAAACTATTATACTCAACATATTACATATTACACTTTGAAAATATTTGCGACCAGACATTCCCAGTTGTTAAATTGTTAACTTCCACGTGGAGCAAACGTTTTCGTCTTACAACTTCTTCAGCCTCACATTTCTGCTGCTAGGATTGCTGCAGTTGTGCTTTTCAGTTCCAATTTTTGAGGCTGAAGAAGTCGTAAGATAAAAACATTACTTCCAAGTATAAGTTTACAATTTAACAAATTACATTAATGGAATGTCTGGTTGCAATTAATTTCAAAGTGCAATAAATGTTTAACAACCAGCTCCTTATATCATAAACAAGAGCAAAATTTCAAAATATTATTACAATAATCAAGTACAATCGTACAGATTTCTTAGAACACATGTCTAACCAAACAGACTTTAGTTCTAATTAGCTTGCACTGGCTGATTATACTGTGTATGTATTTATGTATATTAAAAGTATCGGTTCTATTGGAAGTATCGGTTCTATAATTTCAATATATCTCCTTCAAAAATTATATACTGATAATAAAGTGTGTGTATGTATATAAACATACTCGTATAAACAAAACAGTTATAAAAAAAAATAGGCCAAGATGTAAACATTTGTTATAGCCATAAACTTTTGACATTTTTTTTTTATTCGTCTACATCATTTTAAAGAATGGTATGTATGAAGCTAGGTCATCAGTGTACCTAAAAGAGGAGTAAAGCTTTAATATTATCATATATTTTTTAGTTTTCCCAAGAAGGATATGCAAAGTTAATGTATTGGAGATAAAACATTTGATTAGAATAGTAATCTTTCAAAGAGTAAACAGAAATAATTACAGGTGAATAGAATAAAGGGTAATTTGATATACAAGTGAATCTAATATAGTTGATTTACTTCAGCCAATGCCCTTAATTGTTCTGTGGCTGCAGTTGTATTTTCATATTTCAGAAGTTGGACACACACAACGAAGCACCAAACCAGCTGCTGCAACTCGACTGCCAGACTGATTATATTACAATTGTAGGCGGTAAAATTTTGATAATATTCATTGCAGCTTTCCTGTTGGATGGATGACATGGTATTGCAGGGTTTTTCCGTTGGCCTGTACTCGTTTACTCTGCGTATTTTCTCACCCATTTATCCCAAAACGTATTATAAATATTAATACTCATTCATTAATATTATTTATTATAATTTCACACACCTTTTTTTCTACGTGTTTCTGCTGGCTGATTTTGCTTGACTTACAGCTCTATTTTCTATCTTTCTCTTAACTTCATTTCACTAGTTAATTTTAGTGTAGTACATTTTGGGGAGTGCGCAACTGATAACATCAATTTCTTGGTTTTATGGTCTATTATTTTTCAAGATGTCTTTTAAAGGTATTGTTTCTTCTAAAATTCCACAGAAAACCAAATTATTAAAGTTTCCAAGCAATATTTTCTGAAATGCATTTAAATTATAGTAGAAAAAAGAAAATAATTAAAATTTGTAGAACTCATGCTTTTCTGTTTTAAAAATGATAAAACTATTGCGGCAATTGCAATAAAATGTGGTTGTTTAGGAGAACAAGATGTTTAAAGGATTTACTTGTAAATAAATACTGCATGAAACAATTCATGCAAAATGTTGCACTGATTGAAAAAGTTAAACATTCAAATTTTGTACCATAACTAAGAGAATGCAAATACTGCTCACTAATAAAAAGATTTGCTGGTTTTTAAAGCTACTTTTTCAATCACGTATAACATTTTGTACCTATATGGATAGTCTTATTTCCTTTGTTTTCTTCCTGCTAATATTTTGATGGTTTGTTTTTGTTTATATAATGACAAGTGTTTTTACAACATCCACAAGCTATCCTGTATTGTCCTTCTCTTATCCTCAGCCATAGTAGTTTGGATGGCTCGAAACAGAAGTTAATTTTTAGATTCAAAAATACAGATGGTGTTCCTCTAAGCAATTTTTCTAAGTTAATAATGTTTACTTTAAATCTTATTTATAAGAAAAGGTTATAAATAAAACAGACGTTTATTATATAAAGTTTCTCTTTATATAAATATATTTTTTTAAATTTTAACAGCTGATAACAAAATTAAATAAAATTTTATGAATGCACTGTTTTAAAGTAAATGAAATAAGTTTCATGAATTTTTTTTTCTAAACCGGCAGAAATATATATGAGAACTAAATAAGGGATCCGAATGTATAAAATTTAGTACATGTTATTTACTGACTTACTATACTTGTTCAAAATTCTTAATTATTAAATGATTTTTTTTTATAAATTGGTAAAAATTTGTATAGTAGAACCTTCTTGTGAATTTTATTCTATAAACTGATATAAACGAACATTAAACATGTTTTATATGAAAATAGAATAAACTACAGGATTATTATAATTGTATCTATAAGTGCACTTTTATTTTTAAAGATAATTTTCTAAAGCCTTACTGACAAAAATTTTGAACATATTTTTGTGCTAGTATGTTGAAAGTATGAGGAGACATTGTGTAAAAAGGGGTATTCAATACTTTGTGGAGTGATCAAAAGTTTTCTGTAAGTTTAGAAACCTTTTGGAGGTACGCCAATATAGAGCTCAGTATGAGAGGCTGACGAAATATTGTCATTATATTTTCAGTCTGTGTAGAGCATTCTTCATACACTATAGTGATAAGGTAATTAATTACCTTTGAAAAAAGAAATAGACTGGAAAGAAGGAAGAGGAATACTTATTCTTCTGCAAAGTATCCAGTAAATATAGTTGCGTACGTACCAAGCTACATAGAAAGGAAAACTTGTTTAAACGTTTTCTTTTTATAGACTTTATTTAACCCTCATGCACGCGCGCCTTTTTATCTAACGTAAGTAGGCGCGTTGTTGTATTTTATACAACATCTCGGTTTTCTACATTTTCCTTAACTTTCAATCGAGTTATTAAAAGTTTGGTCTTACCAATGAAAAAATTACTTGTGAGTTGACCCCAGCAATGTTTATCAGAGCAAAAAATAATGCAACTGGCCATCTTCTTGTCCTCCGGGCAAAGCTATATCTAGCACAAAGCTGGTCATTACTATCAACTCCACCTTTCGTTCCTTATACTGCAATATAATTTCTGGCTTATTTGTTTGTTCATCAACATCATCTGAGTCGTGCATAGTCGAAATCAATATTACAACTTTATTTTTTTTTGTCGTATATGAGACCATGGTTCGATCATTCTGGAACCCAAACAAGGAAGTACCTGGCTGATTGGTTTTATTAGGCAGAAATTCTGGTGGAATTTCCCGTTTGTTCTTACGTATAGTGCCAATCACCTTCCAATTCACTTTCTGAGTTATGATAACTTTTTTCAGCTTCACCATCGCTCAGATCATCGTCACTTTCAATAAAATTTGCATTATCAATTTCTTCATCAGAAAGATCCTGTAAAATTTTTGGAATGTCTTCCAAATTCACTCCTAAAAACATGAAAATTTAAAAAAATGTTGAACAAAACAAATAATTACATAATTCTTTAAAAAAATGTATATAAAAAACTTATGTTCCATCGTGGAGAAAAAAAACTGCACCGAAAAATAAAAACGTCAGAAGGCGCCTTGTTGTATTTTGTACAACAGTGATGACTGACCAGAACTAATCGCACACTGAGGCTATGTTGATAGAATAAAGACATTGATGACAACTGATAAGAGTAGTGGGGGGACCAATAGAAGAATAGAACGGTGATTTGAACAAGTAACTACCAACAGGTTTCAACAAGAATCAAAATATTAAAACTGTTGTACTTTTTACAACAGCGCGCGTCCTTGAGGGTTAACTATGGATGAGGGTATATTTGGGAAGGCCTATTTACACATGATGAAGGAATGTTTGGGTAGGGCTAAAATGATGATACGATGGTAAAAGTATTTTAATGTCTACAACTTGTATAGGTCTCTTTTGACCCTTTAAAAACTCAAGTCTGATGAATACAACAAGGGCAGGGAAAAAAAGCCCTAGTACAATTGGAAAAGTACTTGGAAAAATACCGCTTTGCTCTCGAAAACAATGTAAAAAGAAAGAAGTTTAATTCATTGTGTACTAACTTCAGAACCGAGTTAATGAAACTGCAAGCCAGTAGAAAATTCAGAATAGAATCAGACAGTTTGTATGGGTCAACCAAGCGGCGTTATGATACCGTACACAATGTAACTACGAATCTTGGAACCTCTAAGTCACCCCTGGATAAAATAGGATAGGTAGCAATGGTTGATTATAATATGAGGTATAGTTCTTCCATCACAGTATTTGAATTGTTGTGGTACATTTTTGTGTAATGGGAGGAGCCCACAGCTATTCGATATTTTGTTGAAAAAGTTGACAATATTTTTTTCACAAACTTTTCGTATTCCATGTAAAAGCAATTGGTAAAATGTTTTAATTTTGCACTTATATATGTTATGATTCTCCTAGTGTCAGTAATCAAATCGAGAATTATGAAAATTTTGGTCTGAATAACCGAATACTGTTCAAAATCTAAAAATGGCTTACAGAAATATAAATATAGTAACACTAACTTGAGAAAATTAACAGTTTTAAATGAATAGCTTGTTTTATTGTTAAAAACAGTCCATTTCTTATTCAATTTTTATTATTTGCTATTATTCTATTATATACGGTACATAGAGCTTTAGGGTCTAAATTGAAAAAGTCTGTAGAAATGGCTGTACGTATTGAATCACAATACGTATTGAATCTACTTGTATCCTTCATTTAATATATGTATGTATATAATATATACGTGTGTATATATATATATATATATATATATATATATATATATATATATATATATATATATATATATATATATATATATATACAGTATTTGAGGATAATTAATCTAAAGGTATTTATATGAGTTCAAAATTTATACCGTGATGACAGCAAAACTTAGTAGACATAATGATTTGACAGATCTGAAGATAAAGGCACAGTATATAAACCGTTACTGCAAACAGAAATAATTCAATAAAACCATATCTAAACAAGTTTCTTGAAAACGACAATAGCAGTTCTGTTTTGTAGAAAATTTAGAAGTATAAAAAAAACAAAGTTTTGTCGAACAATAATATATTGTTGAAGTAAAGTGAGAAAAACGTACAAAAATATATTCTAGTTTAACTTAAAATCGTACCAAAGGTGTTTAAGGTTGTAGAAACTCTTTGGCATTTCTTGATACTTTTATTAATATAAAAGGACGCAGTATGTATTATTTTTGTATTAAATTTATCTACTTTTTAAATTAATAACTAATTTCAGTATTTGGGTTAAATTGGTCAGTTCTTTACACAAATAATGTCCATATGCAGAGTTGGTCAGTTTACTACATTTTGTAAAATAATTTTAAAAATAAATAAAAATTTCACCTTTCAAGATTATCTTAACTATGAAAAAATATTATTGAGTGTTTAGTCACAAATATTTTGAGTTTATTACAATATTCTGAAAAATTAATGGAGAAAATTAAAATTCACTGTATATTTCTTAACTTGTGGTAACAATATTGCCAAAGAATTAAAACAGTACAGTGCAATACCCATATAGTATCTGTCTCAATTCTTTTACACGTACAACGTTTTAAATAGAGGAACATGATTTGTAAAAGAAAAGAAAGAAAACAAACATTCTAAAACCTTAATAATTTTTCTTTATAGCGTGGAGCATGTTAGTTTGAGAAGTTATTATTTTTATTTGTGTAGTATTTGTGTGTAAAATGATTGAGCCAAATTGTTTGATCAGCTTGTACTGTATTATAGGCTATACACTTTGGTTGAATCAGATAAACAGTTTTATTTGAAATGATTGTTTTTGTTTGTCGTTTTTGTTTTATTATTTTTTTTTTTTTTTGCTGCAATATGTTTGGCTTAGACATTTCCTAGTAAGAGCAAATTAAATTTAAGAATCAATTTTTACTTCAGGAAATTGACTCTCTTTGATTATAATGTTTATATTTACTTGATGGTTGTAAAAAAATAATTTGATAAAAATTGACTATTATAAATTTATTTTGCTCTCTAGTATATGCAGCCTTTTTAAGTAGCATGATAGCCATAATAACTATAATGTAATTGCATGGTATTATAATCAATAATGGGAAGAAACCCAGCTACCCGCTTTTAACACCCTGGTACCTGGTACGAAGTGATGCAATCGTTGCTGAGCTGCCAGAGTGTTGAATTATTTATTACTTTTCTTCTATGCAGAATGATGCAGATATTAATTAATAAATATTTAATAAAGTTTCTATAATAAATCTGTATCCCCATGAAATAAATAGATTTTTTAAAATTTATTAGTGTGCACTCAAAGGATTACGTTGTTTTTCTCCACTGAAAGCTAGTCATCATTGATAGAATGTTAGGTCTCAGATTTCAACATTAATTCAAGTATTTGCCACATATTATCATTAAATCTAACATTATGAACTTGAATGGTTAGAAAGTTAGCAAAATCACTGATTTATTGCTTGTGAGGAAATTAAAAATGGACAGGATTGTAATGCAATTCAGGAAATGCCTCTTTGATTTAGAACAATTGTTTAGAAATTTCTTAGTCCTCTTATGACCTTTACTTTTCACCAAAGTTTCACACATTTATTACTATTGATTTAAGTTAAATTAATTGTGTCTGCAATTTTGCTCTTCATTCTTGGACTGATTCACTTTTTTTTCCATCATTACATTCACTTTTTGTACTCAATATTGTAATTTGCAGTGTTACTCAACATGCCAGTACTTTATTGCTTGCAGCGCTATTCTACCAGTTTTATCACGCAATATAAAAAGCAGTTTTCTACAAAATATATTTCCTGAAATATGTAGGAATTATCAGAGTTATTAGGCATATTCTGTTTGCTACTAGTAAGGTTTTCATTTATCTTCATAACTATTTACAAACAAGTTTGTCCAAATATTAAATTTAAAACTCAATTTTTGAAAATGTTATAGAAACACAAAACCTGTGTTTATGAAGAAAGCAGTGTAACAACTACTACTACCTTTGTTCAAAATAAAAAAAAAACTCTTGAAAAAGAATATATTAAACGATTTAACTACATAGTTTCACAGTCAGTTTCAAAGATTAGTATAAGAGTCGTAGATCAAGTGGAAAGATTATAAAATTAAAACTTGTTTTCGATACAAGCTCAAACCATTTTATTATTTATATGTAAAAGAAAAATTGGTTACATAAAGAAAAATCACTGTTGAAAGTACACATAGTGGTTTCATCTTTTGTAAATTTAATAAAATTAGCAACTTAAAAAAGGTAACCTGTTTGCTTTTAGTGTGGATGACTCTTGAGCACTAATTTAATCCCCCACATAGGAAAGAAAACTTATCAGTTGTGCTAACGTTTTTCCTTTTAAATGATTAGCAACTAAACGAAAATCATATTCCTTAAAAAAGCACCAGATGATTTAGAATTGTGTTTTGCATAACAATTTCATACAAATTCATCGTATAAGTTTATTGTAATTTTAAAGTCATCCTACTCGTATTAAAAGAATATATTCATTTTGAAGTTATAAAAATTGAACTTAATGCTTTCTGTATATCAACTAGTAAAAATAAACCTATGTTTATTACTTGATGTGAACATTAATTTATGATCCAAGCAAGAATTTAATTGTATACCATTGTAAACCTTTCAGTTGCATACCTATTTCCTTGATAAATACATCATAATAGTAATTTGGCTTATACTTGAAGGCGTCAAAGCATATTCTTGTATTTGATCCAAAATATTGAGTATATGTTCTAGATTAACTTCCCTATTGAAAAAAATGTTAAACCAACATGCTGATAACTTTTTTTAAAAAATCATATTTCTAGAAGTTTCATTTAATTTTCAAAATGTATGTTTTTGGTTTAGCTGGATTTCTTCACCATTATAGAATAGTTTTTATTTTAAATGCATGCTAGATATATTGCATGTTTCATTCAATAAGAGTTATTAAAAATCTCGATTTAACAAAAGTTAACTCTTTTGTATCTGCAGACCTAAAATTAATTATATATACAATTAACAAATAGACAAATCATAAATGCGTTTTCACTATATTTCCCAACAATCATTTTAAACATACTTCTTAAACTTTTGGTTGTGTCTTTGTATAAAAAACTCTTATTCAAAGAATAATAACTAGTTACGGATCATTGCGTTTAATAACATTGAAATATTTGAATAAGGTTTTTATTTCTCACATTGTTCTTCAAAAGTCACTTTGATGTTCTGGAAATTTAGTTGATAACAATTTTGAGATTGTTTTACTTTTTGCTTACATTTGCCAATGTACATTATTTTCATGGTAATCATTATGCTTGTGATAGAATTTGGGGAAATAATGTTTTTTTCTGACTTTATCATTGTATGTGTTTAAGTAATGGTAGTAAAGAAATTTTTAAAATATAATATAGAGAAATCACTAACAATCAGTAGGTTTGACTCAGCTCCAAAGTAGGTAAATTTTGTTGCTTGATTGTGATTCTATTGTTTTCATTGATTATATTATATATGATTATTGATAAATAATTGTATAATAACTACATGAAAATGCTTAAACAACAACAATGGATACCTGATATCCGTTGACGGCAAGTGGCCTTATTGTCATTGTTTCTTTAAAGATATGACAATTTTGAAATACATTAGCACTATAAGTTGCTCAAGATTTTTCATTAAGATATAAAACAATTAGTAATGAAAATTATGTTGGTTCACAGAAAGTGAGTTATTCTGAATTTACCATAAACATTGTTAACAGTTTTGGAGAAATTGTCAAGACCTTGTAATATATTTTTTTAAAGGTTATTGAATCCATAAAAAGGTGTTTATATTTATCATTGAACGGGGACTTCAAAAACAAACATAATAAAACCTGCATAGGAAAATGTTTTTTTATTAGGACTGATATTATTACAGTAAAACCTCTCGTGACAGACACCTCCATTTTATAAACATTTTTATAAATTTATTTTCTTTGTACGCACAATTTTATCTTGAGAATATGAAGAATGCACTACTGTATTTGTAAACAGAAACATAAGGGTAAACTCTGTTGATAGGCATGCATCATCATTCGTTTTTAATGTAGAGTTTGTTGTTGTTTACCCATTCCAATAACTGTTAGGCGCCAGAATTCTGAGGACTGTAGCCTGCAGTGTTGTAGAGTTTATTGTTGTTTACGGACTCCAATAACTACCAGGTGAGAATATTTCAAGACCATGGCCTACAGCAATGGTTCCCAGCCTTATCATTTCACGTATCCCTATAGGTTTTTTTGACGGGGATGGGAGAAATTACTATTGATACTTATTACTAGTAGTTTTATCATATTTACTAATAACCATCCATAATTTTTTAAAATACGAATTGATTTTAATTTTTACTCTTATTAGTAGGTACAAATTATACACCACAAAAATAAAAACCGCTAAGTTTATTTATAAGTCAGAAATCAATACTTAATTTAACTTTAATACATGTTATTGAAACAAAATCTGAATGTAAAAGAACCTTTTCTATTTTAAGTGAACAAATATATTATATGGACCTTTGTGAATATTAAAAATTTCTTCCTAATGGGATCCTTGAAGTTGGATATTCGAGCTCAGCTTTTTAAAATCTGGATCAAATTATGAAAGGTAGAGCCTTAAATATCGAGCACAATCAAGTTTATATCTCTGTTTATTTCACCGAGTAGGTGAAAGGCAACAGAGACTTAATATTCTTTCCACGCAATTTCCGATCAACAACGCATCAACTATCTTGTGAGCTACTAGTGTAAGCTCGTATTTGTTTCAAACCTAAAGGGTGAAATATTGATGTCCACCATTACTGGTATTATTTTCCCGTACCCCATCCCACAGGCTTCTACCCGGGGGGGGGGGGGGTACGTGTACCACAGGTTTGTAACTGCTGACCTACAGTGCTACAAGGTTTGTTTTTTTAAGCATTCCAATAGTCAGACACCAAAGTTCCGAGAACCATAGCCTACTTTCTATGCCGTGATTTCAGACCTAGTTAATATTGTAAATTCGTAGATCAATACCATACACAATGTATCGCATGTTTTAACAATTAAATGTTTATGGTAAAATTCGTAGTCACAAGAAAGTGAACTGTTTTTGAATGAAGATTGGGTTTTTGTATTTAATTTTTATGCAAAATGAGTGGAAAACGTAAAACTCTTTTAATGAAAAAAAAGATTAAAGTTTTTGAGTGTAGAAAGAAGAAAAGTGTGGAACAACTGGGAGAGAAGTTCAAAATTGGAATAACACAAATCGGTAACATTTAAAAAAATAAAGATTTGATAGGGAAATTGTTGTTCAGCAATAAAAATGAAAACAGTAAGTTTAGAAAAACAGATTCAAGTGGCATGGACAAACTTGTTTTCGATTGGTTCTGTGTGGCTAGGACAAATATTTTGCAGTAATTGAATCTCCTATCCAAGAACAAGCTTTAAAAATTAGCCAAGAATAACATTTAGACAGCTTTAAGGTTTCAAATGGTTGGAATTCGTCACAGCGACAGAAATCTAGAATTCGTCACTGAGTAAGTTTCAAAACAATTTGAGGTGAGGGTATATTTTTTGATCCAAAAGAGGTTCGTAAATGGAATAGTTGAAAAAAAACAATAGTTGATGTTACGATGAATCAAACATTTACAATCTTGATGAGACCTGTTTATTTTTACGTGCATTGTCAAACAAAGCTACGAGTTTTTCAGGAGAAACATTTAATTCTTGAAAAATATTCAAAGAATGAGTAACTGTTATGTTATGTGTAAATATGATTAGTGATTTTGAAATACCTTTCATAATTGATAAACCTTTTCAACCAAGATATTTCAAGAATATGAATGTGAATAATTTAGGTTGGATTTGGAATAGTAACAGAAGGTCATGGATGACAGGTGAAATAATGATGACCATTTTGTGTTTAAAGGAATTAAATGACAGAATAGCCAGAAATAATTTCAATGTGATCATTTTCATGCATAATGCACCATCGTAACACCCTCAAACTTATAATAAGCAATGTAGAAATATAATTTTTACTTTAAACACTACTTCTCATTGTCAACCGTTGGATCAGGTTATAATCCACAATTTTAAATGCTGGTATAAAAAAATCACACTAAGCTATATTGTATCTAGTATGGAATATTGTGAAAATACCGGCATCCTTATTAAATATATAAGTGTGTTGGGCACTGTTTTATTGATTGTATCTTCTTTTAAAAAAAAGTTAAGAAAATCACAGTTACCAATTGCTTCCAGAAAGCAAATTTTTTTAAAAGGAAATGAAATCACAGTTACAGACGAAAATATTGGGAAAGAAATAATGGGACCATTAAATGGTATTTCTAAGAAAGAATCTGTTGAAGATTTTATAATCTTTGATGAAATTCTAAATACATAAGACAACTGTGATGATATTGCAACATTTATAACAACTGTTGAAGATGGTGAATTCAGGAGAGTGAGATGGGTATCAGTTACGAAACTCCATTGACCAAATTAATGCAGTAATGCAATTAAAAGAATCAGTGAAGTGAAAGAATTTCTTTTATCAATTAAAGACGATATAGGATTCACAGCAGGTTATCTATTTATATTTTTGCAAAAAGAAGCTTGCAGTGCTAATATAAAATATCAAAAGCAAATAAAGGACCAGTTCAAAACTTAAAATTTACATAAATATTTAAGTTTATAAATTTCCCATGTTTTTTTACTTTATTTTAAGTGTCTTTCAATTTTAATAAATGATTATAACTTCATTAAATGTTTCAATATTTATTGACCTCTGAATAGCGGACACCTCCAAACAGCTAATATTTGGCAATGCACGGGCGACATCTGCTGTTTGGAGGTTTTACTATATTTGTAATTTTAAAAACTTTTATAAGGAGAGAATGTCTTTAACATTTAAAAGTTTATATCCGTACAAAGCTCCAGTTGAAACAAATGTTACTGTATAATCATTTTCATTGTCTAATAGATGTTTCCTGAAGTATGTAAACCTGCATATAAAAGGAGAAAATTCTGGAATGGAAACGATATATTTGTTTTTCCTTCGGTGACACGGCTCATTCATGTATTTATGACGTTAATATATAATCACCTATACTGAGAATTCTCAATGAAATTTTATAATCACAGAAATATAAATTAACAATTTGAGGTTGACCCCAGAATTTGACTGTTGTTTTCTATTGCGAAAACAAGTGTAACTTCATTAACTGATGTAACTTTATTTAATATTGATGAAAATAGATGTATTAGGACAGAGTTATATTTTATCATCATTCTAAACAAATAATAATTGGATTTGGTAAAGAATAAGCTGTATATAGATAAAAAATATGAAAATGTTTTATAAAATCGGTTATACATCCTTTGAGTAGTTTTAATATTATTTTTTAAATTTCTGTCTGAATTAATTGCTTTTATTTCGATAGGGGACATAAATTTAAATGCACAACAAAAATACACTCGTTTTAGATGTTCTATTGCAAAAAAACGATTATGCTGCAGTAGAATCTAAAATGTTACTTCTAAGTATCTGTAGATCCTACTAAGGAAAACATAGCTCTTCCTATGAGCAGATCACTATCTCTCCCTTTTAGAAATTCCTCAACGTCAATGTGAAGGATATGTTGTAATTCGTGTTCAGGATGTTGTAGTATATGTCGATAACCCTTTGATATCTGTATTCATCATGTAAAAAGTTGTAAATTAAGTATTTAAAACCTCATTTTTAGCTCACCTATACATAAATACATTAATTTGTACTGCCCGGTAGAATAGGAAAATGTATACTTGTATACTGTATGTATACTGAAAATGTATATGAAAATGTATACTGTCAGTTTGTATTTTGTAACTGATTCTTATATGTGTGTAATTTAAAATACTGTTACTCAAATTCAATAACTTGAAATTTTTGGAAAAAAATTTTGAAATGGGTCACAAAGATTATAAATTACAAATGTCATATGCAATGTACAGTAAACATCTGTAACTAAAGAATACAAAAAAATTTCATTATTTGTCCTGATTAATACTTCTTTATACCACTCTGTTCAACCATCACTAAATCTATATTATGTATACTTACAAACTAGCTGGTTTTCCATGATGACTTTTGTTTTACTGTACTTGGGACTAAGATTTTTCGTGTAATATTTACAGAAGTAATTTGTATGTGTGTCTGTGTGTCTGTATGTCTGTATGTGTGTACTAATGTTCATCTTCTCATTTTTTAAAAAAGTTTTTTTTAAATATCAAATTAGAAAATTTTCTTTTCCTAAAAAGCGCAGTTATTCATGAAGTGGAAAAGGTTTATCTAATTTATATGTATAAAAAAATCACAGCTTAGCACAGTCAATATCTACACTTTTGTAAAATTTTGAGCTGTTTTGGTAGATTTTAAAAGTAATCAACCTGTAAGAAATTTAACAAATAGGAAAAATTATCCAAAGTGGTTGTTGTGTTTTTAAATCAAATGTCTTATGATACGCCAATGGAAATTTTAAAGATTAAAGGTGGTAATAAATTCCCTTATGGATTGAGAATATTCTTTGTAACAATAACTGGCTTAATCGGTATAAGAACAGTTTTAGAAAATATGAAATATTTAAAGAAAACGATTCAAACTATATAATTAATTTTTCAAATAAATATGATTTTCACAGAAATCATGAATCTTCAGAAATTCAGAATCATGAATCACAGGAACTATTGCTGTATAGTTTTAATTTTGTTCTGTGGCTAAAGTCTGATATTAGTTTGGAAATGCAGGTACTATGAAAGGATTATAGTGTCTTCTTTCCAGTGCTGGCAGTTGTTCTCAATATTTTATCAATATACTTTACCCAAGAGTTTTGCCTACTGTGCCTAAAACCTCATGAGTACAAAGAATTTTATATTCTGCAAGGTTTTACTTATAGGTCATTAAATCTGAAAGCGGTTATTACAAACAGCCCTTGTCATTCCATTTTGTGCATTCATCGTTCCATCTTGGATAAGGGATTGGAATTCTCTGCAGCAGCCAAATTGTGGGTGGTAAACATATGAACATCATCAACATAAACCAAATAATCAGTTCAACAAATTTTTGTATTGCTTCTCTTTTGGCCTTCTGCAGGATCCATTGGTGTTATACCATGTTAAGTTATCTAAAGTGTTTTGAATTGTAGTTGCTACTGTCTTAATCAGGCATTACTGACCATTTGAATCTTACCATCAAATCATCACTACAAATTTAAAAATCGGAGTTGTTTAACACTGTCGTCTGTAGATCCTACTAAGGAAGACATAGCTCTTCCTATGAGCAGATCACTATCTCTCCCTTTTAGAAATTCCTCAACGTCAATGTGAAGGATATGTTGTAATTCGTGTTCAGGATGTTGTAGTATATGTCGATAACCCTTTGATATCTGTATTCATCATGTAAAAAGTTGTAAATTAAGTATTTAAAACCTCATTTTTAGCTCACCTATACATAAATACATTAATTTGTACTGCCCGGTAGAATAGGAAAATGTATACTTGTCATATTGTCAGTTTGTATTTTGTAACTGATTCTTATATGTGTGTAATTTAAAATATTGTTACTCAAATTCAATAACTTGAAATTTTTAGAAAAAAATTTGGAAATGGGTCACAAAGATTATAAATTACAAATGTCATATGCAATGTACAGTAAACATCTGTAACTAAAGAATACAAAAAAATTTCATTACTCGTCCTGCTTAATACTTCTTTATACCACTCTGTTCAACCATCACTAAATCTATATTATGTATACGGGTCAATCCATTTGAAATCACCCAATATAAACAAAATTTGTTGCTCAACATTTTTAATTTTCCTAATTATTTTATCATGGATACCCTATGGGTAGATATTCACAAAAATGCAATTTAAAAAATTTTGTTAGCCATATTTTTTTTTTGGCGGCCATTTTTAAAGTGACGGATTAGTGAATTTCATGAAAAAATGGGGTTTACGGAATATGTAATTGCTAAGTTAGTTTTAAAGATATCAAAATAATTTCAAAACCAGTGTGTTCAGCATGAAATGATCTTCAAAATGAATGTATTTTGTTTTATTTATCATGCAAGAAAGTCAGTCAAATTTTTTCTCTAAAAACTCGTAAAAAAATGAAAAATTTGTAATGTTTAAGACTAAAAATTTTTAGGAAGGAAAAGAGACTCACTATTAATATTTTATTTCTGTGTTCAGTACTCATAATACTACCAGCAACATAAGTTTTAGTCTTGAGAATGAACTACTTTTTTTTCTACGACTTTTCAAAAATGGCTGAAAGCCCGTTAATGCCAAATTTCATGGGTCAATATCTGAAAAGGGACAACATGCAAATAAGTGAAAATTTAATAAAATGTTCTTTATACAAATAAGAATATCTCACAAAAAAATTATGACTGAGACTCAACTACATTTTGAGTTATAGAGGTGTGAATTTCAATAAAAATGCTATTTTTTTAATACACACGTGCAATGCTAAATAACTAACATTAGGCTTTAAATTATCTTAATTGACAAAGTTAAATGATAATCTCTATTTAGTGTTTATTGTTAAATTAAATTAACAATAGATACACTGTTTATTACTTCTATTAAATAAGAATGGACAATATTTAATAATAGTACCCACAGGTAAAATTCTTGAACTTTACATACCCATGATATGTTTCATGTCCTACACTGACGTAAACTTGGCAGCTGTAATTTTGATTAAGGAGTTGAACATACATGATATTTCATTGCACAGTTTATCAGTTATGTTGTGTGTTCTTCCAGACACTGTTGTGAGTTCCAACGGAGTCACTTTACGTACTATTTTCTTTGCTGGTACCCAAGCAGTATCATTTTTTGACAGTTGAAAGGCAGTTTTTGGTCCAGAAGGATGAAAGAAATGCACCAAAACATCATTGTTATCTTCACTTTTGTCTGCAACTTTTCCAAGCCACCACTTCTCATCATATACACAGGCAACAAAGTCATTATTTGTGAAAGCTGACACATTTGTAAATAATATTGAAGTCTGATGATCATCAAAGCTGGAGCCTTTGGAAGTAACAAAACACCTTATTTGATTGTTACTTAAGGGAACATATCTGTGATAGCCTCTTGTACCTTTCACTGGTAAACAATATTCAAATCTCTCAGTCAGTGTTGTTTCCATTCGCTCAATTTCAGCTGAAGAAACATGTATATATTTCACTCCAGTGATGTTGTCCCGACAGTATTTAAACATGTCTTGTGTAGTCAAAATTTGATCTGTATAAGGCCTTTGAAGGGATGCACGTCTTACTTCTCGCTTTGTTGTTCCACCAATCCCATCGCAAGAATTCTTCCCATGCGATGAGGCAAAGAAATTCCACTCTGCTTCCACACCATAATCGTTTCTGTGTTGGCAGATATTAACAAAATTTTTCTTATTTTTGTATTGGCTGCTTGCGCCATCGCTGAAGTACACAACCATTTCAATATTTGGTATAATATTCTTAATTTCCCGGATGAGGCGCTGTTGAAATGTGTACACAGTTGTTGTATTATGATGTAGGTGGTCACTAATAACGCAAATAGATTTGCAACACACTTTTCCTTCTTTTTTGTAGTATATTACAAACGGATGCAGAGTTGCTTGTGTATTAGTCCAATGAAAACTTTGTATTTCATCCTGCACTGTGAATGTGAAGTTTTCTGCAAAATCATCGATCACTAAACAGTGGTTATCTACCAAGTTTTCTTTAGTTTCCTTGAAATATTGAGCTTGAGCTTTTGATATAAAATGATGGGATTTTAAAAGCATAAGCCTATCAACAAGAAGATGCAGAAAATCATCACTGGGCATTACTTGTGTTATGAGCTCAGCTCTATCGGTTTGCACCCACTGTTTGAAAACTACTTCATCAGGCAGATTGTCAATTTCATTTTGTAAGACGTGAAGCAGGCTATCTGGTCCAGGACATTCTGAACAGGTGTGAAGCATACATTTTTCATTTTCAATATCACATACCATGAAAGCTATGAGGTCTTTATAATTTGCATTAAGCTTTGCTCCTTCTATCATAAGCTTTGGGTTTTGGTGATGTTTGCAAACACATACACTATGAGTTCCTGATGAACCCGGAAGAACGCACCACTTTGGTCGTAGAGCGCAAAACATAGAGCGACCAATTTTGTGATCTTGATATTTCTGTTTATATATGCTGTAGAGTTCGTTTAGTGAAAGAAGAATTAACCTTTTCTGTTTCTGCACCTTGACATTGTCAATCACAGTTGAAACATATTCCTTTTTACCAGGACATAAGCGACTATTATCGTCATCTTCGTAAAACTCTTTAACACAGTTAATAATAGCTTCACTTATTTTGTTGTTCTGTCTTTTTGAAAGATGTGGTAAGATACCTTGATCCTTTACTAGCTGCCTAGTTAACTTTACCATGTATTCGGATGCACCAAAGTACTCCACTATTTGTGTCTTTGACCATGAGTTTGGCAATAGACTAATTATCTTAATTTTATCATCTTTACTAGACTCTTTAAATTTTTCTTTAAGTTTAGTAATGAGTATGTCGTACTCATTAATTGAAGTTTCTGTAACATTTAAATTATTAGTTTGTGAGTCATTACAGAAAGATTCATCCAATTTTCGCTTGATTGCGGTTGTAATTTTATCACTTTTTCTTTGCAAAGCTAACAGTCGTTGTTCTGTGTTAAGCTTTGTTAGTTTACATAAAGGAGACATTTCCAAAGTTTCACAAATAGATTCCACTTGATGCAACGGGTTCTCCTCTACTATTTCAAAAGGACCAGGAAGAAATTCAGGATCATTCTCCACATTATTTATTTCATCTTCGGGCAGTTTTTCTATAAATAGTTTGGATGCGCAAGTTGGACATAGAGCCTTTCCAGGAATTAGCTTAATGTTCACATTTTTACTCTTGGAAATGTGTTCAATTAGTATTTTACGCAAACCATTTTTGATTGGCCTTTTATGACGACGAAATGGGTCACAACATTTTTTCCCAAAAATGTGGCTGTACTTCTCTATATATTTCTGTCTGTGGTAATGGCAAATATTAGTAATTTCATTAGAAATTCTTAATTTTAACAAACATTGTTCTTCAGTTGGCAAGTCACTCATCTTAATCAAATCTTGAGGCACTTCATTCTTGTAGTGTTGTTTATGACACTGTTCACTTATTAGTTCACCCACAAAACAACTCATACTGAATACTTAAACAATGAATTATTCTGGAAAAAAAATAAACTTATTTATAGTTAATGAAGGTTTTAGGTTACAAACATACAATACAAGAACATGAACTTGGGTCAATCCATTTCAAATCACCCAATATAAATATTATTTGTTGTTGTTGCTAAACATTTTTAAGTTTCCTGATTCATTTATCATGGATACCTTATGGGTAGATATTCACAGAAATGCAATTTAAAAAATTTTATTAGCCATATTTTTTTTTGGCGGCCATTTTTAAAGTGACGGATTAGTGAATTTCATGAAAAAATGGGGTTTACGGAATATGTAATTGCTAAGTTAGTTTTAAAGATATCAAAATAATTTCAAAACCAGTGTGTTCAGCATGAAATGATCTTCAAAATGAATGTATTTTATTTTATTTATCATGCAAGAAAGTCAGTCAAATTTTTTCTCTAAAAACTCGTAAAAAAATTAAAAATTGTTCATGTTAATAAATGTAAATTTATATAAATTTAAATATAGACTAAGTTAATTAAATTTTAAAACTCTAAATAATAATTTATAGATTTAAACATCAGTTAACTTTGTCAAATAAGATAATTTAAAGCTTATTGTTAGTTATTTAGCATTGCATGTGTGTATAAAAAAAATAGCATTTTTATTGAAATTCACACCTCTATAACTCAAAATGTAGTTGAGTCTCAGTCATAATTTTTTTGTGAGATATTCTTATTTGTATAAAGAACATTTTATTAAATTTTCACTTATTTGCATGTTGTCCCTTTTCAGATATTGACCCATGAAATTTGGCATTGACGGGCTTTCAGCCATTTTTGAAAAGTCGTAGAAAAAAAAGTAGTTCATTCTCAAGACTAAAACTTATGTTGCTGGTAGTATTATGAGTACTGAACACAGAAATAAAATATTAATAGTGAGTCTCTTTTCCCTCCTAAAAATTTTTAGTCTTAAACATTACAAATTTTTCATTTTTTTACGAGTTTTTAGAGAAAAAATTTGACTGACTTTCTTGCATGATAAATAAAATAAAATACATTCATTTTGAAGATCATTTCATGCTGAACACACTGGTTTTGAAATTATTTTGATATCTTTAAAACTAACTTAGCAATTACATATTCCGTAAACCACATTTTTTCATGAAATTCACTAATCCGTCACTTTAAAAATGGCCGCCAAAAAAAAAATATGGCTAACAAAATTTTTTAAATTGCATTTTTGTGAATATCTACCCATAGGGTATCCATGATAAAAGAATCAGGAAAATTAAAAATATTGAGCAACACGGACTGGGTGATTTCAAATGGATTGACCCATACTTACAAACTAGCTGGTTTTCCATGATGACTTTTGTTTTACTGTACTTGGGACTAAGATTTTTAGTGTCATATTTACAGAAGTAATTTGTATGTGTGTGTGTGTCTGTGTGTCTGTATGTCTGTATGTGTATACTAATATTCATCTTCTCATTTTTAAAAAAAGTTTTTTTTAAATATCAAATTAGAAAATTTTTTTTCCTAAAAAGCGCAGTTATTCATGAAGTGGAAAAGGTTTATCTAATTTATATGTATAAAAAAATCACAGCTTAGCACAGTCAATATCTACACTTTTGTAAAATTTTGAGCTGTTTTGGTAGATTTTAAAAGTAATCAACCTGTAAGAAATTTAACAAATAGGAAAAATTATCCAAAGTGGTTGTTGTGTTTTTAAATCAAATGTCTTATGATACGCCAATGGAAATTTTAAAGATTAAAGGTGGTAATAAATTCCCTTATGGATTGAGAATATTCTTTGTAACAATAACTGGCTTAATCGGTATAAGAACAGTTTTAGAAAATATGAAATATTTAAAGAAAACGATTCAAACTATATAATTAATTTTTCAAATAAATATGATTTTCACAGAAATCATGAATCTTCAGAAATTCAGAATCATGAATCACAGGAACTATTGCTGTATAGTTTTAATTTTGTTCTGTGGCTAAAGTCTGATATTAGTTTGGAAATGCAGATACTATGAAAGGATTATAGTGTCTTCTTTCCAGTGCTGGCAGTTGTTCTCAATATTTTATCAATATACTTTACCCAAGAGTTTTGCCTACTGTGCCTAAAACCTCATGAGTACAAAGAATTTTATATTCTGCAAGGTTTTACTTATAGGTCATTAAATCTGAAAGCGGTTATAAACAGCCCTTGTCATTCCATTTTGTGCATTCATCGTTCCATCTTGGATAAGGGATTGGAATTCTCTGCAGCAGCCAAATTGTGGGTGGTAAACATATGAATATCATCAACATAAACCAAATAATCAGTTCAACAAATTTTTGTATTGCTTCTCTTTTGGCCTTCTGCAGGATCCATTGGTGTTATACCATGTTAAGTTATCTAAAGTGTTTTGAATTGTAGTTGCTACTGTCTTAATCAGGCATTAATGACCATTTGAATCTTACCATCAAATCATCACTACAAATTTAAAAATCGGAGTTGTCTAACACTGTCGATGCTGCTAAGTAAGTCGTAGAATCATCAATCACCAGACAATTTACTACTTTTCTCGTTTCAATTAATTTCTTTTGAATTCTTTTTTACTTCTCTTACCATAATTTTGTTTTATTTATTTTGTTGTTTCTTAATTTTAACTATTTCCGTTTCCTTTCATTGTAACAATTTTGGTTTAAAAAAGTATAAATTAATTACTATGACAATAATAGCTGCATTGGAAATTTTTGAAAAATAAGAATTTTTTTATATTCGTGAAAACATTTGCTTTAAATGAATTTGGTTTGTTATTTGTCAAAATATCTGTTTATTCAAAATACGTAGTATTATTATTTGTTGTTCATATTTATTATATACACAAGTTAGATATTTTTTTAAAGTTCATCTTGGCTAAATTTAATAACGATTTGAAAGAACAAATTTTGTTGTATCCATAAAGTTCATTATAAATAAATTTGTATATTCTCTGAAATACTTCACACAACCCATGTTTTAAATATAAGCCGTTAACAAAATGCTATTTGTTTTCAGGAGAAACAATGTTTTAAAAATTTATCTGTATTTAGGCGCTATCAATTCAAATAAATGTAAGATTATACATCTGTCATAAAAAATGTTTATAAATAATACAGTTTTTATTTTATAGATACTATTTTATATAATTATAAATATATTGAATAGTCTTTCTCTTAGATATTCAATTTGTCATTTTGGATCCATTCTTA
Organism: Prosapia bicincta; assembly: GCA_036971475.1. Classification (NCBI taxonomy): domain Eukaryota; kingdom Metazoa; phylum Arthropoda; class Insecta; order Hemiptera; family Cercopidae; genus Prosapia; species Prosapia bicincta. The sequence goes on along the minus strand of JBAIZL010000002.1, from coordinate 131,721,483 downwards.
TTTTGAATTGAACAATAAATTTTCCATTTCATGGTTGAACAAATGAATATAGTATAACATAAATATAGATGGCAGGAAACCCAACTTTGTTTATAAATCCTTCTTTCTCTTTTTTATCAAGGGACCATGTATTTAGTCACAACATTCTATCATTATTTATTATGCTGATACATTAAAAATTTTGTTCTCTTCAATTTCTTCTAATATATCTTTCAACAGCAAATGGTACTTAGCTAATGTTCTGTTTCTGGGCTAACATGTACCACCTTTGGATTATACAGAAATCTCCTTAGTGGTGTGTTTGGTCACTTCTATAAAATTTAGAATTCCCCATCTACAAGGGAACTTATATTTGATACTATACCAAAGTGTAGTTACACTTGTTTATTTTGTGTTTGTGTATGTGTGTAAATAATTTTTTTTCTTGAAATTTGATTTAATTCAGCAAAGTTGCACCAGATATAAACTGTTTACAAAACAGGTTAAAAGAAAAGAATATATTGCGTTAAATGTCCGCACCAGCTAGACTCTGTCTTGATCATAGTTTTGATTTATATAATTATTTGCAATTAAAATGAAAATATTGAATATTTAGAATTGATCAATTTTGTAAAGGTTAATAATGGTGTTACATGGCCACTGAGAATAACGGTGTGGTATGTAACACTGTGTGCCAGTTAACTTTCTGATATCTCAATTTTGTAATTATAATAACATCATTATATTTTGCTATAACTATTTTGTAATGTTTGACATATAATATTATTAATAAAAAGTTATTTTTGAAAAAAATTGGCTCTGTGTACTCTTTAGTAAATTTTGGCTGACCGTGAACGTGTTTATCAAAGTCATAATTAATTTCTGCAACTTTATCATATGTTCATACATGGTATTAGTTGATTGTATTTTTCAATAAATGAATTTATGTTACGTAATCCAACAAAGCCATTTAAAATTTATCTAGGATTTATAAAAGATCAAGAATAATAAGTTATAATTTTGTGATGCAGCTTGAATTGAGTATTAATTTTATTTTGCAAAATACTTGCTGTAAGAAAAAATCTGCTAAAAATTTAAATGACAGGAAAAACATTCCTGTCAAATTCCCACAATAACCAATGTAGAAATATATGGACCTTGCTCTTTATCAAATGGAGATAGATAATGGAATGGAGTTCTTTTTAATTAATTGTTAAATTAAAGGCTAGCTAATTACGTACTGATATTGCCTAAATATAATTGATATTTGTTTAATCCTTATTTGTAAACAAGTATAGACAAGTTTTTTGTATGTTTTAAGACAAAAAGTATACCCTTATAGTTTGACTCATAAGAATCTGGGCATAATGTGACTTGAAGGGTCTTCCGCTGTTATGGAACATTGGAAGGTGTGGCTTACAGACACTATCCTCAGGGCAGCTGCTCTTTACCCATTTTAGTTTTCATATACTCCGTGTTGAGTATTTAAAGTTAGGTTAAACCAAAAGTGAAAATATTTGATATCTTTAGGAAAGATTTTTTTTATACTCAATTAAACCATCCCTGTAATATTTCAGCTCTTAAGGTTAAGTGATAATGGAGATAAAATTTATTAAATTAACTCTGGAGTGGAAATTGCCTTATTTATTATTTTAAACTAAAAATAGTTAGGTTGTAGTAGTCTAAAATGAATAAAATTCCAATAACTTCAAATTTTGAATAGAAATTACCAACATTTTCTTTGAAACATTGTGAGGTCTTACAAGCTAAAAAAAATGACAAATGAGAGTTTTCAAAGTATAACAATCATTAAGTTTTTTAACACAGGCATCAAATGAAAATAATATTGTATTTACCTTATTAATATTATACTACTGTTGTTAACCTTGAGTTACACATAAATCTTTGTATTATCCTGTTAAATGTGAAAATAAAGTCTTAGCTGTCATAATACTGATTTTCAGCACTTTTTGTTTTTCAAGGTAATATAAAACAATATAAATCAAGATCTATTCAAATATTTTTTTATTCTACTCCCTATCTTGTTCTTTTGCTACATGCAAAATGCTTGAAAAATGTTAAACAAAACACATTCAGTGGCATGCTTTTATCACTTTAAGTTACTCAGAAGTTCTCCTGAAACTACACATTCAAAATAATAATTAGAAATAGTAGTTGTTTTGAAAAAATATTTGCATGTGTATTAAATGTGTGTTCTGCCATGTGTTGTGATTGGTTTTGTTTGAGTTTACAAGTTTGACAAATGCATGCAGTTAGTTAACCACTCACATTATTTGAAACATCAATGAAATTTGGTGATGATGTTTTATATAATGGAAATGTTTATATTTTCAACAGAAAAAATATTTCTTAAATTATTTTGTGTTTCAAGAATGTGAGTGTGTTGAGTAAGAAAACGGACTGTTTAATTGCAGAAAATCGCTTAAAGAAAATATCTATTTGCACAGCTCTTCCAAACAGTAAATCAATTTATGAAGTCTGATGCAATGTTATTCTTCTATTGTTTTTTATATATCAGTTATCTGTTTTCATCAAACATATTTTAATTAATAATCAGTTGTCACATATTGAACTGCTGGACAAATAGTTGTTACAGAAATATTGAAAGAATTTTACATTAATATCATATATCAAGAAGTTGAAAAAAAACCTACGTTTGATGTAAATAAATTACTTTAAATTGTTATTATACTCGTGGCAGGGTAACATGATTAAATGATTGATCATATAATTAAAATAGGGCTAGTGGTATTAGTTTAAATATATTGTAATCATTTTAGAAAGTTTTATTTCAAGAATGGTTTTAAGAAAACAGTTGGCACAAAATTTAGAAACATGGTGGCTCTCCAATTTTCATTCATAATTTTAAAACACCTACTTTTACCCAATACAGAACCAAGATTTGGTACCTCATTGAAACAGGCAGATATTTTGACTCTTGTAAGATAAAATATTAGCTTTGCACATTGATCTAAATGTAATCAATATAAACTGTATTTGATTTGAGATTTCTGTAGAAAAGAATTTGTGTAATTATGAATACTTAATTCAATATAACTAAGTAGTACCACACTTCAATACTCAAGTTATACTAGTATTGGAATGATATCTGCTTGCTAGTCGTGTAGTAGGCCTACCTATATTGGGAGGGTTACACCGTAATATATTTAGTTTGTTAATTTGAGTCTTGCAGATTTTCAAGCTCATTTGAAATATTTTATGTAAAGAAATCATATTCCTTCTTGAATCTATAAAATACTGATTTGTTTACAATTATTTTATTTAATTAACCTAGTGTTACATGTTGAGAATTGATGGATTTTATTCTTACATTTTCTAAAATTATTTCTCCAATCTGTTTTTGATTATGCTAAAAGAATGTTGAGCAAAATTTCATAAAATACTGACCTAACAAATTTTCAAAATTATTATTGCAGTGTAGATTTAACAGTTGATCTGAATTTTGTTACTAATTCAAAATGTTATACATATCTGCTAGAAGCAGATATATATTATATATAGCATAATGTTAGAAGAATAAAATTGACATGAAGGTTAATTAGATAATTCCTAAACATTTAACAATTTTCTGTTATGTTCCTGCTTAGGCCTAAACAGAAAGTTTTATGAATTTCTGTTTTTTTTTTTAATATTTTAAGAATTACCTGTCTAATAGTAGAAGAATTCTGTTATGTTTATGCTTAGACCTAAACAGAAAGTTCTATAAATTTATGTTTCTTTTGAATATTTTAAGAATTACCTGTCTAATAGTAGAAGAATTTTCAGCCATTACAAAGACAGCCATAAGTGTAACCAGGCTAGGCATAAAGAAATTGTTATTGCCTAGATGACACCCTTTAATAAAGTTATTTTGAGACATCCCCACATTAAATTGCCACTGATATTGCTCAGGAGACAAAACTTTAGGAACAATTTTTGTAAAAACAAAATTCGTGCTTAAATTTTTAGTTGAAATTTCTTGGGAGCTTCTGTGATTTGTGCTGTTAATTTTGACAAACCGTATTACCTTAACAGATCCAAAGATAATAAATTTCTAATTCTGTTTGAACATAGCACTTGTTTGCTGTTGACTAAAAGTTTTTTTTACCATAGTAGAAGCAGCTTTTATGGATTAAATTGAGTGTAAATTGTATTGTCCTCCAAGTGGAACAAATTATTTAAAAAGTCTCCTACTGTCACCCTTGTACCTAGTTTACATGTTTCTAATAGTAAATTTACTTGCCAAAATCAAGTCCAGACATCTGGCATATTTTCTTTTTGGCAAATTCATTTTATTGCTAACAATTTTTTTTTAATCTATGGAGATACAAAGTTCATGAGGTTAGTGACATCTTAATTTCAAGAGCATTCTTGATTATTTATTCATGATGGTTGTTTTTTTTTGCTGAATAATGATTTTCCCACCATATTAATTTATTTTGATTTCCTTCAATCAGATGTAGGCAATTACTAATGATACTTGTTAAAAGAAAATGATAAGCAGACTTGGATGCTTTTACTTACTCATTTGCATCCTGATCTCTTATTTCTGTAAATACTTTGGCCGGCCTTCCTTTTAGAATTGTTATAAACCATCTCAACATACATCAGCACATTTGTGCATGTAAGTTTATGTAAAGGCTTATTCCTCGACAATGTATCATAGACATCTTTAAAATCCAAAGAAACTGTAAACACACTTCTTGAACAAAGGTGTTCTTACCAGTTTGTGCAGATTTCATTGTTCAGTATGAGGTGATGGTTTTTATGTAAAGTAAATGAATACAATTGAAAGTCTTTCTGCATTCAGATGTTTCCTATGTCTCTCCGTTTCCTTTGTAGGATGTTCGTCGTAAATCTACTTGTTGTCAGTTTTAACCTTAATTTTTTTTGTGTATCATATTTAAAAATTTGTTTAAATTTGTTTCAATTTAATACCAGTTTTTTTGAGCAGAGAGATGTAAACTGATTATAGTTTTTTGTGTGGAGTTTATCTAATGAAACAAGTTTTTAAACACTTCAGCTTTTTGTTGGGTTTACAATTGAATTTTATAAAATTATTTCACACTTATTTAAAACCCACTGACTGTGATTTACATTGATGGTGATAATTTTCCAATCATCCAATAATTTAATTGGACACAATATGGAAAGAGAATTTTAACAAAAATTACATGCAAAGTAGAAATTTTAGGTATTGATTAAATAAAAGAACGTGATTTAACTTCCCATCCCCTTTCATAGAAATCTAGTCACATAGCCATCATACTGATTTTCACTAGCCTTAAAAAATTTCAACTTTTAAAATTGAGTTATGTTTAGTATTAAATTATCGTTGAGTTATATTTAGTATTAAATTGTCGTATTTAAATGTCATTACGTCAGATAGTATAAGAAAAGTACATTGTGATTGTCACTATTTGTTTCTACCCGTAGAAACAGCTGGCCAAATAAACCAATTGATTAAATAGATAGATTCCACTGTACTACAGTATCTTAGATGCAAATGGGAGGCAGCAATATTGGGATAGATCTTGATGAAAGATTTAACTTAAATTTAAAGATCTTGTAGCCTCAATAGTTCCTGTGTCGCGTACTATTCTTTTATTTTACTTTTTCAATGTTTTTTGTTTAAAATCAACCATAAATTACAGGAAAACTCATTTTAATATCTATGGTATTTTTCTGTTCATCAATGTTTCACTTTTTTTCTCTTTAAATTTTATGACTATTATTTTCCTATTTTAGTCACAAATAATGTAAACGGTATAAACAATCTGGACTCTCTATGGAAAGATTTTGTGATTATTTAATGGTTTTATATGAAGTTAAACTGGTCTGCTTTACGTTCAAGCTTCTAAGTTAAAGCATAGCACAATTAAATACATTTTCGTAGATGAATTGTAACCTTTTTATATGTTATTAAACATTTTAAAGTTAAATAAGTTTTGAGTTAAGCTTGAGAGTCAAAGTATTTATTTATTTATAAAACTAACACTTGATCACAATAAATACATTTGTTTTGTTAAGAACGTTTCACTTACCAAGGAATATGAACTATACTTTACAAGATATATATATATATATATATATATATATATATATATATATATATATATATATATATATATATATATATATATATAGAATATCAAATGTGTTTTCCTGTTAGAATATTTTTAAGATCAAATAGTATACACAAATACAGGAATATTTAATTTATTGAATAATAACTCAAAGCTCTTCGTTGGTTTACATTACCAACATCCTCAGGAGTTACAATACTAAGAATGATCATTCTTAGTATTGTAACTCCTGAGGATGTTGGTAATGTAAACCAACGAAGAGCTTTGAGTTATTATTCAATAAATTAAATATTCCTGTATTTGTGTATATTATTTGATCTTAAATATATATATATATATATATATATATATATATATATATATATATATATATATTATATAATATAATTATATATATAATTACTCTGTAAAGTGTTCAAATCCCTGATGATTACTTTATCATTGAAATTCGCTTGATGTAATAAATGTAATATATTGTGAGTGTGTTTTATTATTAAATAATTTTAAAAATTGCACACAATAAAGTGAACAACAGTGTGTTTTATTTATTACATGCACTTTATTAAAGCTATTTTAAAATAACGCATCTTGGGCTGAGATTTCATGTATAAATATTTGAAGAAATGTCTTATTCTGAGCATAGTAGAAAATGTAGGCTATATAGAAAAAAAAAAAACACGTAACCAATTTACGTAGTGTATTAAAGGTTCTAAAAATGTAACTAATCCTTTTTTATTTATAAGCTGTTTTGCAAAATTTTGTTTTCTTTAAGCGACTACTGTAGTAGATAATTTATTTCAAGTTTCAAAAATCTAAAATGGAATTTGCCATTTGGAAATAATTTTGTTGATGCGATTTAGCAGAGAAAAAAAGAACACTTACCTAATGAGTTTAAAAAGACATGTTTCGAGCCAAACAAATAGGCCCAGCATTTATTGATTTTTCTCTCTTCGCAGGTTTATGTGATCCATCAAGTAGTGAACTGTTCAGGCAGATCATCACATCATTGTACATTTTGTTCTGAATGGTGAATTTCAAAAACTAAACAAACATAATGTTTGTTGATTCTTTTTTTTCAAGTGAAATTTTTATAAACTTGAATGTTTACAGATATTAGTTACTATTTTGTTTGGAACGCCCTGTTTTTCCATTTTTGTTTTTTAAAATTTTTTGTTGACAGTTTGATGTAATTTTGTTTGATAGTCAGTTTTATATATGCATATACACACACATACACACACACACACACACACACACACACACACACACACACACACACACACACACACACACACACACACTCACCTATTGTGTGTGTGAGTGTGTGTTTATATGTAAATGTGGCACATGTGATCATATTGTATAATCTAATTATAAATTAATATTTTACTATCAGTAAATACAGTTTTTAAAATCTAATTAATGAGTTGCATTTTAATAACAATATTGTTGAATAGGAAAATTTTATTTAAGGACTAGTACAGCTTTCTATAAAAACATTGCCTGTTTTTATAGAGAGGAGTTTACAGGAGGTGGTTTATATTAGAAATTCTAGTAGAAGAAATCAATACATCCTGTATACAGTATTAATCACGTGTTGCTAATGTAAATATGAGTTGTTTGCTATGTTTTAACTATGACTGACCACTCACAATTTGATATGATTGTTATGTTTTTTGATGTGATTTGGTTAGTCATGCTGGTGGCGGTTTAGACTAGATCTGGCAATAAAGTAATATAGACTATATGCATTTCTCATTTACAGTTACAATTAAGGATAGACTGAAGGTAAGTTTTGCACAGTACAGTATAATGTTCAACATTACATTATAATTGCGATGCACTGTTAATGTAGTTGGTTGCTGAAAAGTATTGCTTTATTGTGAGGTCTATGTTTGTTATGGAGCATTTTCGAATTACATATTTTATGCAGTCAGTATGGACATGTTCTGTTGATCTTTTCTGAAAAGTTAATTCTTGTTATGGCAATGTTTTTCAAAATGCTAAAAATAGTATTTAATATTCAATAAAAATTCTTAAAATTTGTATATTGTATCAAGAAATAAATAAGATACGGGTGTCCAACTGACTGCAGAGAAAAGTAATGTAATATAAAGTTTGTATTTTAATATATGTTTGTTTTTACAGCTTTCCCTGGAGCTCCTCAGCCACCCCCTGCAGGTTATGTACCAGCACCCCCTCACCCTGCTGCAGCATATGCCGGTAAGTTAACTGACACCTACACTGTTATATTTAAAAATTTAACGTGTGGTATAAATGAAATTATTGGATAACTTAAAGAAGTATAATTAATCCTGTTTGAGTTTGAAAATGAAAAAAAAAATTATGCTCTCTAAACTATAAATGTAAAAGTAAAATCATGTGATGAACTGTTGCATAATTATTCTTACTTGACTTGTAAATAAAACGCAAAAGGGTACTGAAACTTGAACGGCTTTATCTAAACTTCTTGTTAACCAAAATTTGAAACATTTGTAGAAATAAATAACCTGAAAAAAGTAAAAGAACAATAAATGTTATAAAGAAACCATTCCTTTAGTAATTTAAAATTATGTATATACTTTGAAGCCTAAAATAAAGCTGTGAGTTGCATAGTAATTTTAGAAGATCGGCAGCATTCTTGTGAAATGGTAAATACTACATTCTTGTTTTCTGTAACCTTTCTAATTCATTACAAAAACCTAATTTTTAGTACAAAATTAACCAGTAAATATTAACATTATTTTAAAGATGCTTTCCTGTGAAAATGATGAGATGAAAATGAGCTTTTAGGCGAATTTATACATTGTATTAGCGACAATACCCATGAGTTATTGGAATTTTATATAAAATGAATAATTCCTGTATGAAATACTTAAGTATTTTATTTATTTATTATTTTTACAGTATTTGATTATCTTAAAATTTGTATGTATACATTTTTGTAATTTTGAAATCTCAGTATTTTAAGTTTTAAAGGTTTGATTTTTTATTCAAGTACTTAATAAAATGCACATGTTTTTACAATTAAACTATAAAATGATGATGCAAAATTGAAAAATGTTCTACTTGTTCTGTGACACAAGATGTTTTGTTCATACACTTGTAAATATAATTTTGCTTTCCTCTTACAAAAAAACTTTTCTTATGTCATTTCTTTAAGTAAAAAACTAAGTGCAAAATATGTCCATTATGTTGAAGCTGTGAAGTTTGAACTATTATTAGAAAGAATTTTACAAAATCATTACTATAAATTATCTAGAATATTTATGATTTATAGTTGCGAAAAATTTTTAATAATTGGTGGGAGCTATTTAATGGCGTATATAAAGCTTTTCTTTATTAGAATACCATTATATATCTTTCATGAGAAAAAATTTAGAATGGAAATGGTTTAACATATGTTAAGTCAAAAGGCAAGGCTTTAAAATTTTTTTTTCATCAGAGTAAGGCAAATTCTTTATTTTATTTATTTACTATGAAATAGTAGAGTTTATTAATAGTAATAAATGTTTTGCAATAAGATTTGATAATAAAATTTGTTTAAATTATGGTTGTCATTATACAATGTCAAAAGTTTTAATCTACATAACTGTTACCAAACCAGCAATCCTGTGTGGAATGAAAACATTTGCTGGTTTCAGCATGCAAAATATTACAATTAAAACAAACATTCAAAAAATGTTTGTGCTAAGCCTACACTAGTTTGGTGGAGAAACTGCACATTTAGACAGAATAATTATTTTGAAAATTGCGGTAAGTTTTCTTTTCATTTTGTTTCTGAAAATGATTAAGATAGTCAGCGATTCGTATAGTAAGTTCAATAATTACATTCATTTTATACAAAGCAGTAGCACATTTAGTTTAGGAACTGTTATCTAAAACTAGTAAATAATTCATAATAAGTAAATAATTTGTTTTAGTGCCAACTGCAGGTCCTTATGGAGTGTTCCCTGGACAAGCTCAGTTATACGCAGCAGCCCAAGGACCACCTCCAACATATGATCAGGCTCTTGCTCATCCAGCAATTGTTGGACAGCAGGTATTTAAAATTATACTAAGTTCAGATAAAATTCTTTGCTCAAAAATAGGAAATTAGAACTTGTACTATTGGCGTTTTTTCTAGTTTATATTTGATGTTGAAATATATTAATAGTTTTGACATTGTTTTGGAAAAACCAAATAAAAACATACACAAAACTCACAAATTAATCATTTATTTACTCATACCCATTTCATTGGCAGTCATCATCATCAGTGAATATTACTACTACAAACTCTAACAACTCATTAGTAACATTCACTGATGATGATGGCTTTGTCATTGAAATGAGTATGAGTAAATAAATGATTAATTTGTGAGTTTTGTGTATGCTTTTATTTGTTTTTAACATAACCTTACAAGCAAAGCTCAAAGAATAATTGAATGGTTTTGGAAGTACTGATTTAGTTATTATCCATACGCATACAGTATAAAATAATGCTCATTTGTGCCAATTCCATATGCTGTTGTGAGTATTCCTGTTCTTATTTTATTGGTTAATAGATTGAGGAATCACTATGCGCTATGCCCCCATTAGCAGATAATTGTTGCAAAGCCACAACGGGCATAGCCCGTAGTTAGGTTTACATGTATTTAAATGAACTAATACAGGCTGTGTTTGTAGTTGTCGTATTCGGAAAACATTAACTATCTTATGTCCTTCATGTAATGTTCGTGCATTTCGGAATGTTTTGAAATATTCTACACAAAAGCTAATTATTTGTAAATATTTATTCATAAACAGTTTTTATAGACATTTAGGCTTGTTGAAATACATATTTTATAATTTGTTAGAAATACAATACAATATTGATTTAAAACTTGAAAAAAAGGCGTGTTAATTCTTTTTATTAAAACAAAAGTTTTTGAAATTATAGTTATTATTTTCAGAAATAAGATTTGAAATATATATATTTATAGATGTTTAGATAAAAGTATAGTGTGTAAATTGGTGAAAGAATTGTTTTCTGGTATTGTTGTAGCTATTGCAGTGTATTTTTAAGAATGTTGAAAAACCCCTGGTCTCCAGGTGAAGATAACAGTTATAGGTAGTCCTCAGTCTTGATAGAACGGTTTCTTTTTTCATACATATTTTCTTGAAAGGTTTTTTGTATGGTTTGCAGGTTCTGAAAAATTGTGACAAAGTAACAGAGGATGAACCTTTTAAGAATGAAAGGATATTGATATTGTTTGGTTCCAATTATCAAAACACTTTGTAGTAGCATTGTTTAATTAATTACCCTGCGTGTATTCGTTATTCTATTCTCAGTGTATAGAGGTTACTGTACTTTTGCATTGCGACAAGTAAACAAAATCAGTGATAAGACTTTTGTTGTTATATCACACATTTCATTGGATCCATTATGGTTTGACTTTATTAAAATCGATTGTCTGATTTGATGGCAGGCCTTCAAGTCAGTCAGAAATGGTCCCTAGTGTAAGACAACAGTGCTGCATTAACACGTTCAGCACGGCTAGTGTACCGGCACGCTCTGGGTTGGCTTACAAGGCACTGAGAGCGTGCTGGTGTGCTCCTTGCTTCCCTCCTGAGAGACTTGAGTCTCCTCAATCCCAGTCTAATTGAAACTTCTCTAGTGTCGATACGTGTTTGTATAAAGGTTTGATTTTTACATCAGTGCTTCAGAAGAGTTTGGAGAACATTGTGCCTGAGTCATTTTTAAATCCAACCATCCAAAGTTAACTTTTGATGCTTTAACTGAAACAATGCTTCAGGGAGTTTTATGAACAGATTTAATTTGGTTTAACTTTTATATTTTAATTTTTTTTTTTTTTAAGTTTGAAATCATAAAAATAAACTAAGCTTTCTGAACTAACGCAAGAATAAACGATAACTGTCCTATTAGAGAGAATGAACCTACTCGAGGTAGGAACAGACTATTGTAAATATGAGTCATTGACAAAATGCTTGGACGCCTGGAAACCTAATCTGTCATCATAAGATTGTAGTAAACAAATGTCAGCTAATCTCAGCTATAAATAGTCTCGGACATGACATATGCATTATCTATATCTGCATTTACATTATTCCATCTCTATCGCTTTGTGAAACACAAGACATAAACAGAAACAAACATTCAGAGTTAAAACTTGAGGGGTTAATTTTAGTATCTAGTATATTTTAGTAGTAGGTACTTTAAATTTTTATGTAAATTATCTTTTTTTCTGTCTCTTTCATTGTGTTTTATTATTTGTCATACAGTATTTTAACATTTGTATTTCTTTTCTTTAATTGTGACCCGATAAATAAAACAATATTTTAACGTCTAATACACTGTTTTGATGTCGTCAATAAACCTGTATACGTTACAAGTAAAATTATTGAGATGAAAACAACGGGCTCGATAATTACAAACTATGCAACCCGCATAGCATTCCACTGCCGTCAGAGGTGGAATTTAACGAAAAAACATACAGTAGTTTGATGAGATCACCAATATCGCCGCCTTGCTGAATGTGTTAATTAGGCACTGATAATTTCACATTTACATGCTACACATTGCATTTAAATGTTATATTTTCTTGTATTATGTTCTATGTTAATTTCTCTTGTGTTTTTATGAAAACAACTTTAGCATCTAGCGCCTAACATTACCACCTGAGAAGCAGATTTGTTTTCAATTTCTGTAGTGTTGATGAATTTAACGGCGTTAATTCAGTATTATAAGGAAATTTTGGAGGCTAGGGTAGGTAGTTTTGAGTTTCAGAATTACATCTTTGATAAAAGAATAATAAAATCATGTCCTCCCTAAACAAGCTGATTGATATTTTCTCGACCTTTAAGGATGATACTTTGCATTTCATGTTTCAGTTTATATTTGAAGCTTGATCTGAATTTCCTTCTATTCACATCAAATATTTTATAGATTATGTTAAACTCTTGCCAGTTTTACTACATCTGGTTTAATAATTTTTGTATTACAAATATTTTATACATTATGTTAAACTCTTGACAGTTTTACTACATCTGGTTTAATAATTTTTGTATTACAAATATTTTATACATTATGTTAAACTCTTGACAGTTTTACTACATCTGGTTTAATAATTTTTGTATTACAAATATTTTATACATTATGTTAAACTCTTGCCAGTTTTACTACATCTGGTTTAATAATTTTTGTATTACAAATATTTTATACATTATGTTAAACTTTTGACAGTTTTACTACATCTGGTTTAATAATTTTTGTATTACAAATATTTTATACATTATGTTAAACTCTTGACAGTTTTACTACATCTGGTTTAATAATTTTTGTATTACAAATATTTTATACATTATGTTAAACTCTTGCCAGTTTTACTACATCTGGTTTAATAATTTTTGTATTACAAATATTTTATACATTATGTTAAACTCTTGCCAGTTTTACTACATCTGGTTTAATAATTTTTGTATTACAAATATTTTATACATTATGTTAAACTCTTGCCAGTTTTACTACATCTGGTTTAATAATTTTTGTATTACAAATATTTTATACATTATGTTAAACTCTTGACAGTTTTACTACATCTGGTTTAATAATTTTTGTATTACAAATATTTTATACATTATGTTAAACTCTTGCCAGTTTTACTACATCTGGTTTAATAATTTTTGTATTACAAATATTTTATACATTATGTTAAACTCTTGCCAGTTTTACTACATCTGGTTTAATAATTTTTGTATTACAAATATTTTATACATTATGTTAAACTCTTGCCAGTTTTACTACATCTGGTTTAATAATTTTTGTATTACAAATATTTTATACATTATGTTAAACTCTTGACAGTTTTACTACATCTGGTTTAATCATTTTTGTATTACAAATATTTTATACATTATGTTAAACTCTTGACAGTTTTACTACATCTGGTTTAATAATTTTTGTATTACAAATATTTTATACATTATGTTAAACTCTTGCCAGTTTTACTACATCTTGTTTAAAATTTTTGTATTACAAATATTTTATACATTATGTTAAACTCTTGCCAGTTTTACTACATCTTGTTTAATAATTTTTGTATTACAAATATTTTATACATTATGTTAAACTCTTGCCAGTTTTACTACAGCTTGTTTAATAATTTTTGTATTACAAATATTTTATACATTATGTTAAACTCTTGCCAGTTTTACTACATCTGGTTTAATAATTTTTGTATTACAAATATTTTATACATTATGTTAAACTCTTGCCAGTTTTACTACATCTGGTTTAATAATTTTTGTATTACAAATATTTTATACATTATGTTAAACTCTTGCCAGTTTTACTACATCTGGTTTAATAATTTTTGTATTACAAATATTTTATACATTATGTTAAACTCTTGCCAGTTTTACTACATCTGGTTTAATAATTTTTGTATTACAAATATTTTATACATTATGTTAAACTCTTGACAGTTTTACTACATCTGGTTTAATCATTTTTGTATTACAAATATTTTATACATTATGTTAAACTCTTGACAGTTTTACTACATCTGGTTTAATAATTTTTGTATTACAAATATTTTATACATTATGTTAAACTCTTGCCAGTTTTACTACATCTTGTTTAAAATTTTTGTATTACAAATATTTTATACATTATGTTAAACTCTTGCCAGTTTTACTACATCTTGTTTAATAATTTTTGTATTACAAATATTTTATACATTATGTTAAACTCTTGCCAGTTTTACTACAGCTTGTTTAATAATTTTTGTATTACAAATATTTTATACATTATGTTAAACTCTTGCCAGTTTTACTACATCTGGTTTAATAATTTTTGTATTACAAATATTTTATACATTATGTTAAACTCTTGCCAGTTTTACTACATCTGGTTTAATAATTTTTGTATTACAAATATTTTATACATTATGTTAAACTCTTGCCAGTTTTACTACATCTGGTTTAATAATTTTTGTATTACAAATATTTTATACATTATGTTAAACTCTTGACAGTTTTACTACATCTGGTTTAATAATTTTTGTATTACAAATATTTTATACATTATGTTAAACTCTTGCCAGTTTTACTACATCTGGTTTAATAATTTTTGTATTACAAATATTTTATACATTATGTTAAACTCTTGCCAGTTTTACTACATCTGGTTTAATAATTTTTGTATTACAAATATTTTATACATTATGTTAAACTCTTGCCAGTTTTACTACATCTTGTTTAATAATTTTTGTATTACAAATATTTTATACATTATGTTAAACTCTTGCCAGTTTTACTACATCTTGTTTAATAATTTTTGTATTACAAATGTTTTATACATTATGTTAAACTCTTGCCAGTTTTACTACATCTTGTTTAATAATTTTTGTATTACAAATATTTTATACATTATGTTAAACTCTTGCCAGTTTTACTACATCTTGTTTAATAATTTTTGTATTACAAATATTTTATACATTATGTTAAACTCTTGCCAGTTTTACTACATCTTGTTTAATAATTTGTGTATTACAAATATTTTATACATTATGTTAAACTCTTGCCAGTTTTACTACATCTTGTTTAATAATTTTTTGTATTACAAATATTTTATACATTATGTTAAACTCTTGCCAGTTTTACTACATCTTGTTTAATAATTTTTGTATTACAAATATTTTATACATTATGTTAAACTCTTGCCAGATTTACTACATCTTGTTTAATAATTTTTGTATTACAAATATTTTATACATTATGTTAAACTCTTGCCAGTTTTACTACATCTTGTTTAATAATTTTTGTATTACAAATATTTTATACATTATGTTAAACTCTTGCCAGTTTTACTACATCTTGTTTAATAATTTTTGTATTACAAATATTTTATACATTATGTTAAACTCTTGCCAGTTTTACTACATCTGGTTTAATAATTTTTGTATTACAAATATTTTATACATTATGTTAAACTCTTGCCAGTTTTACTACATCTTGTTTAATAATTTTTGTATTACAAATATTTTATACATTATGTTAAACTCTTGCCAGTTTTACTACATCTTGTTTAATAATTTTTGTATTACAAATATTTTATACATTATGTTAAACTCTTGCCAGTTTTACTACATCTTGTTTAATAATTTTTGTATTACAAATATTTTATACATTATGTTAAACTCTTGCCAGTTTTACTACATCTTGTTTAATAATTTTTGTATTACAAATATTTTATACATTATGTTAAACTCTTGCCAGTTTTACTACATCTTGTTTAATAATTTTTGTATTACAAATATTTTATACATTATGTTAAACTCTTGCCAGTTTTACTACATCTTGTTTAATAATTTTTGTATTACAAATATTTTATACATTATGTTAAACTCTTGCCAGTTTTACTACATCTGGTTTAATAATTTTTGTATTACAAATATTTTATACATTATGTTAAACTCTTGCCAGTTTTACTACATCTTGTTTAATAATTTTTGTATTACAAATATTTTATACATTATGTTAAACTCTTGCCAGTTTTACTACATCTTGTTTAATAATTTTTGTATTACAAATATTTTATACATTATGTTAAACTCTTGCCAGTTTTACTACATCTGGTTTAATAATTTTTGTATTACAAATATTTTATACATTATGTTAAACTCTTGCCAGTTTTACTACATCTTGTTTAATAATTTTTGTATTACAAATATTTTATACATTATGTTAAACTCTTGCCAGTTTTACTACATCTGGTTTAATAATTTTTGTATTACAAATATTTTATACATTATGTTAAACTCTTGCCAGTTTTACTACATCTTGTTTAATAATTTTTGTATTACAAATATTTTATAGATTATGTTAAACTCTTGCCAGTTTTACTACATCTTGTTTAATAATTTTTGTATTACAAATATTTTATACATTATGTTAAACTCTTGCCAGTTTTACTACATCTTGTTTAATAATTTTTGTATTACAAATATTTTATACATTATGTTAAACTCTTGCCAGTTTTACTACATCTTGTTTAATAATTTTTGTATTACAAATATTTTATACATTATGTTAAACTCTTGCCAGTTTTACTACATCTTGTTTAATAATTTTTGTATTACAAATATTTTATACATTATGTTAAACTCTTGCCAGTTTTACTACATCTTGTTTAATAATTTTTGTATTACAAATATTTTATACATTATGTTAAACTCTTGCCAGTTTTACTACATCTGGTTTAATAATTTTTGTATTACAAATATTTTATACATTATGTTAAACTCTTGCCAGTTTTACTACATCTTGTTTAATAATTTTTGTATTACAAATATTTTATACATTATGTTAAACTCTTGCCAGTTTTACTACATCTTGTTTAATAATTTTTGTATTACAAATATTTTATACATTATGTTAAACTCTTGCCAGTTTTACTACATCTTGTTTAATAATTTTTGTATTACAAATATTTTATACATTATGTTAAACTCTTGCCAGTTTTACTACATCTTGTTTAATAATTTTTGTATTACAAATATTTTATACATTATGTTAAACTCTTGCCAGTTTTACTACATCTTGTTTAATAATTTTTGTATTACAAATATTTTATACATTATGTTAAACTCTTGCCAGTTTTACTACATCTTGTTTAATAATTTTTGTATTACAAATATTTTATACATTATGTTAAACTCTTGCCAGTTTTACTACATCTGGTTTAATAATTTTTGTATTACAAATATTTTATACATTATGTTAAACTCTTGCCAGTTTTACTACATCTTGTTTAATAATTTTTGTATTACAAATATTTTATACATTATGTTAAACTCTTGCCAGTTTTACTACATCTTGTTTAATAATTTTTGTATTACAAATATTTTATACATTATGTTAAACTCTTGCCAGTTTTACTACATCTGGTTTAATAATTTTTGTATTACAAATATTTTATACATTATGTTAAACTCTTGCCAGTTTTACTACATCTTGTTTAATAATTTTTGTATTACAAATATTTTATACATTATGTTAAACTCTTGCCAGTTTTACTACATCTGGTTTAATAATTTTTGTATTACAAATATTTTATACATTATGTTAAACTCTTGCCAGTTTTACTACATCTTGTTTAATAATTTTTGTATTACAAATATTTTATAGATTATGTTAAACTCTTGCCAGTTTTACTACATCTTGTTTAATAATTTTTGTATTACAAATATTTTATACATTATGTTAAACTCTTGCCAGTTTTACTACATCTTGTTTAATAATTTTTGTATTACAAATATTTTATACATTATGTTAAACTCTTGCCAGTTTTACTACATCTTGTTTAATAATTTTTGTATTACAAATATTTTATAGATTATGTTAAACTCTTGCCAGTTTTACTACATCTTGTTTAATAATTTTTGTATTACAAATATTTTATACATTATGTTAAACTCTTGCCAGTTTTACTACATCTTGTTTAATAATTTTTGTATTACAAATATTTTATACATTATGTTAAACTCTTGCCAGTTTTACTACATCTTGTTTAATAATTTTTGTATTACAAATATTTTATACATTATGTTAAACTCTTGCCAGTTTTACTACATCTGGTTTAATAATTTTTGTATTACAAATATTTTATACATTATGTTAAACTCTTGCCAGTTTTACTACATCTTGTTTAATAATTTTTGTATTACAAATATTTTATAGATTATGTTAAACTCTTGCCAGTTTTACTACATCTTGTTTAATAATTTTTGTATTACAAATATTTTATACATTATGTTAAACTCTTGCCAGTTTTACTACATCTTGTTTAATAATTTTTGTATTACAAATATTTTATACATTATGTTAAACTCTTGCCAGTTTTACTACATCTGGTTTAATAATTTTTGTATTACAAATATTTTATACATTATGTTAAACTCTTGCCAGTTTTACTACATCTGGTTTAATAATTTTTGTATTACAAATATTTTATACATTATGTTAAACTCTTGCCAGTTTTACTACATCTGGTTTAATAATTTTTGTATTACAAATATTTTATACATTATGTTAAACTCTTGCCAGTTTTACTACATCTGGTTTAATAATTTTTGTATTACAAATATTTTATACATTATGTTAAACTCTTGCCAGTTTTACTACATCTGGTTTAATAATTTTTGTATTACAAATATTTTATACATTATGTTAAACTCTTGCCAGTTTTACTACATCTTGTTTAATAATTTTTGTATTACAAATATTTTGACTTGTTAGTGTTGGTTAATTCAGTTGACATTATGCTAAAAATTCCTTTTGTAAGTGTAATAACATATATCGTTCTCATGAAATTTTACTGGGTATCCTGATTCCTTTAAAAAGCTATTATAGCTAGTATAAAAAGTTATTTTTTTTTAAATTCTAAGATAAGATATTTTCTTGACCAAGGTTTATGAGGAGTCAAAGTCCTCCACTGTTAGAAACATTAGACCTGGGGAAAATTTTTTATCTGTAATCAATCTAACTTTCAGTATCTTCCTATTTGCCAATATCATTGCATTAGTAATGTTATTTTTATTTCGTTTTAATTTTGTACTTTTAACATTCATTTCTTAATATACATCTGGTATTGAGCTCAGCCTTCTTTCACTGATATTGAGCTTCACCTCCATTCATGTCCATTATTGCTTAAAAATGTGTTATTTCAAGATTTGTGTTTTAGAGAGCCTATGTTATTTTGTGTGTGCTTTGTTTTAATCAGCCAGACAAAATGGGTGATTAGTAGGCCTATACAAGTTCCCTTTCGTGAAAGAAATTTTATCAAAGATGCTACCCACCACTCTATGAATTCTAAAGATAATCAGCTGAAATGCCAATAGATTTCATACAAACAAAAATTGGGGAAGTTTACTCTTGAGTATTTGGATTAAAAAATAAAACGTTACCTAAGAAATCAAAATATGGTACTGTTATCTACTATGGTAGTGATAGTAAAAGCCAAAAATATGCAACAAAAGAGGCTGTAAACATTGTTGATAACATGCCATTAAATTCAGTGGCGCAAAAACCAAATAGCTGACGGAAGTTTTTATTATAGAAGTTTTATTATGTGTTGACTCATGCCGTTTTGTCATTACTAAGGTGAAGCAGTTTTATTTACGTGAAAAAATAGTGGAACATATATAATCGAGTTTGACAGTATCTGGACATGTTGTATTTAGCTTTTGCCTCAAAATTAAAAAATAAGCATTAACCTAAATAAATAACAATATATTACTAATCAAAGAACATAATTGGCTAACTTGCATCTGTTTCACACTTTTATATTTAACCTAACTCCGTGAACAAATTTTTTGTCAACATGATCTAAAAATAATTCACAAAAAGCCTTTTGATTCACTAAATCTATCCTCAATGATTTGATCAATTTATTAATAAATGTTTGCATTATACTATAACTATTTACAATAATACTAGTGTATATGGTTAGCTGTCAATCGTCAGTCATGTTTGTGATCCAATGGCATCAAAACCTTAGTGTTGTCTGGTAAGCAGAAAACATTATATTGCATGATTTAACATTATAAATAATTATAAGGAAAAAAGTGTTAGATAGTTGGTGAGATGATATGTCAAATTGTTTCACAGTGCCCAGCAAAAGTGGTGAGAAGGACTTATAAAGCTAGATCAATGGGTTAAATGTTACTGCGATAAATTCTCAATGTGTTCTAATATTAACAAAGATTCCTCTCTTGCAATTTACAATTAGTTTAACAAAGATTACTCTCTTGCAATATACAATTATTTTAACAAAGATTCTTCTCTTTCAATATACAATTAGTATTAACAAAGATTCGTTTCTTGCAATATACAATTATTTTAACAAAGATTCCTCTCTTGCAATTTACAATTAGTATTAACAAAGATTCGTTTCTTGCAATATACAATTATTTTAACAAAGATTCTTCTCTTTCAATATACAATTAGTATTAACAAAGATTCGTTTCTTGCAATATACAATTATTTTAACAAAGATTCTTCTCTTTCAATATACAATTAGTATTAACAAAGATTCGTTTCTTGCAATATACAAGTGGGAGAAAATTCCTAAAGCAATTGATATTATCTTTTATAGTGCCAAACCTAAAGGTAAGAAAAATGTGCAAATGCTTCCTAAAATACTGTGAGTAAAGTTAATTTTATTGGATCAGAGGATCAATAAAAAAATATCAGAACTCGTAAAAAAGACCAAACAAAACAACAAATGCAGATACATTATAGGTACAAGTTCTAAAGGCAATAAAATTATAATTTCTTGTATAAAATGTAATAATTTTATCAGTAAAAATTATTCTTCTGGTTACTAGAGTGCATGTTGATTTAAAACGCCTCAAAAATTTACATAATTATTTTGAGAATGGAAGTTTTTTTTATATATCAACACTTTAAAAGTGTAGTCCTTTAGTAGGAGGCTGTCTGTTGCTGCATTGGGAGTTTTTAAGTAAAATATTTTGAAAAATCCTGACTTGAAATATATACAGCATATTATACATGTTTTTAAAAGTAATGAAACAAGTTTTTAAGAAATTTATAGATATGAACACTGTACTTCCTTACATATATTTTACTTAAAATGAAATTAAATGTTATATGTTATGAGCTAAATGAAAATGCAATTTAGAAACATAGGCCTATATACTTACACAACCTCTTACTATTATATTGTGTGGTAGAAACATTAAAAAAAAATACTCTTAAAGTATTAAAACGATATGAGTAAAATTACACTTCACTGAAAGGTTAATTAAACTAATTGTTTCTTAATACATTCATATAAATTTATTTTCATTAATTTGGTCAGCAATCACTAAAAACATTTCAATTTTATGCTATATTCTTTAGGTTTTCTTGCCTCTTTTTCACAAAGTTTTATTGGGTAGAGTTTTTAAGTCATGCACAAAATTACACTAAAAATTTGTTTCCAAAGTTGAAAGGTGAGAAATAGGGATGGGCCGATTCCTAAAATTTTCGATTCCGATTCCGATTCTAAAATTTTCCTTTCGATTCTCGATTCTTTCAAGTTAAATGGCAAAACCTTTTAAAAGTTCTGTTTTAATGTAATAGGCTACACAAAACCTTCAACCGTGAGAGTGATATCTGTCTATAATATAATTTATTAAGGTTAAGTTTCGGAGGAATAATACAGTGTTTCTGTTATCCATCTATTCGCTCAACCGTCATGGCCACGGTTCCGACGGTGACGGTTAATCGAGTTTTTACTGTACTTTTTTGTGTTTTGTTCTGACATTTAGTGAGAGAGAGAGAGAGAGAGAGAGAGAGAGAGAGAGAGAGAGAGAGAGAGAGAGAGAGAGAGAGAGAGAGAGAGAGAGAGAGAGAGACAAGCGATGTCAAACGACCAGAAATGGTTACGATCTTGATTGCTGTTGCTTCATAAATAATAATATTTTCGTTTACTATAATCATTTAATTCATTCAAATCAACTGATACATAAATAAGACATAGTTGGTAATTAATTATTTTTCCACACAAATATAATAAATTTTGGTAATAAATTTTGTTTGGTAATAAATTGCTCCACACGCATATTTTAATAGTTAACAAAATAGGAATCGGAATCGACACTTTTATGATGAAGAATCGAGTATCGACGATTCCTCGATACCACCTAGAATCGACGATTCCTGGAATCGAGAATCGGAATCGGCCCATCCCTAGTGAGAAAGCATGGGCCTTCATTTAAGGGGCCTTCATAACTTCTCGTTCAGGCGCAGGTGTCTCACTAGAAACAAATATTTTTATGTGTCCCACTTAGTCCATTTGCATTATTTTATTTTTATTCAATTTATCATCTGATATTGTATACTGTTACTTGTACCTTACAGGGAATTATTATGATTTAACTTATTAAAATAAAACTCTCAAGATCTTGTTTTTTTAATGAAAGTGGAAGAATGAAGTGGGTTTGTCAAAAATTACCAACTTATAAAATTATAAAGCTGGTCAAAATTAAAAGTTGGCAGACAAACTTTTGTTCCAAATTTTTTATAGTAGAAAAAATTGTTTTTATTATTTTAATAATTTTGAGCCCTAATTTTTTCACTCTATTTATGAAGATATAACAAATTTCATTTATAATGAAAAACAATTCTACTGTAATTACCTGCAAAAGAATAATTTTTAGGTAAATTTTGTAAGATATAGAGAATTTCAGTTTCCTTGAACTGTATATAGTTTTAGGCTAGTTACTTGGAGGTTGTAAAGTAAAATCAGATATCTAAAAATTATCTAATTTTATTCTATAAGTAGTAATGTAAGTTCTCAGTTATTCAAAAATTAAATATGGTGACACAATTGTTATGGTTTTTGTGACATTTACAGATGTATCAACCTGGAGCAGCTGCTGCGGCTGCAGCAGCAGCAGCATCAATGTATGCACAAGGTTACCCAGGTGGCTACTTAGGATATCCAGCTACTGCGTATAGCCCCATGCAGGCTGCTGCATACTATCCAGCATTGGCAGCTGCTTATTCATATCCACAACACCAACTTAGGCCAACTATTATGGTTCCTGTGAGTACATTCTCCAAATATATAAGTAATGTAAAGTTAACAATCAAATTATAAACTAATCTATTGGGATTTTTCTAACAGAATGGGTATGACGGAGGAGCACGCTTTGATGGAATTGCACAACCAGTATTGCCCCCAGCGCCTCCAGGAGTGCCCCCCTCTCCTGCACAATTAGCTGCTATGGCTGGGCATAATGTCACTTTGTCACAAAAGAAAGGGTCATATTTGACTGGAGCAAGTGAGGGAGGATATACATTCTGGTAGTCGGTGTGCAGTACGGACTACAATATCTCATGTAAGCTCTGAGAAATATACCTTTACATTTTTCCAAGTGTATAAACTATACCAAATTAAATTGTAGTAAAATTTTGTTTGTGTTGTGTCATAAAAGTCTACATTTATAATTGACTGAGTGAGTTGAAAAAAGGTACACATTCCAAGAACCTAAAGTTTTGGGAAACTAATAACTGTTTTTTTGAGAAAAATAATAGTTTTAACTCATTGTGATGTGTAAATATGTACACGTATAATATTTTATAGCATACAACTATGTAAATTGGTTGATCCTTTTTCAAGTCATAATTTTAAAATTTAGAAATATTAACAAAATATTGATTTAGTCTGTTGTAGGACACATAATGTAATATATACTATGTCATAAAGTATAGACCTACAATTTTTATTCTGTAACATTACTCTATATTAGGAGTAGAAACTGTAAGCGTTCTATTTAATAATATTTATAATAATTATAGGTTTAAAGGTGGTGAGCATTATCGGTATGAATTATAAGTTGTACACTTTAATATTTGTTTTAAAATAACGATTTTAAGATAATTTAAGAGAAAGTAAATGTCATCCGAGAACAGTTACTTTATTTTAACACCTTAGCTCCCACGTGGGTAAATTGGCCCGACGGCCCAATAGGCTGAACCAAATACCATCAGGCCAACATTGTTGTCTAGTAACGTTTTATGTTTATTCGTACTACTCAGCTGGTGTTGCTACTTTTGGAAAAATGAATGAACAGTATTAAACAACAAGCTTCACACTACTTACAGATCTAATTACAATGGTTTTTGTTTGATGGATAAATGTCAACGGTATTATAAACAAGAAATTATTTTAGGAACTTTTCGTCGACACACTTATATTTGTAAAATTTTAGTGAAGTTAAGTTGATTTTTCCAATCAAACAAATTGGTTCTTTGAAAGAAGTTTATCTTTATATACTTTCAGAATAAAATGAGTAATTTTTAATGACGCATTATATTGATTTTCACTATTGTTTTCAAAATTTCACAAAAGCAAAAAAATAAGTCAGAAATATTGACTAAATATTTAGTTGTATAATAATTTTTACAAAAACTGTCTTGGTTGAAGTTAGGTACACTTAGATAAATTCATCCTTAATAGGAAATAAATGACTAAGTTTCAAAACTTTTGCTTGTTATAAATCTTCTGTAGTATTTATCAGACCTGACACATTACTTATCAGATAGAGAATATGTTTGCACTTCCATTCTCTATATACAAAATATTTATAAACTCACAAATCAGTCATGTAAAGACACCTTTACATCTCTTCATGATGAGTGCCAAAACACTTTACTTGCCAGTCAGCTTATTATGTGCCTAAACAGGAACATAAAATTCTGTTTTTGTTTATTGTTTACTTGCAAAACAAAATAAATATTTAGAGAGTGTTGCAGAGATAATAAAATATAAATACCTTAAAAACAATGTATGACCAATGAAGGGGTTTGTTACACCATAAAAAGATATGATAGGGGGTACAAAAAATAAGTACACATTATTCAAGAATAGGCTTCAAATATTTTGATAATTCTCTGGGAAAACGCTATAAATTTTAATTATAAGTTTAAAAAGTAATGTTTTAAAACCTAATAGAAATTTGTGTGTTGGTGAACTTTTACTTAACAAAGTTTTTTTCTATTCTATTAACCCTTTGGACGCCACGGTCCGATCTATCGGACCAACGATGTGTAGGCAAAAACCGCCAAGGTCCAATCAATCGCAGGAAAACAATATTTTTAAGATGTATTTAGACACTTTTAAAGTTTGTTTCTATTGTTTTGGACTTTCGTTGAAGTCACTAACACTACAGTAACATAATTTTCACAATGGTAGTACCAGTGACCTTGGCTCAGCTCTTTGTTTTTGTCGTCATCGGGGGCAGAGCTGATAAGTCACATGCTCTCATACAGCGCGATGTCGTTATTCATGAGTGTTTTCTCATTACTGTTTGTCCTTTTTTTTTTACAAATGCAAAAGAGATACAGATAAAAATTATGGAAGTGTCAACAAGGGACTTGGGTATACTGTTGTTATGAAATTATTAGACATGGAAAACTACTTGAATAAAGGAGTTCATGTATTCGTAGATAATTTTTTTACCTCATTTCCACTGGCCAAGGATTTGTATTCGAAGATGACTCATTTGACAGGCACGTTACGAATAAACAGAAAAGGAATACCTCCTATCCTGAAGCAAAATATGCCTGTTGGACAAACAAAATACTGTCGCAAAACATATTTGCTTTTGGTTGCCAGCCGAATGAAAATCCCCAGAAAATCAAGTACTTCTCTTGTCAACAAATGCGTTTTTGACAAACTATTTTTTTGTAGTAAAGTTGTGAAAATTTGCACACAGTATGATATTTAGTTACTAAATTGAATAAAAACTTATGCGATGTATAAAAATATTTTTTTTACTACGTAATTTTTTATCTAAAGTAGATCTTTTGTATAATTTTTTTTCCTGTTAGGCATTATTGATTTATCAATAATGTTGTTGTACAAGTAACACTTTTTTAATTACTAAATGTTGATAGCCCATGTAATTATCTATAAAACAAACAAAAATCATTACACTTGCATAAAAACTAACGAAAGCACAGAGCGAAATGTAAACCGGTGCAAAAACGTTCAAACAGGCCTTGGCGGTTCTCGCTAGTACCGCTGACAGAGCGGCTGGCGGTCAGGAGTTGGGCTGCGGTCCGAGCGGCTGGCGTCCAAAGGGTTAACATTCGTTGGTTATCTTGAAGCTTACATAGCACTGGATGTTTCATTACTATCGCTCAACAAGCAATAACAGCTCTCTCGTAATATTTGCTTCATAATGAGAACTGACTCAAGACATGAGGTTTTAATAACGCCTCAAGAAAGCGGTGACAAAACCTGTAAATTTAAAATGTACAATACATTTAAAATTCCCAGTTTTAATGTTGTTGTTCGTGTACAAAAGTATTTTTTTTACAAAAATATCTTGAAACCAATGTTTATCGTAAGTTGTATTTAATTTTTTTACCTAAAAGTATATCCAAAACAATGAGGTTTAACACTTTATTGACTTATCAAAGATATTATATTCCCTGCAAAACCAAAGAAGCCTGGTCATAAAAATACACTTTCTTGCTTCATCAATGACTGCAATTTTCTAATTATTGAAACATATTTGGTCAGAACAATAGTAAAAATCCTTCTTAATACTATGTATATTACATTTGTAGGTATAATAATAAATATGATTTAGGTGTGAGAGATGATGTATATTTTTTTAATCATATATATCCTATTGAGAAAATATGATTAATATGCATTTGGGTGTATTTAGGTTTGCTATTACTGTTAGATTACAAAGTTTTAAATTAAAGATTATTAACACAATCTAATTAAAATGCTTATTTGTAACAATTTAAATCTTACAAAACAAAATGCATTTAAATAGAAAAAATTGCCTTGTGATATTTGTTTTAAAAAGAATTTTTATCCTTATTTGATGTCACTGCCAAAGGTGTTGAAACTTTTCTAGCTTCTACTAGATTATCAACGGAGAAAAAAAGGTGAAACAAATAATCAGGTGAGATAATGGGGTTGTTCTTCAACATATTTATTAGAAATAATGGTGTCTTTTAAGACAAACCATAGAAATTTTCTATCTAATGATGACAAAGATGTCTTCCATCATCATTGTTGTCAATATTTGCAAAAAAAAACTGTTACTCGCATATTGAGTCTTTCAAGGGGTGAAACAACTGAAGTTTTTAATAGATTTTAAGAAAATATAACTACTCAAAACTACAGTTAGCCCATTAAACTTAAAGGATGATTTGTCCTTAATGTAAATAACATTAAAACATTTTAAAATCTTATTAATCTAATATTTTTTTAATAAATTTGAAATTTTGTTCAAATATTATTCAAATAAAAATGTATAAAATCTTACAAACCACAAAGTTGTTAAGGCTGTATTTTTTATCTAGTGAGTTTTTGCAAATAACTTCATTAATTTTGTGTAAAAAGGTTTGTAGTAGATACTTGAAACCAGTTGAAAGTTCAAAAGAATATTTTCAACTTTTTTTTAATGACTTCAAGCAAGTCACTCACTTAACAGATGTGTTTCATGATGCTCTGTGGTCAATTAGCTCAACATATATTTGAATATCATTCCACCACAGATTATACATTTAAAACAAACATGTTTTTGAGCAAAAGTAAACAATCAAAAATCTATTGTTTACTATAAACACTAAAAATAAACAAAATTGTTTTTAAAGTAAAATGCTCTATTTTCACCCAGTAAATTAGCCGAGGTTAATATCAAATTTGTTTGAAAACAAATTATTGTATCAAAGCATGGAAAACTCTCATAAAGTGTTTTTTTTTTTAAATTTTACTTCAACAGTTTGAAAAAACAAATTCACTAAATCTCAAAATAGTAATGTATTGATGATTATAAAAATCATACTTATAGGGCTTACTATAGTAAGAATGATATTGGGTGTATCCGAACAGAACAAAATAATTTTTCAACATTGTGAAAAGTTTATAAATAACAAATCGTAATGCATGCGCCTCAAGACAAGTACAAGATAATTCTCAGCTAAATCAACAACTCTTGAACTTTAGCCAAAAGTATTTCGTATAAAATGTGCGATAATTGTATAGTTGAAAATACAACAACGTAGTGCAAAAGATGGCTCGAACAAGCTCTGAAAATCACAAATTTAACAGGTGCAATAGGGCAGAAATGCATAGGATAAATAAAAAGCTACTAGTTTTCATAAAAGGCGCATAAGATTAAATTGTTTGTGTCAACACAATCATTATCCTTTCTTGAATGAAGCAGTGATATTTATACTTGAAAAGAATGAAGAAGCATTTCTAACTGTAAAATTAAAAAGGACTATACAGTAAAACGTTTAACCGCCCCTCTTTAAACCGTCAGTTTCTGTTAACTGTCATTGCTGTAATAGCATAACAATACTGATAATAATAAAGTGCTTTAAGGCTCACTTAATATTTAATAATAATAAAGTGCAGTGATGGGTTCACTTTGTTTCTTAAGCTACTTGAACTATTTCACCTATAAGTTTATATTACTGCACATTATTTTGCCACATTTGTAGTTACCATGCGGATGTTTTTCTCACGTAATAAATGGTTTTATTTGCTATTACAATTGTGTTTATTTTCTTTTCGCTCCAAAGTATAGCACATTACTGTTAGTGTGATATCTGTCTATAATATAATTGATTGAGGTGATGTTTTAGAGGAATAATACAGTGTTTCTGATATCCATCTATTTGCTCAACCGTGACCACCATGGTGCTGACGATGATGGTTAATCGAGTTTTTACTTATTTATTTCTCGTATAACGTCCTGCAGACTTGGATGAATTAGAATAATGATTAGGAATTTTTTAAAATATGACATTTAAGGAAAAAAACTTTTTAATAAATGACATTCGTGATAACCAAAATAAAAATTTGTTTGTATTTCATTCTTACTGTTCATTTAAAATATTAGCTATTTTAAATTGAATTATTGTTTAGCCTAAATCAATTGACACAAACGGGACATCATTTGTAGGTCACACTATTGGACAAAGTCGAGCAATTTCTGTCTTTAGACAATGTCTACTTACAATTGAGCGATTATCTATAGACAATTGCGAGATAAAACCTATAAACATGCCATTGCAACAGGATCGCAGAACATTTGTTCTCTCATTTAAGCGGGCAGACTTTAGACAATATTGTCAAACATTTCCTAGTGCGAACGTTTGCGAGACATTGTTGCCAGTTATCATTGAGCCGTGAGGAATACTTGCCATTCAATTACTTTTGTTTATTGTTCTCAAGTTTTGTTTCCGGTTGTTGCCTACAGCAGAAGGTTTTGCTTTTCATAAAAAAATTTCACAATGCACAATGTTTACAAATCCTGTTAATAAAAATCACAATAAAAAAAGGAATGCGATCAAAGAAGCGACCAAAAAATATGAAATATCCGTGGGGGAAGTGGAAAAATTTATAATTTGAAAACTGCGTTAAGCTGAACACAAAACAAGGTCAGTGAAAACTAAAGCAAAACATCTCCAGATCTCTACAGTAAATTCTCTTAGACTTTTCAGTAAAGGTTGTTTCAAAAATATCAAGTTTGCCAGAATTAAAGTTAAAAATGAAGCAAAACAAACTTGTTTCCTAAACTGTGTAATATTTACAAGTTAAACTATTTACAATGATATACAAAGCCTACATTTTGTTTGTTTCTTGTTTTATTGTTGTTATATAATAGGCTAAGTATTAAATATAAGCTTACACAAAAACAAACAAATAATAATATCAAATAACAAAGATCAAGTAATAGGCTCTAATAAATAAGTAATGCACTGACACTAACAACAATGAAGCTGTGGCATTTCCTCTCACACTTAGCATCCACACGCCACCTGCCAACTGTCAGAAAGAGTCTGATGTTTATTTATCCTCAGATGTGTTGGATTGTACGGAATATCGAGTTTTCGGGCCCGAAGTAGATTTGTTTTGATATCCTAAAAGTGTGTATTGAGGCAGGTGAACGATCCCCATTTGCCACAAAACTAATGTGCTTTCTCTTTTATCATTATTTCAATGACTGTAGCATTTCTTTAAAATCACTTGGAATCAAAAGGGTAAAGTTTTGAAACCCCATGACATCTTCTAATTTCAGTGTTTTTTAAAGAAAATTGCAACCGAAACAAGGTCCCTCTGCAAAAGTTTCATGCCTACACCAACTTCTCCTCTTCAACTTTTTATCATTATTCAAAATTATAACAGCAAAAGCAGTGAACCCAACAAGGTCAACTATGTCTAGCAACTAACCTACAAGAGTGTACACGCAACAAAGTCTCTAAAATGTCTAGACACATTGTCTAAAGATGTGTCTAGAGACATCCCTTAGACATGTGTATAGACAATCGCTCGACTATCTAATATGCCATTAAAAAGGAGTTTGGTCACTTAGAGACATGTACAAGATTTTAATACCTCAAAGTTATTATTCTCAGTATTATAGAACAATTCCAGCATTAAAACAGTTTAACATAACATATAAATATGCTAGATTTCTGATGATATTTTTGAATATATGAAAGGAAGATTTAAATTTTTTGTAACAAAAAAACTAAATGATGGAGCTTGTACAGTGTTTTATTTTCTTCAGCGTCATACTTGAAATTACTAGCAAATTGTAAGCTAAAATGAAGTAAAAACAATAAACATTGCCCAAAAGGCCAATGTTATTCGTTAAGCCGTAAGCTAGTGTAGTTTCTTTCAGAATTTTAATTGAAACAGAAAACCAGACCTTAAAAAATTAAATACTTTACATCTTTTAGTAGCTTCACACATTTTTTTTTTTTGGAACAATTACTAACGGACTACTGGTTTCAAGGACAGAAACCAAAGTGTTAGATAGATGAAGATAACAATTACTTCATAATAAATCTTGCTTCTGTCACAAATACTAATAGTACTGTTAAAACTAACTTGTGTAAAACATTTTATACAAAATTTTATTACTAAAACATTTTTTTTTAATTTGAGAAAGTTGGAGTGGTTTTCTGTTGGCAATCCACAATAAAGAAAGTAATAGAATTCTTTTATTTGATTTAAAATCCTTACCAGCAAACATGTACAGTTTACGGAAATATTTACTTGAAATTAAAATATTTTCTATTAATTTCAGGGTGTTAAAATTTTAGTGATCTACAATTTCGAGTTCTGATGTTCAATGTTGCAGACAAAACCTTCAGTTGGAAGATCAACTTTCTTGTATTAATAAAATTGTCACCTTACTACTGAAACTTATAATCTCTGGGACATTATTTTGATTTTATTTTTATAATTTCCATCAGAGAGAATTGTATAAATGAAAGTAAATGAATAAAAGTTTTGTAACTATTGTTCTGTAATTGTGTTTCAGCTGCTGTTTGAAAGCATGATATCATTCGTCAAGACCCACCACAGCCTCTTCTAAAATGGCGGCTGCAATTATTTAATTAATACAGTAATTTCAACATTGTTAACTTTAAAGTTACCTATCACCCGGCCTCTTTTTCCTTGATAAATTAATATAACTTCTTCAAGGAGTTAGAGTCATCATCTTAACGCACCTATTAAAATGTAGGGTTTATTTTTTAAATAAGAAAGTTTATGTATGTTATTGTCACAATTTCTGTTGAAAATATTGTGTGTAGGATTTATTTACGTTTAATTGTTTAATTTAGAAGAGAGCTGTATTAATAATGTATTAAATAATTATTGTTGAGATCATAAAGAACTCTTTCTTATATTATTTTGTATTTGTAATTTGTTAGTAACTCGAGAGTTTTTAAGCTCAGGAGAAGCTTTTAAATTTTATCTTGTTTTGAAATAAATTCTTATTTTATTGCATAATCCATGTAGTTAAATGTGTGTCAGTGTATGTATATATAAATATGTATATAATCATGTCTATGTATGGATATACAAATGCATTTGTAAATATATATATATATATATATATATATATATATATATTTATTTATATTTATATATATATATGTACATACACACCTCACGCACATGTAAGCGATATTCCATTAATTAATTTTTAGTTTTGAAGTAGGGCAGTGATAAAAGGGAATTGATCAATATTTTACTGCTGTTATTTAATCAGCGGTTTCCATTAAAAGCTAACATTTATTGGTGAAATTGTTTTACAAAATTTTTTTTTCTTCAAGTTAAATTTCGTGTTTATGTTATTATTGTAAATGGCAACCAATAAATGAAGCTTAATAATTTAATTGACAAAAGATTTAATTAGAATAACGCTTTATTATTTAAATTATGACATGTAAAGTCTGTAGTAATGCAAAAATAAACTTGAATTTACAAAAACTTATTTTTTTTTACCTTTTGCATTCCATAGGCGAACTGAGTCATCACTAAAAATCCAGTCCTCAGTGTGACATATTTTGCAGGGCAACTATTATGATAATGTGTACTATGTTTATTTGCTGTGTTATGAGAAATCAATGTTTATAATGCTGATTAGTATATTTATCATTATTTTTTTCTGTAAATAAACAATTGATCCCTGACAGTTACTGCATAGTAAGCTTCAGACATCTGGCTTAGTTGATTGATCTCTGTTTATGTGAACTTATCCTTATTCATGATCCCCTTTATTTAGTGTTTTGCTTTTATTTTAGTTCTGACATATTTTGTTATACACATATAATGCTTTCTAATAGGCTTACAACATGTGGGCTGAGCCCTACAGCTCTGCTTGCCCAAATAGCCCGGGATTACAAACAGACATTTACTTGGAAAAGTTTCACTCTGTCAAAAATTATAAACAATTAATTGAAGTGTTTTTCAAGTCGCTAAATAATGGAGTATATTTAAATAAACTCAGCCTAAATAATTTTGAATACGCCTAAACGACATTTTTCAATAATTTATAGTTATACCTATATATTTTTTGTTGTACCTACGTTTGTAAATATA
Organism: Prosapia bicincta; assembly: GCA_036971475.1. NCBI lineage: Eukaryota > Metazoa > Arthropoda > Insecta > Hemiptera > Cercopidae > Prosapia > Prosapia bicincta. The sequence continues at coordinate 131,687,968 of JBAIZL010000002.1, read as the reverse complement.
TTATGTGCTTGTAAATACGTTGTTAGTGCAATTTGCTTTTGTTTTAAAATAATTACATCAGAGTGAACTATTGGGCACATTGAAACCTAGTTGCAGCTGAGTATTACAGTAGGTACATCATTCTTGCCATTTTTATGCATGTGTCATAGTTTTACATTTTTTATAATAAATATTACAAATACATTTTTGTATTACTACTTATGCATATATTTTTATTCAGTATTAATTTGGGCTTATAATGAATCTATAATTCATCATAAGTAAAGTGCTATTTCATTAACAAAGCTAAATATAATTTTTTTTTATAGTAAAATAAAAAAAAAAACGGCAATTTATCAGGCCTACTGAATTTTAACTTACAATTTTCAACAAAAACCTCATATTACTGTTCTTCATTTTATTCTGAACACAATGGTATATAATAATATATATTTACTTGAAGTTTTAATTTCTTAGTGATAATTAAACATACATGTGCAAAACACATGCTAACTAATTGGATCTGGTGGAGCAGCCGGCGACCAAATAATTGGAGTTCAAAAGGTTAACCCTTACATTTTGTTTGTAAATAATATCTAAATTATCCCTGTAATGATACATCCATAATTTACTTGCCATCGTCAACTTAGTTGTTTTTATATGAACAGATTTATTCTCTTACATTTTGAACAGGTAAATTTAAACTATTTTTCTATTCTTAAAATGTGGGGGATAAAATTTTTATAACAATGATTGTTTTGTGAATCAGAAGTAAGAAAAAGAATTTTTTGACAAGCATACACAGATACATACTTGTCTTGTATTCATTTTTTCATAGGTGTGTTGATACACATTCCCCTTCTCTGAGAGCCAGCTCAAAATATATAATTTAATATATTTAATTAATTTTGATTTGAGAGACTATAACCCTGTGTTACATTTAACTAGGAACAAATTATTTATTTTAGTTTTATAAAAAAAATAGTGAATTTTTTTGAATTACAAAGGAGAAATAATTAGTAGATCGAAATGTTCTTTGTATTAAAGAAATATATTTTCTGTAGTTATAATTAAATCTCAAAATTATTAATAGGGAATTATATAGAAAATGAATTAGCCAAAGTTTTCCCAAAACTGGAATACAAATAATGAAAAAAATGTTATTTGTTGAAGTTGCATTTTGTAAGGGACACCAAACAAATGATTGAGATAAAGAACAAATGATAAGTCAGTGCCAGTTGGTTACATAAACAAACAGTAGTATATAGACCTAGTGCATGTTGAATGTTTAGGTAGTTATGAAATTTATTAGGCGGTTGTACAATTATTGATCATGGATTTTATTTCAAAAGATTCAGCCTGTATTTCTGGTAAATTATGTTTATATAAAATTAACAGAACTTTTAAGTGATGATAATAGTGGACAGTTTAGTATAAATATAAAAGTAACAATGTTGTTGGTGAATCTGAAGCTGACATTGAGTTTATGTAAATAACATTGTTTCCGATGATGAAGAACGGTAATTTTATTTACAAAATGAACCTGTGAATAAAATATGATTGTAAAGGGTAATGGTATAAAGGCATATGTTGTAGTTTTTTTTTTATTTTATGGGCACTAGCTAAAGGAAGTAATTATTTAATTAACTCTGTGATTATAACCTTTCTTTACAATAATTCTCATATACTCCTAATACTCATTACTATCCAGATTTTTTTAAAAAATAGTTGTGGATAATGATATTTTTAGAATTTATATCCTAATGCCAACAAACTTAGATTTCAGCTAAACTAATAAAATTCTGTTTCATCTTTGTAAGAATGTCATTATAACAACAGTTTTATTAATAAACTAATTTAATCCAAGCATAAAAAATTAAGTTAAACATTGTGTTCATCTCATAATTAACATAAATTAATTATTTTCAACTCTAAAGAATATATTATATTGTAATTTATTATGTTAGTAGCAATGCACTTTAGTTACAATCTAACCAGAAAAAACCCTTGGAATGGAATTTAAAGTTAAAATGTCTATTCTGAACCAGATTAATTAGATTCTGTGTAGTACACCACCTGAAAAAAGTGGTAGGCCAATGGGTTAGCACATTCTTTGAGGGTGACACAAAGCTGCGCAGGAATACATTGCACTTTCTTTCACTTTATTTCTTCAGTATGGGGTTTAACAATTGCTAGAGAATGCATTGTATATGGTATCAGCGTATTTGCAAATCTTAGTGCTCATTCCTTGATCAGGTCATTTTTTTTGTGTAAAAAAATTAGCTAAAAAGGAAAAAAATTCCGATTTATCACTTCAACACAATGTGTACCATTATTTGTCTTAAAGTTAGGACTTTATAAATAAATACGTTTCAATTAGCAACTGAGGCATAATTATGTTCCTTGAATCACTACTGATAACTTGTAGTCTGACAAATGAACCTCAGACTCATACCCAATATATATTACTTATAATTACAGCTGTCATAACTAGTGAGCACAGAAACAACTAGAGGGGACATGGATAGAGCCGGTTTCTGCCATCTTGGTGATGGATCTGGCCAGGAAAACAATACTTGGCCAGCGACTAAATTTAATAGTTAGCACTTCACTCCAACAGTGTTTTAAACCTGTTACCATTGTCAAAAAAATCAAATTTGGTTTCATAGTAATATATAAACAGAGATTACGATGGTGAAAATATTTTAGTCTTATAAAATAGTTCTCTTAACCTATAATGGTATTATGTTAAAACCCCTCTAAATAGAATTACGGTTTAAGATGAACTTGGAGAGAAAACGTCTTTCTAAACTAAACTACTTGCAATAGGTACTATACCAGTCTTGTCAAAGGTACTGGCTGCATCTGGCCCCCCCCCCCCCCAGCCATATCAATACGGCCCGCGATCGCAATGTGTCACATAAAGAAGAATCATGTTTTTAGACTTCACTCGATTTCTCTAAGGAAGTTTTAAAATGCACACACTAGATTTATAAGTAGTTTCAAGTTCAACACGTGCCTAGATAAGCGAGACAGTGTTATTTAGGTATCTATTTATTTGTTTTTTTCTATTTTGCACACACGAAGATGGCCTCTGTTTCGTTCGAGCAGCTAAAACTAAAGTATTCACCACGAGAAATTACACAACAGCCGCAGTCAGCAGTTCTAGTAAACAACTCAATCATAGACAGTAACGCCATCTCTTAGCAACAAGGGGAAATACCCTATTATTTTGGTTGAGAAAAATAGAATCTGCCACTTGCTTCGAGTCTAGACTAGAACCCTCATCAATATAAAGTGCATCGGCATGATGTGAGTCGAGTAATCGAAGCAATATGGTCGGAGAAGGATTCTAGTTGTACTGTAAATTAGTGATTGTGAAGGTATTGTTCATTTGTTTGCCGTGCGTGTGCGATATCCATAATTGTGTTGAGTTTCATAATTGTTATGATTTTGGCATAATGTCACAAAAACGTAAAGCTGATAGTGAGTGCACAGTTTATCAGTAAAAATGGGATATTTCATATTTTTTCATAGAATGGAAAGGTGTACCACTGTGTTTGATTTGCAGTCAAACAGTTTCTGTTTGTAATGCGTTTAACTTGAAGAGACACTATGATACGAATCATAAATCAAAATTCGATTGTTACTCTGAAAAAATAACTGGAAACATTGTCATCTTTAAAATGTAAACTTTAAGTTCAACAATCGATGTTTACTAAAGCTAAAGTTACAGGATAAAAATCTGTTTATCACTCAAATGTATTCAAGCCTTTGAAACAAAGTTGAGGCTGTGGGAAAATCATGTAAAAAATCAAACTTTGGATCATTCCCTCATTTAAAATCATTTGGTACAGTGGACCAAAAAAAATTGGATCAATATTTTCAACTTCTGCAAAATCTGACCACGGAATTCAACAATCGTTTTGAAGACTTCTACAAAAGGAATGAAATTGAATTCCTAATTTTCAACAAGCCATTCAATTTTGAAGCTTTACAGGTACCAGGTTATTTGTAAATGGAGTTGATAGATCTTCAATCGGACATTATTTTGAAAACAAAATTTATAGAGGTTAATGCTCTCACATTTTATACACAATATTTCAGGAGTTTGGATAACTACCCGGAATTAAAAAAGCATGCAGCACACATTTTGCGTATGTTTGATGGTACATATGTATGTTAGCAGATGTTTTTTGCCATGAAAATAAATAAGAACAAACATCAAACAAGACTTATGAATGAACATCTCCATTCAATTCTTGAAATAATTACGAGGTTGATTGAGGTACCTGACATCAATAAGCGAAAACAAGAGAATTCAGATACATGGATTCTTGAGCTCAAAATAATTACCCTCTTTTATAACTTTGATATGATTTTTAACAACCATACATAATATACTATATAATTAAAATGTTATAATAATTCAGTACATTTTTTAAATTTGAATCTGGCCAGCATACACATTTTAAATTTAATATTTGGTCCTCTGCAAAATCGAGTTTCATACCTCTGTACTATACTGTACAAGTTACAATCAAGTCACTGAAATAAAATAGAGTTGCTATATACATTAATACAATTTTTTGAAAATACATGACCGCCCTAAAAAGGTTATTGTTTTAGAAAGATGTCTAATTTTTTTCTGAACTTTTTACAATAATAATGTAACCTCTCATTAAAATACTTTATACATACAGATTATAACGAAAATATTCAAATTTATTGACTAAACCACATGGAAATCGAAAAAAAGTTCAACATTATTGCTACACAATAACTGTACGGAATAATATACATTTATAGGGCAACAGTCTAGTAATTTAGTCGTCAATAATATATTTGTGTTATTGATTTATTGTATAAAACTTATTATTAATCGTAATTTAACGGCAGTTACAATTATTATATATAGTCTATCAGTTTAGTAACTTAGTCATTAATATTATATTTTTAGGATATATCATATCGTCTAAAAGCGATGTGACACTCTCTACTAGGGCGACTCATCGCCTGTGGTCTGCCATGTTGGTGGGAGATAAGTCATAAAAGTGGGGATCAGGCATCTAGCTATATGTCCTCTCTAGTTGTTTATGTGCTCGCTGCTCGCACATAGAAAACAGTATCATTTTGTACTCATTCTAGGATCATTTGTATTAAACCTATCTGTAGCCAATGTGTTGAGCTTAATAAAATATTCACGTTCTAAACCATTACAAAAAGCTACTTTTATGGATTTTGAGTAAAAAACAACTTCAGTTTCAGAACAAAGTTGTTACTAAATGAACATTTAAACTTGGCAGCAAAGAAAATCAAGGTTTTTGTTTGGTTTAAGATGCTATTTGTAGGCTTGGTGCAACAATTCCTAGTACAGACTTCACAGTGGGAAAGCTAAAATCAAAATGATCCCTACCATGAATTTCTAAATTGGTATTACAGTGCAATCTTATCATGGGCGCCCATGGGGGGCCAAATCTCATACCTCTTTTTTGCTGAAGAAATTTCACGCTTAAAAAATAAAAAGCACCCGTCGGCACTAATTAGATTTTGAAGTAGAGGTAGAGGGTAAGTTGAACTTAATCCCAAACTGGTATGCAAATCGGTCTTTTCCGAAAAATTTGCAAAGTTTTTTCCTATTTTAAGCTTCGTTTCCTGGACTAATATTAAAGATAAATCAAATTAAAACGTCAATTTCTACAATTCAATTAAAGGTAAAATTAGGTTATAACATATAATAAACTATTAAAATTAATATGTGGACAAAATGGTATGATATTCGATAGTTTCTGACTTTAAAACCTAATTCGTTCAGTCAAGGTGTTAATATAGCAGAATTGCATAAATATACAATTTATATTGTTAATACTGTGAAAATTTATTATAATTAAAATATAGTTCTTCCACATCAGCTGAAAATAAAAAAGAAATATTTGTACGAAAGTCTTAATAATTTTAATTTGTATTTTTCTGGGAGCTAGGGGGGGGGGCCACGGCCCCCCTTGCCCGTGTATATGGGCGCCCATGAATCTTATCAGTCTGAACTAATACCACTGCAAGGATATTACAGGATTTGCTCCCTGGCATAAAAAAGTACCTACTTATTTTATATATTAGGAAAAATGCTGAAAAAAGATTCAACAATATGAATGCACATAACTATTTTTATTAATTTTTTTACATATTTTCTAATTTTTAATTGTATAAAAATGTATTTTATTCAAAATTTGATTGGCAGTTAAAAAAAATTAATATCTTAAAAAATGTCTACTTTTTCACTGCTTCGTCTCTCAGATGTAAGAGGACAAATTAATGCCATGGTAATCGTTTTCAGTTACCCACTTCAAACAGTGATTGAAATAAGACACTGCTTTTCAATGCTTGATTGGTTCTTCAACCTCTCTTTCATATTCTTCATTGGTAGAGTCTTCTGTAATGATCTATATGATTTCTTCATCAGCTTAAATGTAAATTCATACTCATCATGACCTCCAACTCATTCATCAACATCTGTATCACTCACTGAACATCCGGGTTTATACTTTTCAAGCCAAAATCATCTGTAAACTGTCATCATCAGTGTTCTCTGTTTGGCAGTAATTTATGGATATTCTCTTTTGTTTGGATTACAAAGTTTTATGTAATCAGATCAAACATGACATCATTGTTGACAGTTTTCTATGGATAAATCTGCAGTATCTTCTCATGGATAGTTAATAGTAAAGAGTACCTTGAAACACTTTCTTCTTCATGTAATTATTTAATTCACTTACCGATTATAACCTTTCTTTACAGTATTTCTCATATACTCCTAACACTCATTACTTTTGTTCACAAAATATGCTATCTAGAATCTCTTTGAAAATACAGTAGAGTCTCGATAATTCGAGGTAGATGGGACTGAGACCCCCTCAGATTACCGAAAACTTGGATTACACGGATGTGCGTTCCTGTGCATTAGAAAAAAAAGGTTTTAATGGAGCCTTATAATATAGGTAATTAAAAATGCACTAAATAAGGTTATAGAACATTATGTGAACATTTTTTGGAAGCCCAGCTCATTTCCTTTTTAGCATTCCGTATTTATATAAACATTTCTAATGGAAATAGGATCGAATTTAACAGAGGCTCGAAATATCGAGACTCTGATTATCGAGACTCTACTGTATAGTTAAAACAGTTGCCCTATTATATGTTTGTTTACTTGAGTTGCCTTTTTATAACTTGCATATTTTTGTTATATGTATGTATTGGGAAATCTCCAAATTGATATAAAATTTAAATCTTGGATTTCTGTTTCTGTTATATTGGGTGCCAATTATATAAAATTTAATACTTAATATTTGATAGCATTAAATTTATCAAATTCATAAATGATTACTGAACATAACTAGTTTTTAAATTAGAACAATAAAATGTTTCTTCTCTAACTATGAATGGTCATAGAAGTTATTAAAAATTGGAAATAAATTATTTGAACAATTATAACTTAATTTTTTATTTAATTAAATTTTTCTTGATGTTAAAATAATTATTATTCATAATTATTCATTCATCAAAAAAATTAAAAAGTTTTGTCATTAAGAAGATAAAGACAAAAAGTTTATTTCAATCAGTGATAACATATATGTAATTTCTCACTTCAATAGAATGCAGGAATTGTTTTTTTGTGTGTAAACAAACGATAGTAAGGTAAGCCAAAATCAAGGGGAAAATGGATAAAATAAAACACAGTGAATGCTTTGATAAATAGTAAATTACACTAATTGGTATATTAACTGCTGACATGAAATTGTGGGACTTACCCCAGTGCTGAAATATAAATTTGCTAGAATACTATATTAATGTGTTCAAAATCCATGATATTATTTATTGTATTCTGTCTTAGTGTCAAACTTCAGGGCTGAACGCCACATTATTAAGTAAAAGGGTTATTATTAAATAGTTTTGATCAGTTAATAAATATATTAATTGATAAATCTGAATATAAATAATTCAATATAACAATGATAATAATAAGTTATGTATTTTTAATACAATTTTTGAAATGAAAACATTTTTAGGCGCATTTGATAACGTCTAAGTAATTTCTCATTACACAAAATTAATGTTTTTCTCAATTCAAAATTTCTGTAGATAAGGCTATAAATGATTTCAGTCTTATTTTCTAAACATTTCATCCACACTTTAAATTTATTTTGTATATGGATCTATAAATTAGTTACCCTTATAAATTTTTAATAGCTTCAAATTTATAAGAAAAAGATGATTTCAATTTTCTGATAGAATTAGAACCATAAGAAGAAATTGAACTGAAACAAATAAAAGAAATTTTACTGTCTGATACTGAAATAAACACTAATTTTGTACAGTGCTAAAAGCTTTATATAAATAAACATAGTGCTAATCTACAAACTAAAAACAAGTACAATATTGAGCTTTATTGGACCAAGTACAATATTGTTCTATAATCTATCATAGGTTCATGGCCGGAGTTAAGGGGGGGCAAGGAGGGACAATGGTCCACCCAACTTTCTGGACAAGTTTATTATTTTTTTATAATAAAAAGCTAACATTGAACTCATTAAGATACTCTAAAAATAATAATAACACTGCCAAGAAATATACTCGGCAGTATTAGTTGTTAATTTGATATAGGCCGTATTCACATATTATTCAACAAAGACAAAACGTGAGATACAAGCATTGATAATAGATGCCAGATGACTGACTTATGAGTCACTGAGGAGGAGGAGGAGTGCAGCAAGCTTGCCCACCGCACTGTCCAGTGACGCTGGTGAAAGCCTCTGACGGTTACTGGGTTTTGTAAAATATGTCAGCGTAGTAAGTGTTTTATTCTGTGTTGTGTTATATATTTTCAAGGGATGTACAGAGACTAAACAATGAGTAAAAAGTGCACCGATATTAGTGTACAGGGTAGCTTCCAATGAGGTGACTAAAGAATCGGTTCCCAAGTAGTCTTTTATTGTTGGGGATAGTGTTTCTCATACATCAGACCTCGGTGATTTAGGAACAGGACCCTTACATCCAATTTTAGAGTCATCTGAGTTTAAAAACTCAAAATGGTATTAGAAGAACAAGGAAATATGTATTTAACTTTAAAGCTCTTTTTAAAATTTGCCTTACGCTCCCTTCAAATAGTCCAACATTTGAAAGATTGTTTTCTGCAATGTGTAGAATTAACAACTGGCTGAGGTGTTCTATGAGTCAAGAAAGGTTTTATAACTTAATACTTCTGTTTTCTGAATCAAATGTTGTAAAAATATTAAACTCTGATGGTTTGACAGACAAATATGCCAAAGCACGAGACTGGAAGTTTATTCTTGTGTAGTGAATTAAATTGTCACATTAAAACAAAGTGTTAATATATCATTGCCTATTTTACTTTTCCTAGACCTAAACTTTTTTCTACTGGTTTTCAAGTGCTAAACTTATTTCCAGTGATCAGTATAATAGCATCTGTTGAACAGACAGGGAGCCAGCACCATAAAACCTACATTATTTAAACCACGTTTAATTGATGCTTCTGGTATGGTATTCAACATTATGTTCCTCATAGAAACATAATTAGGCTTATTTTTAAATTTATGACTTTGTAAAATTTGAAAAAGTAAATAAAATTTTTTTAAAATTTTGTAAAGCTATGAGTCTAATGCTCCCAGTTTGGGTTCTATGAAAAACATATCATTGAACACCATGCCTAGACATACCAATAAAAAAAGTAGTTTCAAACATGTACCTTAAAATTTAAGTTTCTGGGTGCTGGCTCCAAGTCAACAAGCTTCTAATTTTTCTCTATTTATTATGGGGAGTACCCCTGGACTCCATTGATACCCTGAGGCAGAGGCATAGCCAGGAAGGGGCAAAGGGCACATGCCCCTTCAAAAAATAAAAAAATTAATAGAAAAATATTAACTTATAAGACGACGCTAGGTGTTTAGCAAAATAGCTTCCTGATGACCCAACAATTGTGTAATTTAAAGTACCAAAATACCATAAAATATGATTTCTAGCGATAAAAACATTAAAAATCTCCAAGGGAGGGTTCCAGACCCCCTTCGGGTTATGCCCCTAAAAACATCGTCCTGGCTACACAATCGCCCCGAGGGGAATCTTGCCATAACTCAATATTGGTGCCTTTTTTTAGCTTCCATGTTTGTCCAATATTTGACTGCTTCTACATTAGATAAGGCACTGATAAAGAGTACAGAGTGAGCCTGGTAACTAATATCATAGGCAGTGTGTCATCTACCATTTTATGAAATTTACTTTCCAGACATTGCAGATGATTTTAACAATATATAACCATAAATGGTGACAATGTGTAGAAATATGTTTTGCACACCCCAACAATCATAGGCAAGTTGAAACATTCTTACTATTAACTTTTTCTTTAGTTGTTTTAAGTTTTGTACTGTAGTAAAAAATACATAGATATTAACTGAAAACACTTACACTTGGCTGTAGTAGCACTTACTTTTATGATTGTTGAGGATGGCCGTTTCGGGAGTTTGTGTCCCATTTTCAACTCATGCTGTAACTGACCTCTTGGTCATTATAGGTTAGGGGAGGAGGATAGTCGGGTACGAATGTAGATGTATATTGAAGAGCATTGGGAGTTATAATGTCAACAAGTGTATGTGAGTTACAGTGTAATTGGGTGTTGAGTGTGTGGGGTATAGTTTGAAATGTTTGTATATCTTGTATTCAGTTGTGTACCATTGGTTATTTTTATTTTGTTTGTGAAGAATTTGTAGGTTTGGATATTTGATGTTTGGTGAAGTTTGATTAGGTGTTTTTGTTTGTGAGTGTAGTTACTATTGGTAGTTATTATAGTGAAGGTTACTATAAGCAAGTGTAAAAAGTGTGTACTATGTACAAGTGTTTTTAGTTAAAAAATAGTAGCTCACATGAAGAAGGAATACACCAACACATAGATATTTCCTGACATAAGAAACCATCCAATAATACTTGAAGAACAGATAATTAGCCACAGAACAGTCAAAGTACATCTTGTACAATATGGTGTGTAACATAATGTTGTGAATAATTGTCACTCTATTTTTTATTACCAAGTATCTGGCATGTGTTTAAATGTCATTAAAAAAAAGAGATGAAATAAAAAAAAGACTAATTAACAAAAAATACGTTTTTGCTTATATAGGAAACTCGACTTGCTTCCCGTTGCTCAAGAATTCACACAAAGAGTTTCCAGTCTTACTTCTTCTTGATTGTTTGTTTCAGACAGGTTAGATCATTGCTTACTTCAAGGGCTTAAAGCCTACTTCCCTATCACTCAAAACTATTATCACACAAAAAGCTAAATTAGTGCTTAGTTGAATGGCTTACAGCATTCCTTCACAATGTTTGTCTGTTTCTGATACCCATGATGCCTTTCCACTTAGTCCTTAGAATATAAACAGAACAACTGTTTGTTGGTTATGTGATGTAATTGATGTTAATTGACATACTTTGTGATAACTCTTAGAAAATGTAGTAAAAACAAAGAAATTATTTATAACATCACATTATTCCTTCTAATGTTGATCTGCAATTAGAATTTCATAATAAAGTCCATTTTTTGTCTTATTCGACTTAGATGTCACTGTGTTTGATTTAATTCAAATCTGTCAACAAAAATGCTCAATATAACATTCAGTTCACTCATACAACAAAAACACAAGCTGAGAATAAAGTGTGCGTCAACTACTACTAATTTTTTGAAATCAAATCTTGCATCAACTTTTGTAAAATGGTTCTACTAATTCTGAAACTTTCTTGGAACTATGCAGAGCAATTTGTCAAAGTTTCATTGCAGTTGGATAAATGGTATAGGAAGGAATACAGGACAGACAAACAGTTATTTTTATACACCAGATAAGTTTTATACTTACAAACATGTTTATTTACATAAATATCTAAATAGTTTCAAGAAAGAACATTTTTACACAATCAAATTTTATGTATAGTTCAAAGCTAGTTTCACAAAACTTAATTCGGTTTATACAGTAAATTTAATTACCATTATAAAATAATGTAAAATGGACACTTCCTGTCTTCAGATGCTTTATTAATTAAACTTTTACAACAATACTGTAAGACAAGTCCCTCAACATAAAATCATTGACATACAATAAAATTCTATAGCGAGAAAAATAAACACAACACAAGGAAGATCAAATTGAGACAAAGTTACTCAGTTTATTCTACCTAAGGCAAACAGTAAGTAGGAGGTTGAAGGAAGTAAACATTATTTCGAAGGGTTTTTTCTATTTCTTGGCACCTCACAGTTTTGCTGTATAAACATTGTATGTAGTAATTTTTAATAACTGTCAATCTTCTCTAAACATTGTTGTTATTTATTCTCTTTTTCATAGAATTAGGTTTTTTGTTTTGTTATTCCAAATTGATTAGTAAGATCAGAGGTATCAACATATATTTTTTAAAAGTTTTATTTTTAATAACAGGTGATAAAGATTTTGTTATACGAGTATTTACTTCCCTGCTATTATATGATTTGTAACCACACTCCTACTAATATTATTTTATAACATTAATTTTATTAAATTTAAAAAAGCATTTAATAATAGAGAATACACACATGGTTTCTCCAATGCTGATGCAATTGGATTTTTTTTAGAACTGCTTTATTTTAGAATTAGTTATTCCTTTGTAAATATTGCTAGCACTGTGACTCACATCCTATCGTTTTACAATGTTGGCTTGTGATTCCAAAAATTAGGATCAAATACTTCATCCAAGATAATTCGGGTTTGCAAATATTGATCACTAATTAATCATTGACAATCTTTCATGATTTGAAGTATTTGTAAAACTAGTGTTTAATTAAAGATGTACAGTATAACCTCTCATATCTGGCCCTCTTATATCAGGAACTTCCAATATTTGGACGTAATGGAAAAATAAGGTAAGCGTCTTTCTTCCGCAAAACGCCTTGATGTTAGGCCAGTTCTCAGGCGCTAGCCAGACTCAGCCAACTGTATTCGAGAGTCTGTATTGTTCAGTTTAGATATATTCTACAGGATTTTGTGCAATTAGGTAATCTAGCTAGTTATTTTAAGTACAATTTGTTATCTAAAATATACAGTATGGCGGAAAAGCAGAAAAACTGATTTTTTAATATCGCAGTAAGTTATTAACAGTTATAATTGGGGGTATGGATGCAGGAATAAGTATTTACGACTGCTTAAGAAATGTAGACCTGCTAGATGTCGCTTTATGGATTGTTACAGCAGGGGACTAACACTAGGTCGATAACACTAGTTAAATCATGGTAAAAAATATTGAATCATAAAACAATGAGGGGATTGAAAACGTATTATGAACGAAAAAGCTTGTTAGTGAAACAAATGAAGAAATTGTTGATTTTTCCAAAAAATTCCTGATTTCAAGTGTTAGTGAGAGTGAATGGATTATATAGGATGAAGTTCATGATTTACTACTAATTATATTATAGACTTAGTGATCACACAGTCAGCACCTACTGAAGATGTGGAAAAAACAAACCATTAAACATAGCGAAGCTTTCCAGGCATTTGACCTGATCGAGTTACATCGAACAAGACAAAGCAACAGCAGCCGAATGTCTACTCTTTAGAAGGTAAAGGTATTTCATCAAAGTAACTTGTTCAACGAAACAAGCAAACGACAATTAGACCTTTTTTTTTAACAATTTGTAAAGTACATATGTATGTACAGTACAGTATTAAGGAACTGTACATACAGGCATATAACTAAATTCTATGGACAGCTCTATATTGCTATTAAAATATATAATAACAATCTTCAATAAGTGAAACTTATTTACTTAAAACAATTATAAAAATCATAAACCTGTTTCTTATTGGAATGGTTGTGATTAAAAAGTACAAAGGTACATCCTTAGCAGGATTTTCAATTATCTGGATTGGGCTGTTACCACATTGATCCGGATATGAGAGGTTTGACTTAATTTAAAGTTAATTCCATTAGTGAGCTCTTGAGATCCTTAAACCTGTTTTGCTTCTAACCTTCATTAAAGACAACTCTGATTTTTTGATTATCTTAATTGTCTGGAATACTTTTTCAGCTCAGGATTTGTTCATGATCCATAATATGCCTTATAATATACAGTTTTCTTTGGCTATTATGTTCTGTTTTCTATATAGTAAAGAACATGAGCATCCTTTTTTTTTCTGACAGTTGTTCTATCACATACATTTTACTCTGAAATTCTTGTGAAAGTTTGAGTCTTTATTTTATTAATCTTAACATCAGGTAATTTAATACTGTATACAAAAACATATAAATTAAATTACCTTTTTAAGCCAAGATATCTGTTTTAAGTTTAAAAATTGCTGATGTTACAGGCGCATATCCAGCGACTTGCTTTGGGGGGGGCGATCGATGCATTAAATATATAATATGTGTGTGTGTGTGTGTGTGTGTGTGTGTGTGCGCGCTCGTGCGTGTATGTAAAAACATAGAACAGAAAAAGTTCTTCCTACGCTTGCATTAGAAATCGGTAACGTGATAAAGATTCGTACAAATTAGACTTTTTAATAAATAATTATTTAATAAATAATTATTATAATAAATAATAATTAAATCGATAACATTTACGGCTAGAGAATATTATTAATTTCATAATAAGCTATTATTATAACAATGGTTTATTAATTAATATAAGTAGTTATTCTTCCAACACGAACAATTCCGGAGTCAACTGCGAATATTACGCTTGCAAAATTACGCATTGAAAATCATATGTTCGAGACTAAGCCTCACTAGCGCTATCTGTTGTTAAAACGTTTAGACGTTTATGAGGGTATGCCGAGGGAACGCGTCACATTTTCAAATTAAAATTTTATTTTTTATTTACATTAAAAGACGAATTAAGTAAAAGTCTAATTTAATAGAAAGTCCTAATTTAATAATATATTGTCGATTTTTAACCCAAAGTTCGTGAGGGTTGGGGGGGCGATCGCCCCATCGCCCCCCCCCTTGGATACGCGCCTGTGTTATAATTATAACAATGTTTAATATTGCTATTATTTTAAACTTTCTGATAACTGATCTAAAAATATTATGAATAAGTGATTTTTATTTCATGAGACGTTTTGGGTAAATTTATACTATATATATTCTAGATTATTATGTACAAGAAGTGGATTTATACCAATGTCCATAACCCAATTTTTATTGTTAAAGTTGCTTGTTATATTCATTTTGAGTAGTGGAGTAGTGGGCTAATTTCATCAATGACATGACTGTTTTGAAACATGTCAGCAAGTAAGTTAATAATTTTCATTTAGCTACTTAAATAGTTACATATGATGTGTTCTATTGTTATATATATATATATATATATATATATATATATATATATATATATATATATATATATATTTTTTATAGGTTAGTTTTGGTTGGTAAAGATTATTTAGATTTTTTGGACTAGGAGACTGACAGACTTACCTTGGTAAGAGTACACTCTGTAGTCTTGAAATAGAAACACATAAAAGCACTTAAACAATGATATATTTCAACCACACAGTGGTCTTTGTCAATCGAAGAGAAAACACAAAAAGAAATATGAGAGAATGAAATAAAATAATTGTAATGACAGATTGTGTAGAGTAGAAATCAGATGTCACAGATGAAAGATATATATATATATATTGTTTCCATGAGCATATGAGTGATTATAGTTTATATAAGTCTGTCAGGGGAAAAGAGATAAGGCTATTTGGAAAAAAAAATGTAGGAAGAAACCACACAAACTTCCTCATGGCTCCTTCCCATGCAATAGACCTAGATGCAAGACGTGTCCAATACACCCCTCAGCAAATAGTTTCAACAGCCAAACAACAAAAATGGTCTTCAAAATACAGGGTCATCATAATTGTACATCGAAAAATGTCATATACCAGCTACAATGTAAACTTTGCTCAGCACAGTACATAGGCCTGACCACGGATGGTCTGAATATCAGAATGAATGGCCACAGACATGATGTTAAAATTATGAATATGGATAGACCAACAGCTCAACATGTGCGAGTCACAACATCACAACTTTTGATGACTGCTATACCACAAAAATAATTAAATCACTCCCTCCTGATTGCAATCCCTCAGAACTGAGAAGGTGGGAACTATCATACCAGTGGTATACCAAGTCCAGACAATCCCCTAACCTCAACATCAGATAAATCCATTCATTTTTTTTTTTGTTTTTTTTCTCCATATAGCCTTATCTCTTTTCCCCTAACAGACTTATATAAACTATAATCACTCATATGCTCATGGAAACAATATATATATCTTTAATCTCTGCATCTGTGACATCTGATTTCTACTCTACACAATCTGTGATTACAATTATTTTATTTCATTCTCTCATATTTCTTTTTGTGTTTTCTCTTCGATTGACAAAGACCACTGTGTGGTTGAAATATATCATTGTTTAAGTGCTTTTATGTGTTTCTATTTCAAGACTACAGAGTGGACTCTTACCAAGGTAAGTCTGTCAGTCTCCTAGTTCAAAAAATCTATATATATATATATATATATATATAGATATAGATATAGAATTTTTACGTTATCCATTGTTTTTCCGTTGCACTGACTTTATGAAGTTAATATATTACTATTGTAAGTCATTTTCCACTATTAAGTGCAATGCATATATATATATATATATATATATATATATATATATATATATATATATATATATATATATGTGTGTGTGTGTGTGTGTGTGTGTGTGTGTGTGTATGTACACAATTGATTTATATTGCAAAAACGTATTATGATGAGGTTTATCAGACCTACAGAAGATAATAACGTGAACACCTAATAGTATTAACCCATGTGCATAAAATGTTGCTTTAAGAATGTTAAATTTTTTTTATATTTTGATGGGATTAATGTGTCAGATTCTGTTACTGTAGTCAACACTTTCTATTAAAAGTAAATTCTTATTCTTAATAAATGTGAAAATAAAATAAAACAATATTGTTAAAATAATAATAATAAAAAATATTAATTTTAATCATAAGTAATTTGAAGAACTAAGAGAAAACTATTAACTTACTTGCTGATGCATTTTGTAACCGTCATTGGCTTCATCAATGAAACGACGGTTTTGAACTACGTCAGGAAGTAAGTTGATAGGTTCCACTTAGTTCTTCAAATAATCTATTACTTAAATAGTAAGATCAAGATATAACAACCAACAATAATTTCAAGTAAATAAACATTCTTGTGTTAAAGATTAATTCTACAACTATCTAAGAATTATATACAGTGATTAATTAAACCGATCTATAGACAAGACAATGTATGTGTTACATTGTAAATTTAAAAAAAAAACATATCATTAACTTTCTAATCTAATTTTTTTTAAAGTACAATATTCCCTTTCAAATTTAATTTTAATAGATGGTCATACTCTCTCTTTAAAATATATTATGGATTTTTAAGGAAATCCTCTAGTATTTTTAATTTTTAGTGCGTTTGATATAGGTAACGGACAAATAAAGTGTTTAAAAAGTAGTATAGATTGTATACATCGCTGAAATCAGTGATAAATTTTATCATAAATTTGTTATCTAACTTGTTTGGACAATGTATTAAAAAACTCAAAGTTTTTTATGGATATAAGACTTCTCCAAATGGTAACATGTGTCAATTGACATTGCTTTTCAGGAATATAATTTAATTTAACTAATACAATTACACATGCAGGATTTTAGTTTTCTGTTGAGGAAGATTTCTATAAAAGTTTTGTGTCAATTATAGTGGTGTAGATAACATCCCTCAACCCCTGAAATGGGGGGGGGCAATAGATTAAGAGACACATCATGGGTTTCATGAACAAAGTTGTAAATCAGTCAAAAATAAATTTTATTAAAACTTCCTTCCAGTTTCACCACATTTGTTACCTTCAACAGTTGGGTCAAACTTAAGTGGAGAAAGATAAAACAATATTAATCTTTTAAAACATTACAAAACCTATCTTTTTAAGTACAAAAATAATTAGTAAATATGAAATTTAATTTTAGGACATAATTATATTTAGAAAAGCTTGCCAACAAAGAGTGATGGTTTTTTTATTGCTATATGTTGGTTTTCTAAGCCTGACTTCACTGTGTGAAAGCTGGGATAAAAATTAACAAAGTTGGAATTTCTACAGTGGTATTAGCGTCATTACAAAGAATAAACTCTCCCACTCCCATATACACCAATTATAGCACTGTAAGTGTACAAATAATTATGTAGGTGAGGAGTGGGAGGGTGTTACTGGAGCTACAGATAGAGGTACATCTCATTATTCTGTGGGGGGGGGGGGGTGGAACTGTTATTTACGCTACCGGTCAATTGGTTTCAAGATAATCATAGTGGCTTATATTAGACAATAAGGTTACCAAATAAATGATAATTTGTTACAAGTTTTAAATAAATTCAATAAAAATATTTGTTAATTATGTATATTATTTTTTTTTATATCTGCCACTATCTTCACAGTATTAAATTTTCTTAAAAATTATAACTCAGCTCTTTTAATAGCTACCGTAGTACACTATGATTCATAGTTTTACATCACCTCATTTGTATTTACTTTACTTTTTGGAAAAGTAACAAAACAGTCATTTTCACTGTTTAGGATTGTTTTCTTTTTTAATTTAACAAAGTATTTTTCACATTATGTTTATCAAGGGACCTTGAAAATTGCCAATGTAAAATTAATTAATAACAGCCATGTAGAAAAGACATTAATGGATGAAGCACAGTTACAACCATCATAGTCACAAGATTGGATACAACCTGTCATCATAGTATCTTGATATCTAAAACCACCGCATTGTGAGTCCATAGTCTTCATAACGCAAGCACGGATGACCATCACTTCTTTTGTTTCAACTGTCAACAAAAATTAATAATGCCAAATGAATATGTTATTTTAATGGCAAAACTATATTAGAAATTTTTTGTAAATAAAAACTGATCACATTAGTTTATTACTATACTGCAAGTTTTTATGCTGCTTTAGTTTATTAATTGTTAAGTGATATAAATTCTGAAGTTTCCACAGCGATGTTAGCATTAATATATTGACTACTGAAAATGGTTCTTGAAGTTAATATGTATCATAGGATAAAAAATTTAATATTTTTAGCGTAAGAGTCATATGGTGGCATTTGGCAAATGGATAAAATTAGGTCTCATTAGGTGATGTCATAGTTGATAACAAATTCGACAAGTCAGGTGTTGTGCCACCTAACATGTACACTATAATATAGACTTATAGTAGTAGACATATTTATATGGACAGAATATAAAAATTCTATCTCCATTATCCTATATCTAATCACGTTTTTACTTAACATGTAACTGCAGGAGACAACAGCTTGTCATGGCAAGTCTTTCAAGTGGCAAGAGAAATCTGGTTGTCATCACTTTATTATTTTTATTAGTTTCCCCCCACAAAATCAAAAAAAAAGAAAGGGTAACTGACTTGTGTCTGTCGTATTAGGCGAAATGTCAACTTTATTCAACATTTTTTACCATTCAGTTTAACATTTTTGTTTTTATATTGATTCTCTTAATGGAAAGTAGCACACAAATTATTAATGATTACATAGTTATTACTGATTAATATTTTTATTGAAATAATTGTAGTTGTTATAAAACGTTTTAAAATATCAAAATCAATTATATTTAAATACCTCATGTTTTATTTAATTTTATTTGAGAAAAATTATTATCAGACAAATTCAATGGAAGTAGAGGCTAAGCTTTGTAAAAGAAACAGGTCAGCAAGTAAGCTCTAAAGTATTCACTTAGATACGTATTATTTAATTATAGGGTAAATTTAATGAATTGAAATTTAGATGGGTCGGAATTAAATGGCAAGTTACAATTTAGGGAGATACCATAAATAGTGGATAGTGCTATAACTGGAAAGGCTATACATTTAGGCAGGTAGTTTAATACAATATAAGTAAGGTTTTATTATAATATAACAGTTGATTATTTAAGAGCTTTGAAGAATAACTTGACAGTTGGGACAACATAACTGGGAAATATTTAACAATACTCATGTTCTTAAGTATTACAAAAATCAAGATTTATGAATTTCTTCTACAAAACTTACATTTTAGTATTAAATTAGTTTTAAGGGATACATGTAGCTAAACTTAGAAAAAAATTTAATTTATCAAATAAAAGGGTGGTACGGCTTTTGTCTTGCTTAGATGCTAATTTTCAGTTTGTAGCAACCACTCTTAGAAATTGACTTTACTGTGTAAAAGTGGAGATCAAACTGGACATGATCTGGATCAAACTGGTTAGCTTCACCAGGAATATTAGCAACAATACCAAGAAAAAAGTTTTTTTCTTCATAAAAACTGCTTGTTTACAATGCTATACTGCAACTGTCATACCCTGGATTGGCATGACTCATTGATTTAGGAAGAGACATAGAATGCTGAAAAGGGGAATTCACCGAGTCAGGCAGTTGTCCACCCCTAACTCAAATTTAGGCAGAGTGATGAACAAGGCACAGTGATTTTGGTAGTCCAATACTTATGACAGCAATTTAGGCAGAGTGATGAACAAGGCACAGTGATTTTGGTAGTCCAATACTTATGACAGCAAACTCCGACCAAAACTGAGTCCGTGTGCCACTATCAAGTAGGCAACTGTGCATTGTCTGGCCAAGTCTTTTGCCACTTAACTCACAAAGTGGTCTCCAAAACCGTCTAGTAACATGAGTAGTAAGTACTTATTAAGAAACAAATGTCATGTAATGAGTTTACGTTTGGTAATGTCAACCGTTTCAGTAGGTTAATATATCTCACTAAACTATTTTTCATATGCAAGAGTGCTTATAAATCTCCAGGTGTTCAAATGGTTTGTTTTTACCGATAAATTAAAACTTACGTATAACAATCGTAGTAAAATTTATTTACATTACCATTTTTGCCATCTATTTTGATACAGAAGTTAGCTGGGAATTTTCCTATATGTCCTTGCTTAGGAACCATGCATTTCTCTGTGTATGCAGACATTGCAGGGTTGAAAGGATCTTCACAATTAGGGTTGCTTCCATTAAGCGAAGAACAGGTGTAACAATTAATGGCTTGTACATCTAAGAAAATCAAAACAGATAAATATAATTCAGTTTCAGATCTCTTTTACATGATTAGTTCTTCTAACTAATTAATATTTAATATTTATATTGTTTATGCATAAAAAAGATTTCAAATTTATTTATTTATATTAAAAATATGTCATTGTTTTTGTCACTATACAACTATCATCTTTATACAAACAATTTAATATTTATTTGTATTTAAAATGATTTTTAGTTTGTTTTAAGATGGAAGCAAGTTAAGAGATATGATGATTTTCCAGGTAGTCATGTCCGAGGGGTCTGATAATTCCAGGTAGGGAGCTCTCTTCGAATAGGAGATTGAGGAGAATCATGGCTTTCTTGAATGAATTTCTCCCTATCAAAATTGTAAATACTGTAGTTGTTTACTTGCTAGATACACATGTGGAAGCATTAAAAGCTATTTTATCTGCAGGGGAATTGACTAGACAGGGGTTTGGCATCCATTGTAGTCATCCATCTAACCTAACACTACTGACAATGCTCACTATTACAATACACAGATTCAAACTCATATCCACACACACACATCAATTCACAATACAATCTTTATACATAATAACGCTTACATTTTCTTATAAAGATTTTTGACTGGTAAGAACCATTGATTGTTGAGCCTGCTGAAGTGGTCCAAGACTTTTTTCAATACCAAAGCAGAAAACATAAAAGGACATTTCTAGATTAAAAGTCAAGTCATCACTTTGTAAGGCAATGATACTATAGAATCTCAACAGCGTTAGAAGTCAAATCAAGCATTTAATGGTAACCATGCAAGATGTGTTTACAATATTTATATGTCTTCAAGAGGTACATTTCCATGAAATGCTAAATTCCCTTGTTATTCAGTTTTAGATCATAATTTGTTACAGAAGATCAAGTCAGTGGCATAGCTATTCTAGCCCATGACTATATGGTACTAATTGATACTCCCTTACCAGTGCCATACTAGACAAACTAATAGAAAATCAAATTCAGTTTGAATCTAGACGTAATATTATATTTTGAGTGTTAGATGAAATAACAACAGTATAATATGTATCTAGTTGGTAGTTGCAAGTGTAGCGCCATTGGGATGAGTGTAGATTATTGAGCAATCAAATGTAATTGTTGTTTTAGTTGTTGATGGTGTATGAAGCTCTTGAGAATATCAACATGCTACATAGATTAAAATCTTTGGGTTTTATACTTGTAAATATTTGTGTTAATGAAATATATCTACACACACACACACACACACACACACACACACACACACACACACACACACACACACACACACACACACACACACACACACACACACACACACACACACACACACACACACACACACACACACACACACACACACACACACACACACACACACACACACACACACACACACACCACACACACACACACACACACACACACACACACACACACACACACACACACACACACACACACACACACACACACACACACACACACCACACCACACACACACACACACACACACACACACACACACACACACACACACACACACACACACACACACACACACACACACACACACACACACACCACACCACACCACACACACACACACACACCACACCACACCACACCACACACACACACACACACACACACACACACACACACACACACACACACACACACACACACACAACACACACACACACACACACACACACACACACCACACACACACACATACACACACACACACACACACACACACACATACACACACACCACACCACACCACACCACACACACACACACACACACACACACACACACACACACACACACACACACACACACACACACACACACACACACACACACACACACACACACACACACCACACACCACACACACACACACACACACACACACACACACACACACACACACACCACACACACACCACACACACACACACACACACACACACACACACACACACACACACACACACACACACACACACACACACACACACACACACACTCACACGTGCAAGTTTAGTTCATATATATATATATATATATATATATATATATTCAGGAATATTCAGTTTTTAGAAACAAAGTTACAAACATTTTTGGTAGTGTAAATTAATTAGGAATAAAAGGGTTTGGGGCTAACATTATGACACACACTGGGACTGCCAATTCTGTCTCAAACGAGTAGATTTTAGTTTGAAACATAAAATCTTAAAATATTAATTAAATTTCAATGTTGAACATTTAAAAGGGTTTGAAAGTAACTGAGGAGCACAGCCCAAGGCCATGAACTGAATCTTATCTGGCATGTGTAAACAATCCAAAATGACTGGCTTAATTGTTACAAATCTTTAACTATTGGATGAAATATTTTTAAAAAAAATTCTGTATTTAAAAATAAAATTAATTTTTATTGAGCTAGAAAATTTAAATAAAATCTAGAAACTTATAAATAAACCACCAGAGACTAAACAAACCCACTAATAAGACATAATAATTTTAAAATAATAATACATATTAAATTATTTTAATATAAATTGTAATTTTAAGTGGTTTATATTTCACCTAAAAACAGAAAAAGTGTAAAGTGCAGGACTGTTACAATAGCTATAAACAATATCTTAAGCACTGTTTGTTGTAGAATTTCCGTTATAATTTATACTAATATAAAAAAGTGTGAAACGAACAATCCTGCCAAGCAAAATATAATTTTAAAGCTGTAAATAACATGTATAAAGACAGTATCAAAAACAAACAATCATTGCAACGAGAGAACTACAAAAATTGTTGCCTAGTCAAGTTCAAACCAAAGTTTAAAAACCTGTTGCAACCTGTACAAATAGGCCATGTGTAGCCCAGTAAATGAAGAGGGGAGGCTTAGCCAAAAATAAAACTGGAACTTCTAACAGAGAGAGCATTGCATGATCATATCACAGGAAATGGGAAGATGCCGGCCCCATGGGCAGACTTCAGCAGTAGCCAAGATAAGAAGCTCAATATGTCTGTCATCGGTCTTATGACC